>CM055956.1:73257544-73857544 GCA_029490685.1 Schizonepeta tenuifolia | reverse complement strand
TTTTTTTTTCCTAGAACTTTTATTTTGAGTCTTCTTGAGGATGTCTTAACTGAAGCCTCAAAGGTAAGTTTAAGATTAGGGATGTTAATTAGCCTAAATTGATAAGTCGGTCCGGATAGATCAAAGAAAGAAGAATTTTGATCCTGTTAAAAGATTCAATTGAGAATAAATCGCAGTTGATGGATTTTGAGTTATGAAAGTAATTTTTTTGTGTAGTTTTAATATAAATTTATTTTCTAATAAATATATTTTGTTTGATTACCTTTTACTTATAATAGCGAGGTTTATGTTCGTACTATGTGGCGCGTCCACAGTTTTCCATTCATGTAATCATGTTTATCTTTATTCTCGTATTTCCTTCATTATTAATTCAAAATAATAATAATACTAGTAAGTAGTCTGTCGAGACTCGACGGAAAATAATTTTATATTTTCATCTATATAAAATACTTAAAAAATAGTAATTTTTTTGGTAAATAATATTTTGTTTCACCAAAGTGAGCAAGAGAAGAAATACAAATATCTTGCAAATGATAAACAACCAAACAACAAATCATATCATTATAACTTTGAAAAAACTTGTTTTACTCTCAATGCTTCCCCCTCACTCTCTCTAGAGTTTCTCTCCAAAAACTTACTTATACTCTCTAGAGTTTCTCTCCAAAAACTTACTTATACTTAATAATAGTTTTATATCTTATTTAGAAGTTGTTATGTTGTTTGCGTTAATTATAAATCAAAATTAATAAATTAATTACATTTCATGTATTTAAACTATAATTATGCCGATGAGGCCTAGCTCTTGTGGTTGGCTGAGGTACCTTAAGTCTCTCCTTAGTGAGAGATCTTGGATTCAATCTCATCAGAATGCAGTGTAGTATATTTCCATCATATTTGGTGGTGTAGTGGACCCGCCTGTGTGCGGAGTAATAGTCCCACCCCTGTGTGATGTAGAGGTGTGATCACCTATATGGTAGTGTAGTGATTTATTTGATAATATACTTGGATACTCATTCATTATGTATTTTTCAAATCTAAATTTGTTTAAATTATTCTACATCTCGATTAAAATAGTGACTTTATTGTATATACTCGTCACAAGCCTATTGGGTAATAGTAGTCGATAAATATCTGATCACTACAAAGTTAACATTAACTAAAATAAGTAAAAATTATTCTTTTTATGTCTATTGAATCGGCTCATTGGTGAATCGTCTCGTTGGTTTATAGTAAATTGATATCTATAATCTTAGTAAAAAACCGAGAAATATATATTATTTTCATTAAGTATTTTTCAAATCTAAATTTACTTAAAAAAAATTTCACATCTCGATTAGAATTGTGACTTTACTGTATATACTCGTAGCAAACCTATTGGGTAATAGTACTCGATAAAAATCTGATTACTACAAAGTTAATATTAACTAAAATTAGTAAAAAATATTCTTTTGATGTCTATTTGAATCGTCTCGTTGGTATATGGTAAATTGATATCTCTGATCTTGGCCAAAGGCCGAGAAAGATATATTCATTTTCATTATATATTTTCCAAATCTAAATTTGCTTAGAATTTTTCTGCATCTCGATTAAAATTGTGCATTTATTGTATATATTCGTCGCAAACCTGTTGAGCAATAGTACTCGATAAAAATCTAAACACTACAAACTTAATATTAACTAAAATTAGTAAAAATTATTCTTTTTATGTCTATTTGAATCATCTCGTTGGTTTGAATCGTAGCGTTGGTTTATGGTAAATTGATATCTCTCATCTTAGTCAAAGGCCAAGAAAGATATATTTACATTTTCAAGATGTTTTTTCTTTTTTCTTTTTTAGCTATCTATTCATAAATTAAATTCAATCTGATATGAGTAATATTTTCTAGCATGCACTAATCAAATATTTTGGAAAAATATGATTAAAAGATAAAGAGAATTCCATGTAGATATGTTGATTAAATATATTTATTTAGTTTTCGTAGATATTTTCGATTACAAAATTTCTATTGGCCTCTTAAATGCTACTAATTTGCTTATTTTGTTGCTTTAAATTTAATTATTCATACTACTTGTAGACTAACTTAAAAATAATTTTATTTCTCACAGTATTAAACATATAATTAAGAATGAAAATGAGTTATGTAATTTTTATTTAGAAAATGAGAATATATATATATATATATATTAGGAATTGAGATATAGTATATAATATTAATATTATGAATTAATAATACACAAAACTTTAAAAAAGTGTGAAGAATAGAGATAAAGATAGTAATAACGGACATACATAATACATGAGAAATTATTATATAAATATAATAAGTAATATATGTATATTATTATGAGTTAATAACGCCAAAAATATCAGAATAAAGAAAAATCAGAATGAAGCACCGAGGAGGAAGCACCGCTTATTTTCCTATTATTAATTGATATGTATATATCTATTCCATATCTATTACTAATATTGGTGTTTAAATCTTAGTAAATCAAATCATTTTCACAGTCATAAATCTGCATAATCTGAAGGGTGATAAGGAGAAAACATCTCAGAAATAATCCATTTCTTCCTCATTGGATTGCTGGCTACATCTCTACATAACTCATCATTGCAGTGCAGCTGCAACATCACTCCAACACAAGCTCTCTTGTAGTTTTCTCGGCTGTAACGACGCGCGTTAGCCTCCCATTCCTTCACATTCTTCTCCATTTCTTGAATTGGAGGCAGCTTGAACTTCCCTGCAAGGAAATGTGCCAACCATTTGCTTCTCATTTCGAACGTGAACAACGTTGCAGGGCTCTCCGAGTATCCGAGGATTGCTAGATTTGGAATCCTAGGATGTATGCATTCCCTGCATTTTTTTGGATCAAGATCAGTTTTTGGTGATCAAAACTAAGGAGTGTGACTTATCTTTGTCTTAATATGGGAATTTGAAGCATGATCAAGATTCAAATGTTCTTGAAAAAGTTCGATTTTTTTTTTAGATTATGAAGAAATGTTCATCAATTTTGGAAAGAAAATAAGGATCAAAACTGCTGCAAAAGATTCTGATATATCTTTGTCTGAATATGAGAATTTGAGTGGCATGATCAAGTGTTCTTGAAAGTGTTGGCAATTGTTTTAATTCGAAATTTTGAAAAAAGATGCACTTTTTAACCTTTCTTTGTAGGTAATTTGATGCAAAAGTGTAACAAATTTGAGTACTACTGATTTTATGCAATTTAGCTAAAACTTGGAGTTGAGGGGTGTTTCCTGATAAATTCGTCTTTTCTTGATTGATAACTGGAGAACGAGGCATTAGTTCATCGCTCTACAAAGGTGTTTTGATGGAAATTAATTTATAGCAATGCTAAAAATTGTAATGAACTGTGAGTGATAGTGACAAGAGAAGTTATGTGGTGTTTTTCTGAAGACATTTGACTTTTCTTGATAAAGATTTTGGAAGACGAAACATTAGTTCAAGGCTCTACACAATTATACTGATGGAAATCTGGCCTAAAATGACAATTTTGAAACTGAATTAAAGTTGTGAAATGCTACTGATAAATGAAGTTCGGCTATATTTAGATGAAAATTGCATTTTTATTGATCGAGAATTTAGTATTTTGATGCAAATATGGCCTAAATGGCAATGCTAAACTGCAAATTATACTGATAAATGAAGTTCAACTATATCTAGATGAAAATCGCCTTCTCCTTGATCGAAATCTTGGTATTTTGATGCAAATATGGCCTAAAATGGCAATGCTAAACTACAAAAAAATTGTGAATTATAAGTTCTGCTATATTTAGAGGAAAATCGCCCTTTTCTTGATCGAAATTTTAGTATTTTGCTGCAAATATGGAATAAAATGGCAATGCTGAACAACAAAAAAATGTGAATTCTACTGATAAATGAAATTCAGCTACATCAAGAGAAAAATCGCCTTTTTCTTATCAAAATTTTAGTATTTTGATGGAAATATAGTGCAAAAAACTGTGAATTCTACTTAAAATGAAGTTCTGCTATATCTAGAGAAAAATCACCTTTTTCTCGATAATTTTTTCTTTAGTATTTTGATTCAAATATGGCCCAAAATGGCAATGCTAAACTGCAAAAAAATATGTGAGTTCTACTTGATAAATGAAATTCAGCTATATCTAAAGAAAAATCGCCTTTTTCATCGAAAATGTTAGCCTAAAATAGCAATTCTAAACTCTAAAATTACTCTAAAATTGCAGATAACAAAGTACCTGTAGAAGGGAGCTGATGATCCAGTTATGCATTTCTTGAACTCAACCGAAGAGAAAATACTTGCGATCTTCTCATCGCTCTTGTAACCAGTCGCGAAGATGATGACATCCGTGTCCAGACAACTCGTTCCACTGTCAAGAACGAGGCCCTTCTCGTAGAAGCCTACTGCAGTCGATTTCCTCAAGATTAGGCTTCCTTCCCTCACCCTCTCGTAGAAATCTCGAGGCAAGATCATGAACATGCATGAGCAAATCTGCTTGAGGAATGAGTGCTCAGGCACCATATTGTACTTCCTCAGAGGGTATATCCATCTGAGGTAGCATTCAACGAGCTTCGAGAAGATCCAACGCTGCACAATCCGAGTTTGATTAGTCGAAAAAAATCATAACTCTTAAAAAAAAATTGAGGAAATTACCAAAGGTGAAAGGAGGTAAGCTAAGAAGCACAGGATTAGGCCTTCATTAGGTTTATGAACCATTAGTTCCGAAAATCGGGTAAGATTCTTGAATGTGAATGTCACTAATTTTTCGGAACCAGACCAGTGAACTCTTCTGAAGAGCAATGTGCAGGGATGCTCGGGGCCTGAGAAACACGGAGAAAAGAGACGTTTAGGGTTGAAAACATCGGTGTTTTGGGAGAAACAGGAGGAGGGGTACCGTTGTTTCTGGCGATTTCAGCTGCGGTGTCGAGGGCTGATTTCTGGAAACCAATGACAGCTACTCTCTTGTTTTGAGTGAAGTTTGCTGCTTGGATTTTGCCCATTGCTGCATAGTTCATGGAGTGTAAAACTTCTCCGTTGAACAAGCTACGAGTCGAGAAATGAGGAATGTTTGGGAGATTGCTGAATTTTCCAATGCATAGAATCACAAAATCCATCTCATGTACCTTCAAAATCATCAAAAACAGCAGAAAAAGACGACAAATTATTACAAAAAAAAAGGAATCTTTTTCTTGTTCATGCATAATTAAGATAGAAATTAAGAAAGTCATTTTTTTTTTCAGACTAATAAACTTCTCAATGTACAGAATCACAAAATCTATCTGATATATATACTTTCAAAATCATCAAAAACAGCTAGAAAAAACACACACAGAGCTCAAAACTCCCTGAATCTTATTGATCATGCATGACTAGAAAAGGATGGAAATTTGGGATTTTTGGATAAAATTAAACTTTCAAATGCTCGGAATCCCAAAATCAATCTACCTTCAATCCATCAAAAACATCAACGAGGAAACACACACACACACAAAAACAATTGAAAACTCCTACAATCTTCTTATTCATGCATAAGTGGCCTCGGACTCGGGTGCGGGAATATGTGGCCGACTCTTAATTTTTTCAAATTTAGAATACTTGGACATGGCCAAAAAGGATCCGAAATTAGGACACAGGTGCGGGAATACGTTTAAAATATGAAAGGTTTAAGTGACTATTTAATATTTAAGTTATTATAATGTCCATTAAATAATTCTGTTTGAATGCAAATCCGTAGAATGAATAGCTAGATAATATTTAGATCATGATGACAACTAATATATAAAAAATAATGTAAATGAAGATGTGGGAAAATAATAAATAATGCAATTGAAGAGGTTGGGATAATCATTAATTAAAAGTACTGTTAAACCTTGTCTCTCTTCTTAAAAGTGCACATCTTTCCTAGTAGAAAAAAATAGCAGAATTATGATCGCGCTCTACTCTCTCTTATTGCCGGTGCGTATCCCCTGTCGTATCCTGCGGACACGGGTACTCTGGCCAAAATGAAGAGTCCGAGTACTAAAAAAGGATGGAAAATTTGGGATTTTTGGATACAATTAAACTTTCAATTTTCAAATGCACATAATCACAAAATTAATCTTACACGCCTTCAATCATCCATCAAAAACATCTCATCTCAAAAAAGGAAAAAAAAAAAAAAAATCCATCAAAAACATCAACAAGAACATACTCTAAATTCAAAACTCCCAAAATCTTCTTGTTCATGCATAACTAGAAACTAAAGAAAATTTGGGGATTTTTGGCATAATATTATACTTTCCAAGAGAATAAAAAACCATCAGAAACAGCAACACACACACACACAAACTCAAAACTCATCTCTTGTTCATGAGAGAGAGAGAGAGAGAGAGAGAGAGAGAGAGAGAGAGAGAATTAGCACCTTAGGTGGCTGCAGAGGCTGCAAAACCTCCTCAACAACAACACTCCATTTCCCTCTAGACGAAAAGGCCTCACCGCTACCACCCCACAGACACCAATCACCATCACCATCACCATCATCATCATCAGACGACAAACGGCAGTAGTCAATTACAGTAACCTTAGAACTGAATCTGATTCTTGAAACAACCTCAAAATGGACAGCATAGGATCTAATGTAGTCCAACACCTGGTTATGATCAGGGAATGCTTCCAACACGAAATCGGGCCAAGGATAATCCGAAAACTGGAAGTAATCCTTAGGAGTTTGCAGCTTGGTTGAATCTATGGTGCTGGCCCACACTCCTCCAATGCAACTACTTGCCTCAAAAACAATAGGATCAAACCCCTTCTCCACAGCATGCTTGCATGCAAGAATGCCACTGATTCCTGCACCGATTATCGCTATCTTTTTCGCCATTTTTGGCTCTTTTGACATTGGAGAATCCATGCCAGATTAGGACAGCTGCTGATTTTGCTTGTTTTTGTTTACACGGACACACATATGTATTTTTGTACCATTGAAATAGCTTCAGTGCATGTGATTCTACTTGAAGGTTGAATTTTTATTGATTCTTTTATTGATTTGTTTGTTTGTCCATTAATAGTCTTAACTACAAAATAGTTTGCAGAAATTAATGAAGGAAAGGAAAACTCTCTTCTGCATGTTCTTGCAGATTGACACTTTGCAAAAGGTCAATGACAAAATAAATTCACTCTAACAAGTTGAATAAGTCCAAAATCACTTTATTTTATTTTTGTGTGAGTAAATTGAATTGATGTGGAACTGAAATATATATATATGAAAGACTTAATTTATAAGAAACTCAATATATGATGATGATTATTAAGAGGTTAATTTATAGACACTGATTTTTAACTAAAAAAAAAAGATTGTCGAAATAATTAAAAAAGGTGAAATTTAGTGATGAGTGAATTAATTGTAGATTTGATATTTGATTACGTGCTTGTGGGGAAAAAAGTCACTTGACTTTAAAAAAGATCATTCTAAAGAAAAGTTAAATAAAAAAATAAAAAAGGTCAAAATAATTAAATATAGTCCAAATCCATGACTAAAGTTTCTAGTAATAAGTTTCACAGAGTTGACTAAAATGAGTCTATGTGAGCAAATACAGAATACTTTTACTAATTTTTTTTTTTTAATATTTACAACTATAGTGTATAAAAAAGATAAAAATATTAATAAGGTTATGACTTTTGCAAAATTTTAGTTAAAACACTTCGATGCTGCCATATGGCCTAGTGGTAAAAGTGGGAGTTTGAGATTGAAAGGCTCAGGTTAGAATCCCATGACACGTCTCTATAGGTCGAGTCTGTCATATTTATACTTGTAAAGTGTGGTTTACCTGCTCTGTGTAGTTTGCAGGCTACTGCACAACTGTACTTGGAAAGTGTGGTGTGCAGACTACTGCACAAGGGACATGAGTCTACCCAGTGCGCACCAAAAATAGAAGTTGCAGGTTTCCACGACATTAAAAAAAAAAAGTAGTATTCACGAACATGAGTTATTTTTACCATTCAAACAAATTTTAATATTAATTTTGAAAAAAAAAAAACTCTATGGTGCGGTCGTGGACCCCACCCCCACCTTAGACCAAGAATATCGGTGACCACCCAACCATGCCACATCACATAATCAATTAAAAAAAAAAGAAAAATGCAAGATGGCCTCTTTTCAACACAATTTTAAGGTCGAACTTGAGAAGAAAGCCACCGCATGGTCTCTCTCTCTCATCTACTTTGTAATTGAATAGGGTGATGACACTAATTAAGAGATTATTGGTATGACAATGGAAAAATGGTTGATGAGTAAAATTTATGTGGAGTTTATTATCCAATTTTGTAGTGAAACATTGACCTTTTTCCACTTTAATTTATATAATTGGTTGTATATATTCAAATTTAATTTTTATAGATATTGTAATTTTAATTTAGTTAATATTATTGAAATTAAGTAATTAAGGTTTTATAGTTATCTCTAAATCTCTTGATGTTGATCCATTCTTATCTCTAAATCTCTTTCTATGTATTGCTTTATAAACATTCGTCCATTTTTTCTTTTTTTTTTTTTGTATTTTGGATTATTTAGACTAACACACAATTTTTATTTTTATTTTTTGTTTTTTCTATTCAATGTTCAAGCAATTCTATGAAAAAATTTGTATCTTTGGCAAAGATTACAATTGCATATTGATGTTAGGTTGCAATTATTTATATTTTTTTATGGTATTATTCTGTTGAATCCAATAATTGGTAATTAATTTAATACGAATTTCGGAATATCCATGTAATCTCCTTATAACTGTTCATGTCATGTTATGTGTGAAAATTGGTTTGGGTTTTGATAAACATCCATTTTGTAGTAACTAAACGTGTTTTTCTAACACTAATTGTCTTGCTAACCTTTACATGTGACATGTCTTGAATTGTTTTCATTATTTTGGTTTGGTCTCACGTTTGGTGGAGTTTGTGCATACGTGTAGGTCAAGCCAGGGATGCTAAGCCGTAATGAAGAGCCGTAGAAGAGCGAAGTTAAAGAAACGGGACGGAGAAGTGGAAAACCGAGTGAAAAGGAGTCAAAATGGAGAACTGGCGCTTGGAGGTTCAAAATCGGCGGTTTGAGGTTCAAAACCGGCGGTTCAAGGGTGAACCGCCGATTTTCTCTCTAGGTGCAGCCAAGAAGAAATGCCAAATCGGCGGTCGGACCAGCGCTTGGGGGCCGAACCGCCGATTTGGTGGTCTGGACCCCCGATTTATGCCCTATGGACCGCCGATTTTGTAGTTTTCGTCCAAAACTGGATGATTTTTCCCTTTTCGCGTTTTTAACTTCATTTAGCACTTTTTCCTTCCTATAAATACTAGGGGACAACCCCAAAACGTGCATTCTTCCATCCCTAACTTAGATTCTCATTCAAATAGTTTCCAATTAGGTAACTAAACACTTTTCATCATTGTATTAGTGGATTAAGGTTGGGTTTGAAGATTTTATTGAAGATATTCTCCATTTGGGTTCTTAGTATCTCTTTTTATGCATTTGATTATCTTTTCTATTGCTATTTCTCTTATTATGTCTAGCTAAATTTCTTTAGTTGGTTTTAGGGAGCTTGTGAGACTCAATTGATGGTGGATTTTGATTATTGATGTTATTTTGCCCTCTAATTTGTGGTTCATACTTCTTGGTGCTTGTTTTTTATGTTAGAATAGGTGGCCTCTATTTTAGCATGCCTAGTGTTCGTAAAAATACTTAATCGGTTTTTATGATCATTGATTCAAGTTTGCATGGTATGTTTGATTAAGGATCCTAGCGGAAGTTAATCAATGCATGGAAGACTATAAATCTTAACTGCTTATGGGAGTCAACGCCTTATCTTGAGTCTTAATCGAGATAGATAAGTAGTTGATCAACTTGCATGTTCTTGTCAAGAGAGAGAGAGTGTGCTTATGTGAGTGATTTCTTCACTACAATTAGATTTAATGGTTGAATGGATCGATAGTTGATTTCCCCATCGTTTTGAGTCGAGCGAAGTTCCTAGAACCAACCCTTTTCTATATTGTTTTATTTGCTTGTTAGTTGCTTATTTTCTCTTAATTGCTCTTTCTTATTAATTTCTTATATCTTTTAGTTTGAAAATCTTACGAATCATGATAATCTTAGAGCTTGAATAGTAGGAAGGTGCATAAATTTTGTTTCAATATAAATTCGATCCAATAGTCCTTGAGGATACGATACTCGTTACTAGTGCTACAATAGCCCGATAAAGTGCGGTTTATTTTGCTAAGTAAAACTAGTGATCACTTTTTGGCGCCGTTGTCGGGGACTATTAAGAATTTATAGTGTTAATGATCTTTGCATTGAGAGTACTAGTTAAAGCATTACTTGTTTTAAATTGTCTTGTGAATTTTAGTGTGTTCTTGGTTAGTTTGTGTAGGTGAATTGGTGCATGATCACAAGGAAAAAGGAAGGCAAAATCATTCCTTTAGACTTGGAGATTGAAGTCACTCATAAGCGAGCTAGCCGAGAACGAAGAAGGAAGGCAATGGAGCACCAAAGGCCTAATAATAAGGCCGACTTGGAGCGCCAAATGCAAGAACTCCATCGTCAAATGAATGAGCAACAAGCTCAAAGGGATAGAGCACCACCGCCTCCAATCAACCGAATGTTTGAGCCCCAAGTGAATATGTTTCAAGATGGAGGTTAGGGCAATCGGTGCAACGCCAACAACTTTGAGGTAAAGCCGGAGTTAATTAATATGGTTCAAGCGGAGGCGTTTGGAGGAGGGTTCAATGAAGATGCAAATGCCCATTTGAGTGCCTTTTTGGATGTGTGTGAAACTATCAAAATCCAAGGGGTCCCAAATGGCTAATCAAGCGGCTTCTCAACATAAGTCGGGGCAATTTCCAAGCAATACGGAGGTCAACCCAAAGAATCAATGCAATGCTATTCATTTGAGAAGTGGAACTACTTACAAAAATTATCCAGAGTTGGAAGATCAAGATAAAGTGGTTAATGAAGAGTCGGAAGTGGAGGAGCCCGTTCCTCAATTGGAGAAGCCTCAAGTTCCAAATGAGGTACCTTCTAAAGTTGTTCCTTCCATTACTTCTTCGTCTTTCCCAAGTAAAGATGTGGTTGCCAAAGTTCCTTACCCTCAAAGGCTTGCTAAGGCGAGAGGTGATGAAAAGCTTGCCAAATTTATTGAGATGTTTAAAAAGGTTGAAATAAACATACCTTTGCTTGATGCTTTGAGAGACATGTCGGGCTATGCAAAGTTTTTGAAAGAGGCCGTATTAAGGAAGGGGAAGCTTGGTAAATTTGAAACGATCAACTTGTCGGAGGAGTGTAGTGTCGTGTTACAACGGAAGTTGCCGTTAAAGTAAAAGGACCCCGGGAGTTTTGTGATCGCTTGTGTTATTGGAGGCCAAACTTTTGAGAGAGTCTTGTGTGATTTGGGTGCTAGTATTAATCTTATGTCTCTTTCGATATTTAAGAGGTTGGAGATTGGAGAATTGAAGCCTACTACTATTGCCTTGCAAATGGCCGATCGTTCTATCTCTTATCCTAGAGGAATTGTTGAAGACGTGCTTATTAAGGTGGAAGAATTCATATTTCCTGCGGATTTTGTGGTCCTTGACATGCCCGAAGATGACAATACTCCACTTATTCTTGGCCGACCGTTCTTGGCAATCGGAAGGGCATTGATCGATGTTCAAGATGGTGAATTGACCTTCCGTTACAATGATGAGAAGATGACTATATCAATCTATGAAGCCATGAAGAAGCCACAAGAATTGGAGCTTGAAGAGTGTAATTTCATTGACTCTTATTCTTCTTATTCTCAAGATTCCGTGGAGCATTGTATTGTGGATTCTATTCATTCTTATTCGGAATTGGATGAGGTGTGTGATGAGTTGTTGGAGTCTATTGCTTTTATGGATGCAAATCAAGGCATTCCTTTGGAGAATTTGGGATATTTAGATCTTTATACACCTATTGAAGGAGGAGTGCCGGAAGGAATGCCAAAGTCAAGTTCTTCACCGACTTTGGAATTGAAGCCCTTGCCCGACCACCTCAAGTATGCCTTTTTGGGTAAGAATGAAACTTTTCTGGTTATTGTGTCTTCATTTCTAAATGATGAGGAGCTGGATAAGTTGTTGTGGGTATTGAGGAAGTATAAGTCTTCCATTGGATGGTCTATAGCCAATATTAAGGGAATTAGCCCTTCTATTTGCATGCACCAAATTTTATTGGAGGATAATGCAAAGCCAAAGGTCCAACCTCAACATCGTTTAAATCCGGTGATGTAAGAGGTCATGAGGAAGGATGTCTTGAAGTTATTTGATGCCGGAATCATCTATGCCATATCCGATAGTGAGTGGGTTAGCCCGACTCAAGTGGTTGCAAAGAAAGGGGGAATCACCATTGTAGAAGATGAGAAGGGTGAACAAATAGCCACTCGTTTGCAAACGGGGTGGAGAGTGTGCATTGACTATAGAACCTTGAATGCGGCTACAAGAAATGATCACTTTCCTCTTCATTTCATCGATCAAATGCTTGATAGGCTAGCCGGTTATGAGTATTATTACTTCTTGGATGGGTATTCCGACTACAACCAAATTGCCAAAACTCCGGAGGATCAACACAAGACGGCTTTCACTTGTCTTTATGGAACATTTGCTTGTCGACGGATGTCTTTTGGTTTATGCAATGCACCCGCCACATTCCAAAGATGCATGATGGCGATTTTCTATAGACTCATCGAGAAGATTATGGAGGTATTTGATGAGTCCATATTTTGTGTCTTTTTAGTGTATGTCTTAGGAAGTTTAGATCTAGTTTTTGTGTGTTTTGTCTAGTTTTTGTGTCTTGGAGGACATATTTTGGGCAAGAGGGTGTTTGCTGCCCTGCAGGTGGAAACTGGGCAATACAGGGGAAGAAAGCAACATTTCTGGAAACAGGTCAGACAGAGCCATCTTGGTCAAGACAGATAGGAGGAGTGCTTTGGTCAACATGCGAGTTTCTCTCCTAGGTCTAGAAGGATAAGGATAAGATAATCTAACTTAATGAATCTCTTGAAGATAGACGTTACTTGCCTTGTTGAGGGTCGAGCTTATCAAGTGTTACTTGCATCCCAAGGTAGCTCGTGGATTCCTTCCATGTTAAGGACTAGGGGGCCCAAACCCTAAAGCACTTGCCTATAAATATCGATGCCTTGCTGCTGCAAAGACACGCCGTTTTTTATGCTTTGTTCCCTGTAATTTCCATAGAGAGTTTGTGAGAAGAAAAACAAGTCCTACGGGCATACTTTTATTCTTACTTTATTTTATCTGCACTTTTGGCCGGAGATTTGCTTTTGCACGTATTTCGTAAGTTTTAATATAGTGTTTATAATTTTCTTCAACTCGTATGTTCGTTAGTTTATGATTATGTCTAGCTAAGCTTTTATACTTGGTCTGGGCAAGACAGTTAGGTGTTAACCTATGCTTGAGAGGTCTAAATTGTGCTAGATAAGTGCATGCATGTGTTCCTATAATGTTAATGAACTTGTTCAAATATGAGATAATACGATTAAGAGGTTAATAGGCCGTTAATCACTTAGGACATATTAGATCACCAATCAATTGAGAAGTAGGAGTGTTTTCCACATCTTCTTGATTAAGATCGATTAACATTAGAGGAAGGTGTCTGCCTTATGAAGTAAGACGTGATGATTCCTTGTTGGGCCTTTCTAGAGATAAATGCTCCTTGGGCAAGAAACTGAACGATGACTCCGACAGAGGTATTGTCTAAGGTAGGGATCTAGCGGTGCGTCGCCAACTAAGTAAGGATAGGTAAGAGAAGGGTTTGTTGAGAGCGTGACGAGTAAAAAAGGATCCCGGCATTCAAGTTCCAGAACTAACGATGCGTGCATGTGATGAATATATTTGCACCAATGACCAAGCTAGGGTTTTCACTTAACAACGTCTTAGTCCAAATCAAGTCCTTTTTATTATTGATCAAGTTTCTTGTTTACTTTTTAGTGTTTTATTGAGTTCTCGAATTGGGCAAGAGAACCCTAGTGACCAAGATAGCAAAACCAACTTTTCTGAACAAGTGGAGGAGGTTTCAAGAGATAGTGACAATCAACTCCTTGTGGATCGACCCTGTACTTACTTGCTAACTATATAGCTGTGAGGATAGGCTACAAATTCATTTTGAGAGTGCGAACGACAACCTCGTCAAAATTGGCGCCGTTGCCAAGGAGCTGATTTTGTAACTGTCTCTTGAGGGAGAGACCCTGTGCATGTTTGGCTCCGACCCTGTTTGGATCGACGGTGAATTGAAGTACCATCCTAAACCGGAAAAGTACCTCAAGGAGCAGAAGAAACTAAAGAGGGAAGTTGAGAAACAAGCACGAGCGGAGGAACTGGCGAGTGATGAGGAGAGGTCACCACCAAATTCAGATCGCGAGCAATCTGAAAAAGAGGAGATGGCACGACAACAACCTGATCCTAAGAAGACTCTGAAGGAAATCATGTTTCCAACAGATGTCAATCTGAACCCAGCGGGCATCACTTTGCCCGCTATCACTAACAGTTGGGAGCTGAAACACTCTTTGATACAGATCTTGCCCAAGTTCAGTGACTTACCCGGAGAGGATTCACAGCGCCACTTACATGACTTTGAGATGGAAATGTGTACCGTGCACATTGTTGCTGCGGAAAATACATTGAGGGAATACATTCGACTCCTGATGTTCCCATTCTCACTTCAAGATGGGGCAAGGGAGTGGCTTTACCAATTACCCCAAGACAGCGTAACGTCTTGGCAACAAATGCAGTAGAAGTTTCTTGAGCAATACTACCCCTTTGCCCGTATCCAAAATGCTAGAGCTGCAATTCAGAACATAAAGATGGGCAATGGAGAATCTATTTATGAATACCACTCTAGGTACAAGAAGCTAATTGCAAGGTGCCCTCAGCATGGTTTGGGTGATAAGGATTTGATTAATGCTTTCATGAATGGGCTGAGGCAATCTGAGCGGGACTGGATCGATGCAGCCTGTGGAGGCAACGTGATCAACAAACCACCCAGTGAAATCTTTAAATTATTTGCTGAAATGGTAGACAGAAAGAGAAACCAAGATGAGACCATTATGCCCAGGACGCATGAACCAACCAGCAGTGATCCTAAATTCGATATCCTGGTATCTATGATGAAGGAGATGATGAACCAGAACAAGAATAATGCTGTTGGGAATGGGAACCCTGGACAGATTCTCAGGAAGAAGGTTATGAAGTGTGAACTTTGTGCTGCCAATACTCACCCCACTGACCGATGCCCATCATTGTATGAAGATGAAGAAGTCAATGCAGTTGGGCAACCATACCAACAAGGAGATGCTGGGCAGTGAAGGAACTTCAACAATGGACCTTGGAGGCCCAATGACAATTTGAGGTACGGGAACAACAACTACTTGAATGCACCTCAACAAGGGCAACCACCACAGCAACCATACGTACCCCCACACAATCGAGATCAGCCAAGGAATACCCTCAGGAGTGAAGTGGAGAGACTTGCAGCTGAACAAAGGAAGGAGTATCAGGAATTGGACAGTTCTCGCATGGAGACAAGAGGAGGCATGAGAGACATCAATGGCACGTTGAACCACTTGGTAGAATCAATCTCCCAGATCAAGTCAATGTTGAATGGAGGGAAAAGAGAACTTCCATCTCAAGTAGAGATAAAGAAGGCTAAAGTTAATGCTATCACATTGCGTAGTGGAGCTAAGTTGCCTGAAGTCAGAGTGCTTGACCACTATGAACCTCAGAAAGCTGCATCTGGGCAACAACAGTCTCTTGGGCAAGATGTCGATCTGGAACAAGAAGAAGAGGCTGAATCAGAGAAGTACGAAGAGGCACCCATGGGATCAGGTGATGTTGAGGAGCTATGGCAAGAATTGTCAGTTGAGAAAAGGGCACAGGTTGAAAGAGAAGCAGCGGACATAAGGAGAAGAGCTGAACTCGGTGCAGCTGAAATCAGAGCCAAAGTAATGAAGGATGTTGATAATGTGGCCAAGTCCAAACCCTATGAGCCAAAAGCCCCTTACCCAGGACGATTTGCAAAGGATAAAGAAGCACATGAGATGAAAGAGCTAACCAAGATGTTTCAAAAGGTCGAGGTCAACATACCCCTCTTGACCGCCTTACAATCTATGCCCAAGTGTGCTAAGTTTCTTAAAGAATTATGCACAAGGAAGATCAAATATACAGACGAGAGCTAACGGTAAGAAGAGGACCATAACTTTGCCACATCTGAAAAAGAGGACTTTATCTTACGGGCCCTGAAAAGTAGGACAATAATTTTTTTTTCCGCAAAAGTAGGACAATAACTTTTTTTTCTGCAGAAGTACTCCCATTTCGGGCTTTTTGGGCTTTTGATTGCACACATAGAGCCCGACGCCAGCATGGACGTGCTATTCGCCGGAATCGCAATTTGCCAGCGAAATTGATCCGAACAGCCCCGATTTCACACCACCAAATCGACACACGCAACCACCACCAAACTATCACCTTGAGACGGCGAGTCCAGAGGTATGCAGCACGTCCAGGGGGGCGAACGGACGGCGCCGGAATCTGGGGGGAAAGCAACAACGGAGTAGTTCCGTTTTAACACCAGCGCTCGAGACCTCCAGAGAATAAAGGCACACAACCACCACAGAATTGTTCACCTTGAAAAGACTATTCCAACGGTATATGGTAGCACCTGTGGGTCACTATGACGGCACCGAAATCGGCCAAAAACCAGACGGGCTCTATGTGTGCAATCAAAAGCCCAAAAAGCCCGAAATGGGAGTACTTCTGCGGGAAAAAAAAATTATTGTCCTACTTTTGCGAAAAAAAAAATTATTGTCCTACTTTTCAGGGCCCGTAAGATAAAGTCCGCTTTTTCAAATGTGGCAAAGTTATGGTCCTCTTCTTACCGTTAGCTCATACAGACGATGCAAGGTTCCAAGTGAATGAGAATGTGTCTGCAGTGCTGCAAGACACTCTCACGCCGACCAAGTGCACTGACCCTGGGATGTTCTACATTCCATGCATCATTGGGGATATGAAGATTGAGAAAGCCATGCTGGATCTTGGAGCATCAATTAATGTTATGCCCAAGTCAATGTATGACGATTTAAGGATGGGACTACTAAAACCTACAAGGGTTGCGATTCAACTAGCAGACAGATCGACTGTATGGCCTGAAGGAATTCTAGAAGACGTCTTGGTCAGGGTCAGAGATTTAATATTCATAGCTGACTTCTACATTTTGAATATGGGGAGATCATCACAAAAGGCACCAGTGATGTTGCCACGGAGACCGTTCTTGAAGACCGCTCGCACCAGGATCAACTACGATACGGGAAAGTTAACGTGTGAGATTGGAGAAGAAGTAGTGTCATTCGACATCTACAACACCATGAAACAGCCTAGCGATGCAGAGATGGTGCACAACATTGACCACATTGACCAGATGGTGAAAGAGTTTTGGCCAGAAATAGCAATTGAAGATAGGCTGGATGTAGTCCTACAAATTGGTCTAACAGAGGTTGTTGCCCAAGACGGGTCTGTTGAGCTAGTTGAAGCAGTACACTATTTAAGATTGGATGCAGAACCAGGAAAGAGAGTGGAACCATTAGTGATTCCCACATTGAAACAAGAAGATAGGTTGATGCCATCAATAAAAAAAAACACCTAAGTTGGAATTGAAAGCATTGCCCAGCCACTTGAAACACATCTACTTGGGAGAAGAAGAGACACTACCGGTAATTATAAGTGCAAAATTGTCTATTGAGGAAGAGGAGCGAGTAAAAGGAGTTCTAATGAAGTACAAGCTGGCCATTGGCTGGACGTTGGCCGACATAAGGGGCATAAACCCCACTGTGTGCAGACATCACATCTTGCTCGAGGAAGATGCCGTGCCCATTAGGGATCCTCAAAGAAGGTTGAATCCAGCTATGAAGGAGGTAGTAATGAAAAAAATCTTGAAGCTGTTAGACCTGGGAATCATCTACCCGGTCTCTGACAGCCGATGGGTTAGTCCAATACACGTCGTGCCCAAGAAGTCTGGAATTCAAGTGGTAGAGAATGAGCAAAGAGAAATGGTCGCAACCAGGTTGCAAACACGATGGCGAGTATGTATTGACTACAGGAAGCTGAATCAGAAGACCAAGAAGGATCACTTTCCGTTACCTTTCATTGATGAGATGCTCGAAATGTTGGCGGGCAACAAGTATTTCTGTTTTCTTGACGGGTACTCGGGCTATATGCAGATCTGGGTCGCGGAGGAGGACCGGAGCAAGACTACTTTCACTTGCCCATTTGGTACATTTGCGTATAGAAAGATGCCTTTCGGTCAAAATTGATCAAGTTGCTTGTTTACTTTTCAGTGTTTTATTGAGTTCTCGAATTGGGCAAGAGAGCCCTAGTGACCAAGATAGCAAAACCAACTTTTCTGAACAGGTGGAGGAGGTTTCAAGAGATAGTGATAATCAACTCCTTGTGGATCGACCCTGTACTTACTTGCTAACTATATAGCTGTGAGGATAGGCTACAAATTCATTTTGAGAGTGCGAACGACAGCCTCGTCAGTATTCGTGGATGATTTTTCCGTCTTTGGTTCTTCCTTTGATAATTGTTTGGAAAATCTTTCTCAAGTTTTGCAAAGATGTGAGGAAACTTCTTTATGTCTCAATTGGGAGAAATGTCATTTTATGGCGAGAGAGGGCATTGTTTTGGGGCATAAGGAGTCTAAAGATGGATTAGAAGTTGATAGAGCCAAAATAGTGGCAATTGAGAAATTACCTCCACCGACGAATGTGAAATATATCCGAAGTTTTCATAGGCATGCGGGGTTCTATAAGCAATGACTTATGCTAAGAAGCCATATTCTTCGGGGAGCTCTAAGGCTACACTTCTCTGTAATCCCATCTTCCGCGTCATTCAAAGGATACTTGCCCACACCGTCTTACATAGAGGGGAGAATAGTTCGTGCCGAAGTGTCGAGCTTCAAGTCGTGTCGGCTATGCTTACCTACACCCCACTAAACTTGGGACAATTCCTTTTCCGGCAATTGCATGCCCAAAAGAAGCAAAAGAAGGGAGTTCTTTGTTGTGGTGGTCTTATCACGCCCATTGCTATGGCTCTTTGCCCTCAATTTCCCCAATGGACAAAGCTTACGGAGAATGTTCACATGTACATGAATTCATTGAAGAATATGAAAGTTCTTGACTCAGCATCCCGTCCCTACCTCTTCCGGCAACATAAAGAAATAAGGCCAAAGCCGGGAGAACGAGAGGTGGTTGAAATTTTCCCATTGCCCGACCCCATGCTCACAGAGGTGACCACCCTCCGTGCAAGAACAAATTGGAAGATGGATACACCACTCCATGAGACGGCTATTCTAGCGGCCGGAAACCCTCGAATTGAGGTAGAGGCGAGTGGTAGTAGTGGAGGCGAGGAGGAAGTGGATGACAATAATGGTGATGGGGACACGAACTATGAAGATGAAGGGGAAGAAGGACAAACAAGAAGAGAGGCAAGACAAGAAAGAAGAGGAGGACGAGGGCAACAAGCCTTCGATCAAGGGCAGGGTACCAAGGGAGGTACCAAGGAGGATACCAAGGTTTTGGAGGGCCGTTTGGGCCTTCTAACATGTATAGAGGACCGTCGGGGTTCGGAAGTTTCTATGGCGAAGAATTTGCAAGCATGCCGGAGAGAGTGGAGCACATTGACAACTATTGCACGTAGTGGGATAGTGAGTTTGCAGTGATGAGGCATGATATTCAAGCTATCCGTCTCTGGCAACAAGATATGAATGAAATCCAGCAGCAACAAATCGGCAACCAACAAGCTTTCCAAGCCGAAATGTATCAGCGGTATGATTAGTTCCGAGATGACTTGTATGCTCGGCAAGAGAGCTTCCAAGAATCTTTTCAACAATCTTGGTTTGAGCGTCAAGATAGATATCACCAAGAGCAACGAGCCGACCACCAAGCCTTCCAACAAGAACTCTATGAGCGTCAAGATAGATATCACTAAGAGCAACGAGCCGACCAACAAGCTTTCCAACAAGCATGGTTCGATAGACAAGATGCGTTTCAACAAGATTTATATGCACGCCAAGATCGATACCACTAGGAGGATCAACTCAATCAAAGGGACTTGTTGGATCTCGTCCGTCGATTTGAAGCTCACCAACTCAATGAAGGCCAAAATTGGCCCCCGCCCCCACCTCCCCAATGAAGCTTGAGGTATCCCCGTATTTGTATTTATTTCTTCCCTTCAAACTTATTCGATTCCCTTTGGTTTTGAATAAGCTTGGGGGAGGGGGGAGATGAATACAAATACACTTGTAAATATGTGTGTGTTTGGTTTGTTTGTTTTGGATTGCTTGAGTTGTGTGTTTTTTGTAGTGGTTTGTTGGTTTAATTTTGTTTGGAATTGGAAACTTTTGAAGAATGAAAAAAAAAATGTTGAGTTTAGTTGCTTAAATTTGGTTATTTTTGTGCTCAATATGGCTTTGGTGAAATGCCTATGAGGAGAATGTTATGTTTTTGCAAAAATTTGGTCGGAATTGAGTATGTCTTGATTGGTTTTGCATGGATTGATTGTGTGTTGATCTCAGCTTTTTGACTTTTGGATAAACCCGTGAGATTTGAGCCTTATTATATCATATGGTGCATTTTGTTCATGTGAGATTGGTCATGTATGCATTTCTACTCCTAGAACTTGCTTTGGATCTATATTGAGAATGCTTAATTGTGCAAGAACTTGGAAATGATCTTAGGCCATCTTTGTTAGCCACCTCAAATCCTAAACACTTCCTTGTGCTTTGCATGTTCCATTGTTAATCGATTTTAAGCTTGATTTGGCCTTTCTTTGATTAATCGGAGAAAATGGGGTGTTGGTTGTGTAAGGGTATCCGAAGTGGGTTGAAAATGAAAAAAAAAAAATATGAACTAATGATAGTTTGGGTAGTAGTTTTGGACTTGATGTTGTTGAAAAGATAAGAATTCCCATAAGCTAAAAGTAAAAAACTGATGAATGGAAAAGAGGAAAGAAAGTGGAAGTTGAAGAAAATGTGTCTTTGTTGTTGGTTAGAATGTTTCCACTAGTAAATTCAAAGAATGAAATGTGAAAAAGAAGAAAAATGAGAGCACAAGGGAATTAATTTGTGTTTAAGTTCAAAAATGGATAATGTTTGGTGAGGAAGGAAGATGGAGAGATTTCATGCTTGTTTTGAAGTAGATATAAGGTTGGTGAATGAATTTAATAAGTCACTTAGCCAAATTCCCCCCTCCTAAACCAATGTGCCTACATTATAACCTATAATAAAGCCCTTTGTGATCCTTATTTTTGCATGACACGTGTTGCAATGGAGATATTAGACGATCTGCAAGCCTATGGCGAGTAGTTTGCATTGTGTGAATTCGATGAGTGCATAACCATATATTTGAGGGTTGAGAGAATACACTTCCTTGTGAGGATCAATTGTTAAAGAGTTGAGGTTGGCATGCTTTTGACTTGTGTGGAATCATGTTAGTTTTGTTTGGTTTTGGCTTTCAAAATGATTTAGGTAATCTGAGGCATTTAGGATCCAAAGTTGCTACTTCATTCGATGTTTATGTTCCTATTTGAATATATTGTTCGGGACGAACAATGCTTAAGTTTGGGAGAGTGATAAACATTCATTTTGTAGTAACTAAACGTGTTTTTCTAGCACTAATTACCCTGCTTTACCTTTAAATGTGACATACTGACATGTTTTGAATTGGTTTCATTATTTTGGTTTGGTCTCACGTTTGGTGGAGTTTGTGCATGCGTATAGGTCAAGCCAGGGATGCTAAGCCGTAATGAAAGGGCTGTAGAAGAGCGAAGTTGAAGAAACGGGACGGAAAAGTGGAAAACCGAGCGAAAAGGAGTCAAAATGGAGAATCGGTGCTTGGAGGTTCAAAATCGGCGGTTTGAGGTTCAAAACTGCCGGTTCAAGGGTGAACTGTCGGGTGGACCGCCGAATTTCTCTGTAGGTGCAGCCAAGAAGAAATGCCAAATCGGCGGTCGGATCGGCGCCTGGGGGCCGGACCGCCGATTTATGCCCTATGGACCGCCGATTTTGTAGTTTTCGTCAAAACATGGACGATTTTGCCCTTTTCGCGTTTTTAACTTCATTTAGCTTTTTTCCTTCCTATAAATACTAGGGGACAACCCCAAAACGTGCATTCTTCCATCCCTAGCTTAGATTCTCATTCAAATAGTTTCCAATTAGAGTTCTAAACACTTTTCATCATTGTATTAGTGGATTAAGGTTGAGTTTGAAGATTTTATTGAAGATATTCTCCATTTGGGTTCTTAGTATCTTTTTTTATGCATTTGATTATCTTTTCTATTGCTATTTATCTTATTATGTCTAGCTAAATTTCTTTAGTTGGTTTTAAGGAGCTTGTGAGATTCAATTGATGGTGAATTTTGATTATTGATGTTATTTTGCCCTCTAATTTGTAGTTCATGCTTCTTGGTGCTTGTTTTTCATGTTAGAATGGGTGCCCTATATTTTAGCATACCTAGTGTTCGTAAAAATACTTAATCGGTTTTATGATCATTGAATTCAGTTTGCATGGTATGTTTGATTAAGGATCCCAGCGGAAGTTAATCAATGCATGGAAGGCTATAAATCTTGAGTGTTTATGGGAGTTAACGCCTTGTCTTGAGTCTTAATCGAGATAGATAAGTAGTTGATCAATTTGCATGTTCTTGTCGAGAGAGAGAGTGTGCTTATGTGAGTGATTCCTTCACTACAATTAGATTAAATGGTTGAATGGATCGATAGTTGATTTCCCCATCATTTTGAGTCGAGCAAGGTTCCTAGAACCAACCCTTTTTCTATATTGTTCTATTTTCTTGTTAGTTGCTTATTTTCTCTTAATTGCTCTTTTTTATTAATTTCTTATATCTTTTAGTTTGAAAATCTTATGAATCATGATAATCTTAGAGCTTGAATAGTAGGAAGGTGCATAAATTTCGTTTTCAATACAAATTTGATCCAATAGTCTTTGAGGATACGATACTCGTTACTAGTGCTACAATGGCCCGATAAAGTGCGGTTTATTTTGCTAAGTAAAACTAGTGATCAGGTTTGGGACGTGATGTAAAATCACTTTATAATTAGGATGTGGAACTGGTACTTAGTATGTATAAAATGTTATTCGGACATAGTATGTCTGAACATAAACGGTTTGACCAAGAAAAAAATCGCCGGTATTATCCCACATTCAGTCCCCCTCAAAATTTTCTTTCTAATCTCCCAAACAAATCTCTTTCTAATTAAGACCATATTTCATCGACATAAACATTTTCTCTTCTCTTCTAATTAAAATTCGAAAAAGGGTATTATCGTACATTCATAAATAGCCGAATTTAATGAAAAAAATATTAATTAAAAAATTATGTAAAATTAGTTTTTTTACTTGATCGAACAGGTTATGTCCGGACATAGTATGTCCGGATAGCTTTATTGAAAAATTTAAACAGGATTGTATATTAATCAACCTATATGAATTTTCTCAAGTTTTGAGTTTAATTTATTGAGATGGATAAACAACTATCATATTAACCTATATTTGATTATTTATATATTTTTATAAATCTAAACGGGTTTAGATAATTAGTGAAAATTAATGTAGGGATTGAGGATGCTAATGAATAGTAAAATAACTTTCTAATCAGATTTGGATCTTGTACAAGGAACAAGTATATAAATTTTAAACGAGTTACGTAAATGATACAATTTTCATATATATACTTTAATTAATACTGAAATATTTTTTATTTATACTATTCATTATTAATGTTTAAACTATAATTTTTAAAGTTTTATATTAAGACGAAAAAATCAAGTATTGTACTAAAAAATCAACTTAATTTTTTTTATTTTAATAATTATATTTCTCAACCCTTCTCCAGTAAGTTCAACAAGGTTTGCACGGTTCACTGTGGCACTATCAATGAAGACAAAAAATAATTCCCGTCTATATAAGTCGATCGCTCCCAACGATCGTTGTGATGTATCAAACATGTTGCCACGACATCTGAAAAATACAAAATAGCCAAGAAATTATCAAAAATCCGATCGAACACGCTTCTAATGCATCTATTGCGTAACCCACGATGGATACACACACGGTGGTAACCACCGTTGGTGGCCACCGTCGGTGGCCACCGTCGGTAGCCACCGTGGGTTGCAAAAAACGTGCCAGAAAATGAATAATTCTTATACACACGACAATAGATATATTTTTACAGCTATTTTACTTCTAAAAACGTTTCTAAACATGAAAATATACTCTCTTATGACTAAATATCAATTTATAATTCATGTACATGAAAATTTTCTACCACCGTGTGCAAAAATGAGTCCACCGAATCATATTTTACGTGGTGAATATAGTTGCATATCTTCTTTATGGACCCCAAAAATACGAAAGTCTTCCGTTTGAGCTTTACCTCATTCTTTTTAACTATTGTGAGTTTTTTCTTGGAGACCAACTTCTCTCTTCTTCTCTATGTCGTGAGTTTTCAACTGCGTGTTTTGAGAATTTTGCACTACAGAATTGTATTAGTTGTTGTGGTATATTAATGAGAGCAAACAACCTCTCTTCCAAAATATAAATGGGTATTGTTCAAAATATAATGTGATGAAGGTTGGTTGGTGAGCCATTTTCGGTTTAGGGTTTTGGAGAAGGGAAGAAGAAAGAGAAAAAAAAAATGAAAAAAAAGGAACCAACCAAAAAGAAGAGAAAAAACAAATATAAAAAAAGTCAACCTTTATTTAGGGATGATTTAGTCTTTTAAGTGATTTTGATATAAAAGATTTATACTCTTATGAATGGTGTAAAAAACTTTTACTGCTATTGTTTATTAAAAAATATTTTAAAATACATTCTCACTTCATTATATGTTATTTTTAATTAATTTGCTAAACTAAACCATCCAAAGATTAAAGAACCTTCTACCAAATCACCTCCAAACTAAAATTAATATTGTAATTAATATCTTTACAGAAATTAATAACTTTGCAAAGATGTTTGACAATATCACATAAAATGATAACGAAATAAGATATCCTTATACATTAATAATTAATTCACTTGATACCACGTCGATCATCTCCTCATTTTCTCTTTGAGAAACAAGTATTACTTTTTAATTAAATGCAACATTTTTTATAGGAAACCAGGGAAGACAAGAAGAAATTTGGGAGCTAATTCTTGATCGATGGGTGGTTTAGCTTAGCAAATTAACTAGATTATATTATTTAGATAATTATTGTAGAGATTTTTTTTTATAAAGTGTGGAGTTAGTTAATAGGTAATTTATAATAATTTTATTTATATAATTTGACTCTTCATTGCATGTGGCATTGTCACATCAACGATAGACACATTAATAGTGCCTATAATAGATATGGGAGCGGAACCGATGTACGGATAGATAGCTACAAAAACTTGAAAATGTAAATATATGTTTCTTGGCCTTTTGGCTGAGATTAGAGATATAAATTCATTGAAAACCAATGAGACGGTTTATATAGACATAAAAGGAAACAGTTTTACTAATTTTATTAAGTATTATCCAACAGGTTTTTGGGAGATATATGTAGAGTAAATTCACTATTTTAATCGAGATTAGGACGAACACATGTAGAAAATTTCTAAGTAAATTTAGATTTGAAAAATACTTAATAAATGAGTATCCTATTTATTGTCATTCCTAATAATAGTACGTGAAAGACGTAAATCTATCTTTCTCGACCTTCTAGCTAAAATTAGATATATCAATTTAGCATAAACCAACGAGATGATTCAAATAGACATAAAAATATGAAAAAAAAAAATGAAATTGTACTTATTTTAATTAATATTAACTCCATAATGTTTAGATTTTTATCGAAAATTAAAATATAAAGTTATTTTCGGTCAAGTCTGGATGGACTACTACTTGCTAGCTATGCTAATAGTTATCAATTAACAAAGTGACAATCCACGTATGGGCCGAGCCGAATGGCCCAATGTTACCTTGAGCAGCCCATTACCTGCTCCATCTAGACTAGGGATGGCAACGGGTCGGGTTTTTGCGGGTATCCGTACTTCCCAAATCCTGATGAGACGGGTTTGGAAAATATTAAATGGTTTTGGGACGGGTTTGGGTCGAAACATGCAAACCCGTCACGGGTTTGGGTCAGATTTGGGCAATTACCTCCGGGTACCCTCTACCCAAACTCATTTATATATATAAGATAAAAGATACTATTATATGTATAATTTATTATATAATTTTAAATATTAGTAGATTTAGGGTTTTATCTGATTTTCTTAACCCGTCAAGTCTTTATTGTTTTTCCTCTACTTTTGTAAATCTACTTCCGAAATATGACGACACAACGACAACATTAATGATTCATACTTCTAGTTATGTTTTAAGATTTTGTAAGTTCGTTGTACTTTGATTTGAGATTAATTTCAGTGAAATTTTCTGCTGATGTTTATGTTTTAATCATATTTATAATATTTTGTTATTTGATGTTTACTTTTTATTATTCGGGTTTTTAGCCAACGGTTATTACCCAACGGGTTCCGGTCGGGTATGGATTTAAAATTATTTTTTAATCGGGTATGGGACGGGTTTGGATGTTGAAAATTTTCATGGATTTGAATTTGGGAAATGCTTAATGGGTGGGTACCCGAGCCATTGCCATCTCTAATCTAGACATCATAAGTGCAACCAACATCAACTATGGGATTAACCCTACATTTCCTAACCCAGTCCATTTTAGATGAGACGACCCCTTTATTGATCACTACCGAAATAATAAAGCCCCTCGAAAAAAGAAAAAGGGCAAAAATAAACCTCCAATTTTATTTTTTTTTTTATTTAAAACCCCTCCATTTTTTAGAGTATGACATCGAGAACGAATAACTATAAATTTACATTGAAGGTAACAAGGTATCTGCAAGGGATAAACGAGTATATGTTCACCAATTGAAGAGATTATCACAATATGTGATTGAATTCTCAAATTGAAAAAAAAAAAAAAAATTGTTATACACATCATGAAAGTTGAATGTGTGGTGTACGTACTTTAAAGCCGAAATTCAAGGAAATGGGTCGCAGAACTATTGTTTCGTAGTGAGAGCACGGGAGCAGGGCATCATTAATTGATGATTTGAACAAATACTAGTAGTATACTTTTATACTGTAACAAATTTATACAAATATCGATTTAAATAATCTACATATTTTTTTCTCGGTATAAAAGAGAAGAACAACTTTTCATTTCCTCTTTCGATTATACGTACTTTAGTTTGTCACACCATAACCAACTCATCCCACCCTAGTTTGTCAACCCTAATCACTAATTGTTAAAATTAATTAAATAAGACACACATAACCTCGATGGAACTTTCTGAATATAATTAGATTTTACATAATGTGAGAATTAAACTATAACAATCTTGTTCTTGTTTGGTAGAGACAGGTAACATGGAAATTTAGGACAGCTAACTAGCATATCCTAGGTTTATATATAGAAAGATGGTAGGACAAAATATCCAGACCAAAAATTAGTTGTACTTGCTGTCACGCTAATGTTTATCATTATTTTCTATACATAACATGCAATATCCGACGCTTTAAACTAAATTGATGTTTTACATTATTTATATGTAATATACAAGATACGATATTTTCTTTAATAATAAAGCTATCCGGACATAGTATGTTCGGATATAACCGGTTCGATCAAGTAAAAAATTAATTTTACACAATTTTTTAATTAATATTTTTTTCATTAATTTCAGCTATATATGAATGTACAATAATATCCTTTTCGAATTTTAATTAGAAGAGAAGAGAAAAAGTTTATGTCGATGAATTATGGTCTTAATTAGTACAGTTTTAATTAGAAAAGAGATTTCTTAGGGGGATGAGAGTGAAAATTTTGGAGGAGAGTAAATATGGAAGAATACTGCCAATTTTTTCTTGATCGAACGGGTTATATCCGAATAGCATCACCCTTTATTTGATTGGCGGAATATATGTATGTGGATAGTCCAAAATTAAATGGGTCCCTATGAAATTAATTTATTTGAAGGGTCAAAGCCGCAAATAAGAGTTGCTAGTGGAATCACCAACACACCATTTTGTAGAGAGATGGCCCCTGCATTGGCCACATTACTTACTACTCTAGACCCATTTCTTTGTCTCTTTCAATTCCTACAAATTTATAGCTTGTTACAAATAATAATATTAGTTGTTTCTTTTTTCCTTTGTAATAATTGCATGTCCGCCTCATGTTACAGCTTTGCCTCACCACTCCATTTTCGAAACGTGTGATAGTTTTTAAAATCCGTGTTATTACAGAAAAATTTACAAAATGATAAAGTTTTCTTCAAGAAAATGTTTAAATAAACAAAACTATCGAATTTAGTTTTAATAGATGTTCTAAAATTAATTTTCGAAAAATAAGCAAGTAATAAAATATTGATAATTAATACCTATATATGGTAAAATAATATAATAAAAATATATTAATATATGATATTTATTAGTTGCTTAGGAATGTGAATGAGCACACGAAAGATCATTAGTTTGACAAAGAGTAACACAAATAATTAATATTTTTTATGCAAATTAATTAATAAAGATATAAAGGAATCAATATGTAGAACTCGAAACAAAAAAAAAAAGTAAAATAGAGATCTAAACGTCTATATTATTACCTAGATGGTCGTAGACATGGTGATCATGACTTTAGAGATATAAACAAATGACATACTATTGAGAGAGTGAGTCTAGGAATAAAAATAATTGAGGCAATATTCATATTCATCATCTTCTATTCGAGGCCAGGAACATCTTCACATGGCTATGCACATGTACATACACATTTTTCTGTCTTTAATTGGGACAATTCGAAGTCTAAGAGTGGACTAATTAACTTAAAATTAATTAACATAATCTTTTATATGCCCTAAATTAATGACTAGTTGGAGTTTTTCCTCCTAGCTCTGTGGAATTTTACATTTCTCAGCATATTGCATGGATTTCAGTGATGCATTATGCATGCAATCATTGCCAATAATGAGTTCTTAGGATAGAAATAGGGTCTTATTAATATATACAGATCCTGTGATAATTGAAGGATGTATATGATTGAAGATTAATTAATCACATTTCACTGGTGCCACTTCCGGAGGTTGCTCGCAACAGATTTCCCCCGGCTTCACTTTTTGAAATATCTATCTCACTAATAACACCTTTATAGATCGATCATCGAGTCCATCGTATCTATTTTCTCAAGTATTGTTTTAATTAATTCTCTTGTGCAATTTGTAAATTATTGCACAAAAATAGGAGCTCAATTATCAAATGCTCGCCGAAACTAACGGGTTCGAGTTTCCGGATCATAAATAAAAATAACAATCATTTTCTTAATTTTGATACTCAATAATCTAGTGTACGTAAAACAAAAAGTGTGTAAACATATTTATCTCGTGAATGATGTGCTGTAAAAATATGTAAAGTTATCCGAATGGTGGAATTTATTCGAAGTAAAAGACAAATTTAGTTGGGAAGGTAAGGTGTGTGGTGTGAGATAATTCAAAATGTTTAGGCATGGGATAGTTCAAATTTTCCAACAAGGAAAAGTGCTTTTAATTTACTACCCCCCACAAGATCTCTTCTATATATCCCAACTCCCTCCTTGTTCACAACTTTATCTTCTTCTTCTTCTTTTCTTTTTTTTGGCAATTATGGGAGGAAGTTGCAAATATAAAATTGGGTGGTTAAATTAGTTTGGTGGGATGGAAAAAAGTTTGTACCATAGCTGTCAACAAAGTTTGCTCATCATTGTAACATGTATATGGTTGTTGGAACTTCAAAATTTGAATGGAAAGGATACTTTAACCTGTTTATAATTACAACGGCAAAAACACAATCAATTTTCACATCAATTTTTTCAAGGCTGACTAGAGATGTATCCTAATAATCTAAATCAATCCTCTGTGGTGCAATGCAAATAAAATGGCGTCATCAATATTGATAATGTGGAAAAAAACTTCTAATTTCTCCGTTTCCAGTATTTGTTTAAAATTGACAACACCTAAATTCTTCATATTTTAGGATTTAGACAACTCTTTACTAAAAAGAGAAATAAAACTTTACTAAAGGAGTACAAACTACATGCAACGAGAAAAATGATTTGGAATCCTCCATTCTATTTTTGGTTTCTGTTCGTATCTCACATCATTTTGTTTTTATTTTTATATTTTTATTTAATTTTAATCCCGTGTCTAGCTACATTTATTTTTATTTAATAATTATTAATCATGATACATTAATTATGTTAATTAGGATTCCTGTATATAAAATAATATATGTTTTTTTTATAGTAATAAACATTAAAATAGTTAATTTAAAATTAAACCCAGTATGTCATAAAAAAATTGTGGGACAGAGAACCCGAATCGAAAGAAAAATGTTTAAAATATCCCGAAAGTTTGAAGAAACAAAGAAGGAACTATTGTGTAAAGTAAAATATCACAAACTATTGTTCTAGACAAAATTGATGTTAAAAGTATTTGTATGACCTTAGAGATTTACAATAAGATGCCGCCCCTACAGAGCTCTGCTGATCGGGGTCGAAAGGAGTACTAAATTACTAACGGATAGTACTATTTGGATACATTATGTTTAGACATACGATAGTAAAAATAGGAATTTAACGAATTTTTTTAACTAATAATTTAATTTCATAGTTTCGACAGTTTGGTTATTAATAAATATACATTTTTTAAAGTTTAATTATAAAGTTTTATACCAATTTAAATACACAAGTTTAGGAATTGTGTGTGGATGAGAGTAAAATTTGGGAGCGGGTATGCGTGAGATCGGTATTTCGGAAGGAGTCTGAGTAGAAAAGAAATTTTGAAGACAATTGAATAATATCTTTCCTATTTTAAACACGTATGTTCAGACATGGTATGTTCGAATAGAATTATTGATTACTAATATACTTATCCAATGTGGCCAAAATAAAATCGAATAATGAAAAGCTAAAGGAAAGCTGCCGGTTGCAAATTTGAATAGAATCCCTCTCTCCTAAAATACAAACGGTATTTCGGTGTGTGGTCCAACTAACAAATTTAAATTGGAATGTTTTTGTTTCCTTAATTATCTATATATTTATTTATTTCTTTTTTCATCGCTACAGTGGAGTCTTGCTATAAATACAAGTGTCCATGCATAGCTGCACATTAAACCCTCTCTCTCTCTCTCTCTCTACACATAGAAATAAAAGAGAATGGTATCTAGGGTGGAGGAAGCCACGAAGGAGAGACAGCAAGGCCCAGGTAAAGGGAGGGAGAGTTATCAGCAACAGCTGCAGAAGCAAATTGTGCAATGCAACAAAGGAAAAATCAACAAATTCAAGAGAAGCGCATCCAATCTTGAAGAAGATGGACTCTCCGCTGCTATCTTTTTGCTGGCTTGTATTGCCTGCACTCCCTCAAATTAATCTTAAGCATCTTTCTCTCTCTACATATATATATATACACTTATATGTATGTATGTAAAATTAGTCAAATTAACAAAATTAATTATAAGAATTTATTTTCTGGAATTTCTGTTCTCTAGCTAGCTTTACGTACCTAGTTAATTATAACTATTAGTAATTGTTTATTATATGAGATCTCTTTTAGGCAATTTCGCGCGTGATGTATAATTACATATTGATCAAGATCTTGTTATAGCAACTTTATTTGTGTGTTACTAAAACCGCACCCCCAAAAAACAATGTCACGCACAAACCCACATGTATAATGCATTCCTTTAAATTCGAATTAGTGTGCGACCCTACGATTTTTCGACAGGAAACCACATCGTACTATATTCTATAGATATGTAATCATAAAATTAATGTAATACTATTATTTATACCAGGGTAAGATCAGAAAGAGTGTTACTTTGATTTTACTCTACTTTTTTTAGCCGTAACAAATCAAACTAAGTTTTTCTTACGCTCAACATAATTTAAAATATAAAAAATTAACTTTTTAGTTAATTACCCCACAATCTGTCAAAGATTTCAACGTATCCGATGTTAATTATTGTGTACATCTTATCATCTAGTCACAAAATTATATTTTGAGTTCTCTTTCGCTATTGTACTCGTGAGATTGCAACGTTTTATTTTTGTACTCATCATAGACGATGTTAATTGTTGTGTAAGTCCGATCATCTCGTCACAAATTAAAATTTTGAGTTCTCTTTCGCTATTGTATACTCATGGTGTTGCAACGTATTATTAACCATGTTTAGCTTTGATCATCTCGTTCTACATTAATTGTTATAATACTTATGAAACAGTTAATTATTTGGTCAAAATTTATTTTTATGAGAAACTATTGCTTCTCTTCGATCAGTGATAAGATAATAAATATTGATCTTAAGAATTTATAAAGGTTCTCCAATAGTGAAGTTTTATTGAAAACCAAAGTGAGATTTAAATTTCTATATTAAAATAAAAGAAATGAATGAAAATGCATAATATATATATATATATATATATATATATATATATTTAAAATTAATAAGAACATCGAATGGATAATGTGTTTCATATGACCTAGTATATGTCATCTCTTTAATAATATATAGATGAAATCGATATTATTTAAAGAAAAGCGAGATCGAACACAAAAAGAATGAATATATGAATAAAAATGTATTAAATGAGAATATAAGATAAATATGAATACTGAATAGTCTTACTTTTTTATTTTTGGAATTTAATTTGTTAAACGAAGTATTGATTACAATATCATTATTCAGAGTATATTTAAAAGTTTCATTAATATTAAAAGCAAATTAGAGGATGAATGTGTGCGAGCATTTATTATTAGTTGAAAAAAAATACACAATGATATTGAGTATTTATATAGCTTCTCGAGGAATGAAATCTTATTAAAAAGCGATGTGGGACAAAGAGTTGTATATTAGCCAAGCGATGTGATTTCTTGTTTAATTTGATAAAAAAAAAATTGATATAGGGCATAAATTTGTTTCTTAATTGAAAAATCATAATAGTATAGCAAATGATGGTCTCGATATGAGTTACTGGTGTATGGGGGGGGGGGAATACACCAGTTAGGATTTTAAAACTAAACTCCTGAAAAATACTTCAACCGAGTAAAAAGACTCAGTTGGAATCTCTCAGCTGAGTAAGCAACCTTAGTTGGAAGAGTGGTGCTGTGCGGAATGTGGTGGAAATTAAACTCGAATAACAACTCACGCTTTTATGAATGATTGGTCAAAAACCAAAACAGTTGAGAATGCACAGATGAGGTTTGTATGCTGGTTAGTCAGTCAGTTGAGACTGCAAGAGATAACTGAATAAAGAAAAACACAAGCACACAGAGAATTAACGTGGTTCGGAGATAACACTCCTACGTCCACGGGGAGTTGTGAGTCCACACAACTCTGTCCAAGTTCTTTTGGACAAACCACTCAGCTTACGCGGGCTGAGCAACCGTTAAGGATAAGTTTGCGGGTACTTATCAACCTTACAGTTTAGTTTCCGGGTACTAAACAACCTATCTACTCAGTTGCGGGAAGAGTAGGATCCTAAACCTTTTCAGGTGAAAGAAAATGGGGTTCCAACTAAAAGCTCGAACGTGAAATGAGCTATGATCTAACTCTCTACGAACTCTCACTAAGTGATGTTCTCAAGGTTCGATCTAAAGACACAAAAACTAACTAACTCTAGAACTCTCAACAAGTGATGTTCTAAGAGATTAAATTTCAGTTCAGCTTGTGAAGAATATTGCTCTTTCTTTCGCTCTCAGGTTTCTTCTCGCGTGTGTGTCTTGTATGTTTTCGAATGAGTGAATGCCTCTATTTATAGGTGGAGAGTATCAACTAGCTGTTGGAGGAGCTGTTGATCTCTGTTCTTTGAAAGCGATGGCTTGTCTCTCATCTCTGCAGACTTTCCCGATATGGCATCTGTGCTCATCTGCTTTCCATCTGAGATAGCCTTGTGTTGGGCCAAATGGGGTAATGACTGAACGATCAAATCCTCACGTGACTTCCTTTTTGAAATTCAAATCTTAACAACATGCTTCCAACAAAGAGTGGTCGGTTAAGACTTTCGATCTTCAACTAGCTTGTTCTTCAGCCGATGTTCTATCTGACAACTAACAGTTAAACTCTCAGCTGACTTCATCTTCAAGCCGTTGATCTTCTTGGTTGAGTTCTACAGCTGATGTTCTGAAACTGAACACTCAGTTGTCTTCCTTGTATCTAATCAGTTGGGTTCGAACGCTCAGATGACTTTCTTTCATCTGATGTTCTCTTCCCCTTTACTGCTTCTCATCTGATGAACGCTCAGTTGTTTTTCTAACAACTGATGTTCTGTCCGAGTGATGCCATGTTGCCATCTTCAGCTGGAGACCTGTAAAGATAAAATCTTAACAATGCTCAAACAGCGAGCCTACCTACTAACATTAGGTTCTGGCAACATCTACTCGGTTGGGGTCAGTTGATTTTGGAATTCATCAAAACTCTTACTAATAAATTTCCCAACAGCAAATCTTTGCTTTGATTTTTTCAAGTTAAAATATAATGGTTGCTTATTAATGGAATGTAATTTGCATATAATTTACTATTTATATACAAGCATACTTTAAAGGATGAATATGTGAATAAAAAATCATTAAAACATAGGACCTAAAATTAAGAAGAGAGTTCAAATCCGCATCGATATTAATAATATATAAATAAATAGACATGTAACTCGTTAGTCGTTATAGTATATTATATACCAAAATTAAATGATTAATCGATATTTAGCTCTATCGAGCTAGACATTTTTTTTTATTTTTATTTTTTTGTGGGACACCAATTTACAACGTTTTGCAGACGGATGACTCTATTGTTTCGGTGTTAAAAATGTATCATAATTCTGCAAAATGCTAGTGTCCTAAAAAATCTCTAACTCAATTTATATTTGAGCTTATAATATATGGTGTAGCAAATAATGACTTATTCAAATAATGCAACACTCCCTTTGTAAGTGTGAGATTTACTTTTTGTTCTATCAAAGTAGTATGGAGCTCCTTAATTAAGCCTTGATTGGTAATTAATTTGTTCTTATATATTTAGCTTCAAGAATAACCTAAATAAATATATAAATTTCAAAACTAAATTGCTATAGAGTCCTTTCATTGACTCTTGGAATTGATACATATCAAGATTTGAGTCTTGCTCAAGAAATTGATCTTGATGTTTAACATATGATAATTCCTTTAATAAAAAGTAAATTTTTAATCTAATTTTCATGTACGTATTAAATTCTAAAAAACTAAATAATATATAAAATAAAACAACTCTCGTAGTGTATATATGTAAATCTCATCACAGATTTGAAAAAAATTGCAATGTAAGCAAATTTATAGGAACACATTATATGAGTAATATATTACTAACTAGCACATTTAGCTAGTAAAATGAATACGTACAATATATAGGGGATGATCAAATGAGAACCTATTCCTTAGGTAGAAATTAGGATTCAATTAAGACTTTTTCGTTTTATTAAATGGTTTTAATTGAATAGATTATCTCCTACTAATTTTATTAATTTTTAATAGGAAAAGATCACAACAGTAAATCCTATAAATCCTACTAATATATGTGTGTGTATATATATATATATATATTATTCATTGTGGAGAATTAATTATGTCCATAAGAATATCATAAATCTAAGAGGAGAAATACAAAATCTTGACTGCCACAATTGTGTCTCAATATTATATACTACTTCATGTAGATACAAAATCTGTGGGACGATCGATCATATAAGACTATAAGAGAAAGGGAAGAAAAAAGACAATGCATCTAAACCTATTTTTCTACAATTATGCACATGCATGTCAAAATGTAGTTGCTCACATCACATGGGCCTCCTGTGATCGCTGTCCCAGCTTTCCTAATAATTCGGTACAATGCTTTAAGACTCCTTTTTGCCTCTCTTCTGTAAGCAGCATTTTGAAGCTAAGGTTGGGAGAGAGGGTTTTGAAGGGACCATAACCTAATATATTATATTGAAAAAAATAATACGAATGTATTTGATTGTACATCATTCGGTGAATCTACTTGTCATAAATTAACACAACCTCCTTAATCCTTATCATAAATCTTTTTATTAGTCACTTTTGCAGTGTGTACTGGATAAATTCCGATCATATACAAATTGCAATGCATTGCAAACTATATAGGTGAGATAAATCTCTCTCTATATGAGATGCACATCATGTAACACTCGATCATATACGTACATTATATAACATGCAAGCCGGTCACACAAGAGAACTAAATGGTACTGAAAAAATTAGGTGTATTGTACTTTTGCGACCTACTAAATGTTGGTAGGTTTTGAACTTAAGAATTTTGATATTTGGTTTATATGAGTCCACTCCACCTATAGATCATTCCTTCTAGAAAGATCCCTATCATAACCTTTGTTTTTAACGTAATTGATTTTAGTTATGCTCTGATGTGGATTACACATGTTCAATGATAAGAAAAAGCCATAAAACAGTGTTGTTTTCTATGTTTGTAAAGGATTCAATATCGTTCGTATTTTTGTTTGTAGATTATCAATTAAACAAGGCTTTGAATTTCTTTATTCAATTATGAAATAATCTAAAGCGTTTAAGCATCTAAATCTAACGAGACTCAGTGAGAATCTCAATGTCTTATGCTTTATACTATTCTATACTTTTGTGATTCTAAACTGTACTGCACAGAATTAATAAATGACGATTAACGATAATTAATACACTGATAACTAGGGGTAAGCACGGTTCGATTAACCGACTATTTGCCACATACAAAAACCGCCCGTACGGTTTTTATTCGGTTCGATTAACAGTTAAAACTTAAAAAATAAAAACCAAAAACCGCGACAACGGTTAACCTAAAAAACAGTTCGGTTAACCTTATTCAACGGTTAACCATGATGAGAAAACGTTTCGATTTTTTTTATTATTTTTTTTATTTTTTATAATTGATAGCATCAAAAGTAATTCATATTAACAATTTATATTCACAACATACAACTATATACATTAATTATAAATTGAACTCTACCATATTTTCAAGTAAAAGTAGTAAAAGTAAATAATTATTACTATAATTTTATAACATATAAATATATAATTAGTAATATTAGTAGTAATTTTTGTTGAGGTTCGGTTCGGTTCGATTAACTGCCGGTTTTTATATATATAAAAGTAAAAACCTAACCGGTACCCTCAGTTTTTTAAAATTAGAAAAATAAATCTAAATCGCCGATTAGATTAACCATATTTTCGGAATGATTTTGGTACTATTCGTCGGTCGGTTCGGTTTTTCGGTTCGCTTCGCTCACCCCTACTAATAAGCAACTATAAATAAATAAATAAATTATCACTTCAGTCATTTTATGACTTTTTGTGTACGTGGTTATCTGGCCCAAGCCCATTAGGCTAAATGAAAGTTTTGAGGCCGAAATTTCCCACCCAAACATTATCATTTTATCTTTAATTTTATTTTCAAAATTCTTACGATCCTGATCTCAAGAGGGGGGAGGGAGAGTCGGAAGAGATGCACAAATTAATTTCATTCGTGTTCCCGCGCAAACCATTTGGCGCCTACACCATTCCATTTAAAAATAAAAAGAAAACAAAATGCACATTTCTATAGTGAAATGGTCTCCAATTCTCTGTTGCAAGTAAACTGTAAAAGACTTAGAAATGTTTGGTAGGGTGAGAGCGTCGCCGGTCAGCTCGTTGGAACCCCTCGAATCGGAAAGATCTTCCTGCAAAGTCATCAAGCACGATTCTCTCTCCATTTACGGTACCATCACCACCACTAATTCCTTCAATTTAGTATTTCCTTTTTATTTTTATTTTATTTTTTCAATTGATGGATGCTGTACACTCTCGGTATTCATTTCTTAGTCGAATTGGTTCAAATTCAATAAATCCCATATGCATCTCATACAGATGTTTTTTTTTTCCTTTCAATAAATTCATTCTTGAGTGGAAAGTATTGTAAGTGTTAAATTACATTTTCAGGCGCTGGGGTTTTAACATATTTTTTGAAAGGGGGGTTTTAACATTGAGCAAATGATTATGATTTTTTTATTTTTTTATTTTATTTTATTTTTTAAATTCGGAAAACGGTGACAATTGCGGCAAGTATATATTTAAATTACTTTAGGCGAAGGGGGTAAATATATGCTGATACGATTGATGGGATCATTGTTTTAATACGGTAATTTGAGGAGGAGATTGTTCGTTGTTGTCTTGTTATCATTCCCTCTTTCACATAACTATGTTTCTGATGTTTTCATATTTGTAATTTACCTTAGTTTGTACTCTTGTACTGGGAATTTGTTGTTTATGCAGCTTCGCCTTTAGAACAGAAAAAACATCTTCTGTGATGTCCTTGGCTTAGTAATAAAGAGAGGTCATCTTAGTTAGGTGAGCCAATAAATATGCTTCATGAATGATCAACCTTAGCTGATGTAGCAAGATTCTGAAATGTGTGTTTGTATGTATGTTAAAGCTGGATCAGTCTCCTTGATGGAGTACTTCCAATTTATTTACGCACTTGTTTTATTTTCTTCTATGAAAACCTCTAGTTAGTTCCATATTTTAAAAATATAGAGTTGAAGAGTGAGCGATGTTGAGTGTGATGCAATCGTATCCTGTTTATGGCATAGCAAAAATAGGTCAAATGTTGGATTTTCTGCAGACAACGAATAAGTAGGAAGTTTTCACCTTAACCTGAGAGCTGAGTGAAATGGTGAAAGGATGGTAATTACACTACAATCTTGAACATTAGTACAATTAAATCAATGTTGTGATGTTTTATTCGTATGCTGATAGCTCTACTTGGTGCAAATGACAGGGCAGAATCAACTAGCTTAATATCATTTTGAACCACTGATTTAACACTAATCTGATTATTATTATCATTGAGTTTATTGAACCTTATAAATTGAGATGCTTACACAAATGCAGTTATTAATGGGGAAGACTAGATAAAGGGTATAGAAACTGATCGATACTAGGTTTCTGGCTGTACCGACTCCAATGATATCATCTGCCTGCATCACTCTCAACATCACCTTAACAATCCTCCTCTCCTTATGTACACTGGTGACCTGAAGTTTAAGTGATTTCTTCTTGCTGTTGCACACTTTGAAATTTTGAATTATCTATCTATTCTGTAGTTCTTTGACACCTAAAGCAGGAGATGCCATTTATAATAATCTCCAGCTGCATTAGTCTGCTCTTCTTTCATTCTTCTGAGGCTACTTCTCTATGTAAACGTTGATTGATTTGATAACTTGAGATTGATCAATGATTACACAGAATATATTCTAGCTGATTGTGTTCCAATTGTTGTAGAATCTACCCTTCTCAAACTTAAACAAGGCTCTCGTTGTAATCCAAGTTGCAACCCTGAGGATTCTGCAAGGAGAGATGCATTTTGTATCATGATCATTGATTCAGCAGAGGAGGCTGAGACTGCTGGTCCCGGTTGTTCCTCAACAGAGTGTCTTCCGGAGTCTAGTTCTAGTGTTCAATCTATAGCCTCCTCGAACGAGGAAGCTAACATGAATATGTCTATTCTTCATTTCTTCTCAAAGCATAAGAGTGAGACACACACTCGGAATTCAATTGACACAGAGCCAATGGTCGTCGAAAGTGGTTATTCATCTTCCTCTGGTATTTCAACTGTATCAAGCAATGGCTGAAGACAAAAATAGGAGAAGGAAAATATTGACTCCTTCATCTCCTGATTTTGGTTGAGCTTTTAAATCATGGAGTCTGACTTGCTCAGATCTGTTGTAAAAGGGTTGGGTGGTTATTGTTTTCTTGATAGAATTATTAACTTTTGTAATTCACATAGCATGCTTCTGTTATGTCGATGCAGATGTAATGTTTCTTCATGGTTGTATTTATTACTTAGATCAGAAATTATGATTTTAGTTGCAATTGAGCATTTCGAATATCAATATGATCTGCTGGCATTTCAAGTCGAAGTTAGGTTTGATCACGTATTTGAGTGGGACGGTGAAGTTCTCATAGCATTTTTTTAATAGATAAATGTAGTACATGTACACCCATTTAAGAATTTCTCTCTCTACTATGAACTAAACTTGATTAATAATGTATCATGTCAGACGTAAAATTGTAGAAAGGAAAAGTGGAAGCATGGATCATTCGTTTAATTCATCCTCAGTGACATTTTCTTCAAACAAAAAATTCTTACTACAAGAAAAAGCAATTTTTTTACTTAAGCATTACTAAAGTATTTCCCTTCATATCCCTTCTGTTTTATTTCTTGCACTGTTAATGAATAAACGACTTAAATTAGCCAAAGTATAAACATGAAGTTATAACCAATAATCAACTATACTGGAGCAAGAGAATAGAAGATCAAGTAATCCAGATATGAAGAATGAAGCAATTTATTGTGATCTTTGCAGAAGAAAGGTGGCTACAATCAGTGAATCAAACCGTATAATACCAATCCTCATGAGTTAGAATTACAAAAATGAATGAACTCTGATCAAGGTGGAAGGATGGAGGAGCCTCAACTAGACAGCACTATTCCTTGAGCCAAGGCTCTAGAATTGGTGCCCATTCGCATATTTCTCCTTCGTTGAACCACAAAGCTAGAAAACATCATTTATGAATCAGTCAAGCCTCGACGCATTGTATTAAAACCATTTCTAGCCATGCAACTACACAAGGTTAGGGTAGGCAAAATTTCTTAGCAGAAAACACTTCATTCGGAATCATAGCAACGTTGCAATTTATGCATTACAAATCCAAAACAAAAGTTGTATCAGAATTGAGAAGTACTCTATTCAGCATCAGAATTATAAGTTTCTAATTCTAAGGTAAGAGCAGCATCAGAATCAGATTTGGCTCACATTTCTTACCAAGAGTTTACAAACAACATATTCTCATCTCCAAATCTATCAACAACAAATCCAACACCTTTAGAATTTTAAAATGGAAGGGTATTCATGGCACGAGTAATGCATGACAAAAGAATTGCTACCTGTAATGAAATTTTATTGCAATATCATATTTGTCCAAAAATAGATTTAACTGATAAGATAGATCATTCTTTCTTCTTTTCTGGAGATGCACTGACTGAATTTTAAATTTCATCTCCATCCTTTATTCATTCTGTGTGTTTTATATTGAAGTGCTACAAACATAAAAGTTTGGCGTATCATCTAACTAAAAAATATTAATAAGGACAAGCGAGCATTGCTTGGTATTTTGCCAGAAAAGTTTTAGGGGATCTTACCAGTAGCCCAAACCATATCACTCATCAGAAAAGAATAGACACTATAAAACTATACAAAAGTTTACCTATTTCGCGTTTGCCATTTTCAGGACTGTCACTTCCATGAACCACATTCCTGCCACAGAGATAGCAATGTAGGGTTTGAGATACAACTATTCAAGTACTAAAAGATAAATAAACTCTACAGCTTTAAGTCCACATTTCTACTGCATAGAAAAATTGTAAAATATAAGGTTTCAACCTTCCAGTTTGAACAGCAAGATCCCCTCTAATGGTGCCTGGCTCAGCATTAAGAGGATTTGTTGCTCCAATTAACTTACGGGCAGAGGCAACGACACCCACACCCTCCCACGCCTAATGACAAAGACAAACCATATACATTATTTAGAGATGAGAAAACACTACAGAGACAAAAAAGATAATCTACATATCGAAAAATATACATAAAACATGATCACGATCAGGGAAAGCATACCATACACACAACAGGACCAGAAGTAATGTAGCTGATAAGTTTAGGGAAAAACGGTTTGGACTGAAGATCCTTATAATGTTCCTGCAACCATTATTCACACCATTACAACTAGGAACCAAATCAAATAAGTTTGCATCAGATAAATAATTTTCAACCCAAAATCGATAGAAAAATAATATGATAAGGCACGGTAATGTGCAATTAAATTGTCATGGAACAGACCTCTGCTAGTTCTTTGGGACATTCAAATAGCTTCAATCCAGTCAACTTAAACCCCTTCTTCTCAAACCTCGAAATTATCTCTCCGACCTATCCATATCACACAATTTCAACATCACATAAATCTTCAACAAAAATCCAAAATTTTTCAATCAAACGACCGCATTAATACTTATTTCGAAAATTAAAGTCTTACAAGACTACGTTGAACACCATCTGGCTTAATCATAATATAAGTTTCTTCTACTTCCTGTGCAAACACGGATATAACAGATTAACAAGTAAATATAAGTTGGAAAAAATCAGGAAAGAAGAATTCTGGAAATATAGAGAAAATGGATAAAAAAGAATACCATAGAAGCAACTAAGCGGGGAAGGAAGATATGGGGTTTTTGGGGCGTCTTGAAAGATGAGGAGTGTGTGAAGAGATGGGAGGTGGACCGGAAGGCGGCGAGGTGGGAGGTACGGCGGTTATGGCGGGCGGAAGAAAGGTGGAGTAAGCGTACATTTGTTGCGAGTGAGGATGAAACGGAGGGAGTGAGAGTTGCTCCACCAAACACAGCTACAGCAGAATCCATTTCCTCTCTCTCTTTCTCTCTCTCTACCTCAATCCTCTCTATCTCTCTTTAGATAAAATGACACACCTTATGCCAGATCACACATCTATAATATATACTCTAAAAATTGCGGCAAAATGTATTACTCCACAATCCACATCGTAAACTTTTTACTTTTTTATCGAATTTTCAGGCCCTAGAAACGCGACATGACTCGTTGGAAATTTGTGTTTATTTATGTCGAAAATTAGAAATTGATAAGTACATAAGCTCCATTTTATTACTATCTTTTGTCAAACAATGTTCTAGAGAAAAACTTACAAGAAACAATTGTGGTATATTTTGATATAAAAAAAAAAAAAAAAACTTCAAACTGCCTAAGAAATGGCATGACAATTGAAAAATATTGTGGCACCAAAATTTATATTAGCATATTTGATTTCCAGTCATTAAGTGTTTACCACGTTATTTTTTAGATGATCGGAAATAGTAAATTTGCTACAAATTAAAAGGTGAGAAACATTGCAAAGCTCGGACTAAAATCACACGTTTCTGGTTGGAACTCGAACTAAAATCGCATGCTCGTGTATCAGTTGACAAGCCTTAAGAATATCAAAGTGATACAGAGAGTAAATAAGACAATTAACATAAGTAACTAGGACTAAATGCCCACATTTGTTATGGGCTAGATCATAATTTGTAGTGGTGAAGTGAAAGTATTTCATTTTCATTTCTATATACGCAATTTGGTTGATTGTTGACCATGTCTATTTCACAATTGTACAAACAAAGTATTGGAAAAGAGGTGAGCCGTCATATTCTGTGGAGTATAATTTATAGGTAGGGTTTCGGCGCAAACTCATTCAACGGATTGGCACATTAATTTATTGGTTAAACACTGCCGGCGCCAATTTATGGCTCCAATCCTTTTAATTATGATGTCATTTTTACGCCCTAATCTTTTTTTATTCTTCCTTCTCATTCTCAGTCTCACTATTGACGACAAAACGAGATTCCATTTTCAACAATTGATCGCAGCAAAAATATCTTATATTAAGTTACAACTTACATTAGGAAAGAAGAAAAACTTTTGGTCTTGTGTTCTTCTTTTCTTAAAGAGAGGAGTAAATAAGGCCAGCTTTGGTATAGCATCTCAAAATAAAAATTAAAACGTGAATAATAAAAATTACAAAAGGACCTACAAATTGAATCTTTAGAAATTCCGCGAAAAATTCAGAAAATAGTTAAAAAAAAACCAAAAATGAATATTAATATAGTAACTCGTTGTCCATAAGGTCACTGTGACTGAGCAGTAAAGAAACTAGTGAGCAAGAATTAGAATTGACATTAATGATTTCAATATGAATGATCACATGTGATTGAAGACTAAGTCGAACGACAATCCTATTCGCTTTTTGTTTGATCCTCGCAATGCAAGCAAATGCTACCTCCCAAACATACTTGTGATAATTCCGCGCTTACGAATCCGAGTTGTTTTCAGTTGTTTCTCTGATACATACACGAAAATAAACAACAATTTGGTTAAGTTAGTATCAAGGAACTCTAGTACTACACCACAAGCAGACGATACAGAAACGACTAATTAAGCTCTATCAAGCGACAACATAGTCCTGAGCAGTGATCGACTGAGATGTATTATGTCACATGGAAAAACCAAAGGATAAAAAATAACAATAAATAACGATAAAAAAACTCTAGAATAACTGGTGCATGTAGGTAAAGACCTAACCGATGCAAAACTTAAACTTAGAAAGGCACCTGATAGTCTTCCAGCAAGATAGAGAGCTTCTTCTGCAATGGGTCTCCACTGCTCAGCACATGAGTAGTTGATTCCGAGCCCAATGCTAAGCCCCCTCAGTAAATGCACCGTGCGAAGAACAGAGAATAGTTCTTCTGGGAAAGCCTATCATCACCACCACAAATTTCAATGGATACATCTCAGAACCATTCAACAACCAAATAACATGCTTCCAAATAAATGAATACGTCAAAGAGTAATTGAAATTCGAATTATCAACAGATTAAGAGAGAAAAATGTGGAAATGGGTCCAAATTTAATCAAAGTAATGAAACTAATATGCCTACCTCAACGCCAATTTTTTTAATTGAAGATTCTTCTGCAAATGGTTGCAACATAGTTACCCCAGGTGGTAGCTTTGTATCGAACATAGTTTGAGCCAATCTAAACAACTCCTTTTGCTCATCCTTACATTTGCTGACGGTGCCTATACCAAGCTCCCTAACACCAGCATAGGCATATTTAGTACACCCAAACAGATACAAGAAAACATGGACAGAGAATTAGATAATTTTCTCTCTCAATCCAGTTCAAGGTCATATTTTGTTGACATTAACAACATACAAATTGCATGTCCAAAGTCTAATCCCAAGAGATTCCACCAATTCTAACTAATCGTTTATGCAAGAAAGAGAAATCAATGGAACTCGACATTTCAGAAAGAGACTTTTCTACAACATTTGTCCATAAAGTAAACAAACATGTCATTTGATAAATCACAAGTATCAAACTTGACTGTGCACTTAGAAAATCTAGTTAACTGGCTAGGATTAGAAAGAAATTGGCTAAAACCTAAAGTATATAAAGTGGCAAACCACCCATTAAAACAGTCCATCTCTCTTTCTCTTCCACTGAGAGTTCAAAGTGTAAATTCTTGTGTTCATGGTCACGTTACATGGTGTATTCTAGATCAGTTAGTATATAGTTTGTATGTAATTATTACCTAATCTCAATTTATACAGCACTTGGCTGTACATAATTTCCAAAGATCATTGAGGCTGTTGAAACACCCTCAGAAGAATGAAGAAAAATAGACTACGGTGGCTGGAACATTATTTTAAATGACATCTACTACTCTGCTTCTAATGTCAAAGCACTAGAATGAGGCTTACAATAAGAGATGTATGTTCATCAAAGCACAAAAGAACACTTGAGGCTTACAAGATCGAACAAGGCTAGTATAAAGAAGAAGTCACTTAAACTTCTGGTCACCAATGTGACTCATGGAAGGAGGATGAAAAGATGATCGTTGAGAGTGATGCAGGCACACGGGCGTCAGTACAAAGTAGAACCTAATATCAATCATTTTCTCTGGACCTTATCTAGTCTTCCCCATTAATAATTGCACTTTTGGTTGTTGCAACAGCAAGAACCCTTCTATCGATTGTATATATTCTAACTTCAACCATGTCTGGCTCTAAGATTGCCCGGAGTTATTACTAATACTGGTTGCAGCATATTATAGTTATGTACCTTAATATAAATTATAATAACTCAACAGACTGAGTTGGGGACTAGCAAGCTGTTCAGCACAAACAGTGAGATGTTATCTAAAATGATTGGATGGAAACCAACAAACCAATATTCAACATCAATTTATTTGGAAGTTAACGTGTATCATAAGTAGCTCCTCCATTCCAGTCTGACTATTTGTAGAAAAGTTTATACGCATTAAACAAGACAGTAGACAAGGTGTAGCACCTGTAGCTTTCCGATGCCCTGATTGGATCATTATCTGCTAGAGCAAGCACCAAACTGGCATATCCTAATCTTAATTCATCAGGAAGATCCTTCACTTGCCCATAATCAAGCAATGCAACCTAATTAGAGAAGAAATCTTATTATGAGAATTGACAAATATTAAAGTGAAAACAACATCAAACATAACTTTTCAAGGAAATGGGACAAGGCATTAGATAGTACTAATGGATATAGATTACCTCTGAACCTCTACAAATCAAAATATTTCCAGGATGAGGATCCGCATGAAAAAACCCACTCTTCAATATCATTTGTCCATAAGCCAGAGTCAAACTTTTAAGGATGTTCCTGTTTTTTAAAAGACTTAATCAGACAATTGAAAGCTCTAGTGCCATTACCTCGAGCACAAAAGACTATCACCGGATAAGAGAACAACAAGAATTCCTAGGACAGTATGTCCACAAGCAGCATTTCACTTGAAATCCCAAAATTTTAGATCAAAGATTCAACTTTATGGCTTTACAAAAAGAAGAGGTCAATAATATTTAAAGGGTTAACCACAGCTGGACATAAATGGTTTCTTCTTACTCTAGCTATACACTACATCACAGAAATGAAGAAGTTTTTGCCCCCACTCATTTTAAAACCAAATGAACCTTGAAAGTTGAAGATAAAGCAATGTACATCTACTTGGGATTAGTCTGACATGCATTAATAAATTTTTCGAACAAAAACCACCTAACGACTAGTGGGGAGTTATAGGCATCTACCTCGATTTGGTAATTCAAGAAGGTTTACCGCAAAGTGTTTGCAAGCAATGGTCTCCCATCCTTGTGCAGCTATCAAGAAAGCAAATCCGAACCACTCTTGAATAATTTAACTTACCTTAATATACTACAGTTCACTAACAGAACATTAGAAAGACCTTTTCAGATTAAATCATGAAACCATGCAGTATTTTATTGGCATTGGAACCCTGGGTTAGAGAGACATTTTTTAAACTCTAGAAACTAATAAAATCTATCCATTAAGGGTGCGTTTACTTTGGTTGTAAATTTATCAGGGTGCGTTTACTTGGATGGAAAAGGGTGGAAAATTGTGAAAAAAGAATATTTTCACCTTTTTTCCATCCTTTTCACACGTTTACTACGTTGGTTAATTTTCCTCGGGTAGGATGGATAACTTTTCCGGGCAACCCATTTTCCATCCATTTCTTACCAATTGTAGAAAATATTAACATGGGGGGAGGGGTGTGATAATATTTTTCAATGGATAAAAGGCATAAAAATGGGGAAGGGGTGGGGGGACCTTGAGATAATTATCTTTATCATCCTAGTAAACATGTGATAAAAAATGATGGAAATGATAATATTTTCATACTTTTTCTTTTCCGCGTTTACTTTGATAGAAATATTTTATTTGGAAAATGATGGAACATTTCCATCATTTTTTATCACACGTTTACTAGGATGGAAAAGAAAATTATCCCATTATCTCCCCCCACCCCCTCCCCATTTTTATTTCTTTTATCCATTGGAAAATATTTTCACACCACTACTCAAAGATAATATTATCCAACATTGGAGTGAAAAGGGGCTGCCCGAGAAAGTATTCCACCCTGTCCGGAGAAAATTTTCTATCAAAGTAAACATGTGAAAATGATGAAAAATAGGTGAAAATATATGTATTCCACTCTTTTCCATCAAAGTAAATGCACCATAAAAGGTCAATTGGATCCAGAATTACAATTTGTGGCATCCAAGTTAGAGGGAAGAAATGTTTGAGGCATTCGCAGAACATGACCTAATAATCTTTGCAACTTTCTTTTATCTAATTTACTACCAGAAAACTTGTTGCACACAAAAATCTCAACACTGTCAAGTGATGGGAAATGTCTCTGTGACGACCCCCCCCCCCCCCCAAACAAACAAATTAATAAAAAAAAAGTTTACATAGAAAGATTAAAAAAGAAAGGAACCTCGTACGAGGAGCACAGGTGTAGGTAAAGTTCATTTCCACAGGATACATAAAGGAAACGGCTAATCACTTACCAAAAGGACAAGATAGCTAGGTCCTTAAAGTTATTAATTAGAGGGAAAAAACCTATACAGACAAATACTTTAAACAACTAATTAACATACAAATTCAGTAAGCACAAACAGCAAAAAAGAGGATTTCCATACTCTCTGGGATGTCTAGGGGCTTACTGCTTTGCTGCCGCTGCTACCTTACCATCAGGATTTATGCCTCTTTTTGCTATCTCATCTCCAAGCCTCAGAATTGGGATTCCATCAATATATTCCATTACCAGAACCCTCCTACCATGAGAATTGAAAAGTCTCTAGATGAGATACATCCATAACAAAAGATCACTTTGGAGACAATTGTTTGTTAACTTGCATTTCCAAAATTTAAAAAGTTTTTTGAAATTTTAAATGATTAAGAGCCTGGGTTGAAAAAAATTATGTTTACAAACTAAAATTACTGGCAGAAGATGAAACTGCTGTACCTTGTGTGCATATTCCCAATCAATCGAGGCACTGAAACCAGAGCCTTTCTGTTATTTTTATAAAGGAAATGGCGAATTTTCTCCATCGCATCCGCTTCCCTCAGAAAATCGAACTCATATCCAATCTTAGAAGATAAAACAATGCAAATGTCACTGATTACACAATTCCAGAAAAAAACATCTAAATACTGCACTAAGGCAAGAAGACAGTCCAATTCATTATTCATTGTAATATATAGGTGGGAGTAAATCAAAAAGTAAACAAATGCTATAAACATTAGCAAAAGTATACTTTACATGCCTATCTGGTAATGCAAACAAACCCATATTTATAAAGCACATAAAGGAATTCAGAATTACTAGAAGTATATGTCCGACTGTTATTCATGTGAACATAACAAGTTACTACTACTTACTGAGGCAAGAATGAAAAGGGAAAAACTAGAGATTAGGAAGGAAGCCACCCTTATATAGAAGAAGGAAGCCGCTAAAACCCATGGAATGGATAAACCCAAGGGAACAAAGCTAGGAAAAATCTTGAGACTCAACACTTGTCTATTACTGTTCGTGGAGGCTACAAACATCAATAAGACAATAATCAGACTGTGAAATTTGCTCTGACCTGTGGTTTCATAAAATCTGAAAGTCTTAAGTTGCAGAAATACTTATGTTTGAATAAGTATATTAAATATACTAGGTTTGGATTTAATAATCAAAGACAATTAAGCATAGTTTTTCAAAATGCTGCGTGCCGTTGGCCCATGAAGTAGACACAATTAATGCACGAAGTTAATTCTGCCCCCTTTCTTGAAAAGAAAAATCAGTGGAAATGAACACACAACAACGAGTTGATGAGATAATTTTTTTGATAAAAAAATAAGAGTCGATGAGATAATAGTCACAACATATTAAGAAACAAAATACTACTACTATCTTTTATATTTTTTAAACAAGAGGTAGTTACTAGCCAGATGTTCCTAGTTTATGGTACTTCGTGAGAGAAAAGAGAAGAAGCACTAGTATGAATCGAACTAGTTTATTAGTTGCAAGTCAATGCAGACATTAACAAGAACAATGGGGGGGGGAAAGGGGGGTACCACTCGTTGCATGCAACTTTAGGTTACTACTTAATACTGATTTTTATAACTCAAGAAAAGTAAACAAAAAAATATTTAGTTTTTAATTTGTTATCATACTTGTCAAAAGCACTCCTAAGGCACAAAGGCCTCCTGTAGCCCAAGCAGATAGATGCAAAGAACACATGTCTCAAATAGGGGGACAGCTGGAAGTATGTCTGAGGCAAACCGGTATTGCTTACTTCCTTAATCTTGTCTAGGCATGCCCAGAAGGCCAGAAGTATCCAACACCTAGCAAGCAACTAAATTTCAAAACTTTCCCGAAAATATAAAAATATATACGGCAGTATTAATTACTCTAAGTCCAGGTAAAGGACTAGTGATATTTTATGGCATAGGGATTATTCCACTCATTTCACAATCTAAGAAATGTACTAAGATAACTGGCATATCAATGGTGCAATAATAGAGCTATAAACCAGTCAAGTAGAATATTGGCAAAGAAATACTAGAGCACCAAATATACCTGTTTCTCCATTTCCTTGGTTACAGAATACAGATCAAATGTTATATCTGTCTTTTGCATATATAAGGCGAAAGCTTGCAAATTGCGGATATCGGTCATCATCAGATCTTGCACACCAGGATGCTGAACCTGTAATGATAAGACAATCAAACCTTAAAATACATATCAGGTCCAAAAATCCAGTACTAAAGTTCTCTTACCTTCACGACAACATCTGTTTTATCACCTTTAAGTCTTGCTCTGTGGACCTGATAAGAAATGAGGGGTATAAGGCAAACGATTCTGAGCAAGCCACCAAAATTATAGTAAGATCCACCAGCAAAATGTTCCCTAAGATAAAGACATCAACTGGAGCTTCTGAAATATATTCAAGCAGGATCAATCCCCAGATATAAAACTCTTTTCATGCACGAATGAAAGTAGCATTGCCGTCAATTACGTGCAGAAAACCTTTAGCCTACCATGTCTCCATGCTTAAGAGAAAGTTCTAAGAAAACACAGAAAAATCAAATCTGTATAGGGACAAAATATCTATGGTCGGTACTATATTAGTATATAGTCTATTAAATGTACTATATGGATAGATATCTTATAAAATATTTAATTATCCTTGATGTACAGATTTTTCTATAAAAAGAATATGAAATGTTTTGTGTTAACATACTAAAAAATTAATAAATGTCAACAAGAGTTGAAGTGTAATATAAGACTTCCTAAAAACCTAACTATCCAATCAAATGAATATTCTTATAATGTCCTAGCCACATAATTACAATCTTTTTCTCCAAATAATTAAACCATTCAGTAGAATTGGCACATCCAGTCACAGCCATGTTTTTACTTTTGATTTCTCCTGAACAATTCAGTATAATACTAGATTAACCTTCAGTAGTTAAAGGAAAAGCTACTTGAGAAGGAAATAGAGGAAAAAGAAGGAATCTTTATCTCCGCATTAGAATACTGAGCTCCAATTTTCTCCGATTCAATGTAACACTCTGAGAATCCAGCCTTGTTTACAGGGTGCAAAGAAGAATACCTGTGCAATTGATGCTGAACCAAGAGGATCAACATCAAATCTTTGAAATAGTTCATCAACACTTCGACCCAATTCCTTCTCCATCACAACCTTGACCACACTGTATGGAGTAGCAGGGGCCTGATCACACAGTGTGACTAGCCTTCTCACCCAGGCAGCTGGTGCCAAATCCGGCTTCCCAATAATTTGTGCCACCTATCGAATCCAAAACAAACATTATACTATTCAAACTCATTAAAGTTTAAACTTCCTCTCTATATAACACAAAAACCATTGACAGTACGAAGAGGTTGCAATTATCAATGTTTAAACAGAAAGGTCAGTATTACACAACACACACACACACACACACACACAGCCCAAAGCACATAACTCTTGCCTGTCAAATTCATCGACCCCAAACAGAAGGTAAAACGAAATCCGTGGAAGAAAAGTACAAAGCACAAAATCGAAACTTTGAAAAATACAAAACCCCTATGTGAAATGTGAAATGTGAAATGCGAAATAAAAAATACAACAAAATTCAAGAGCAAACACCTTGAGGAAAAAGCCGCCGAGATCAGCACACATGTCGTATATCTTATCAGCAGCAAATTGATGCTGATTCTCCCACATTGCCTCCCTCTTCTCCGCATCTTTCTCGAAATTTACTCGCAGTTGAAACACCTAAGCAATCACTAAATTTGTAACATCTTGTTCATACAATTTCACTTTAAAAATTAAAAATAAAATAAAAGAAAAGAGGCATGTTTGGCAGAATTTGTTATCATTCATTATTATTCAAAGACAAGAAGATACCTTGTAACCAGTATAGATATCAACAGCTCGAACCCAAAACTGGAATGAGCGTTGCCACGGTCTCAACTGAGTGGAAACCTTATCTTGAAATCCTTTAATATCGAGAGGAAGCATGCTTGCTGAATTGGGATTTTTCTTTCTTGTTTTCCCCTCCTTTAATCTTTGAGATGTTTTTTGTGGCGTGGGAAATTGGGAATGCGGGAGTTTATTACATTACAAAAGGTTGAGAATGGCTGACAATCGGCATGCAAGCAGGCAGAGGTCTAGATTGCACTTCAACTCAGCTCAACATTTTACTGTCTCTGTCTTCCTGTTCCGATGTCCCAACTTCCGTATCCACTACTAATTTCCGTATTTATTTATTTCTAAAAAGCAATTTTCTTTAATATTATAAAATAATCATATATCTATATAATTATACTAAAGTCTAAAACAAAAGAGTTATGAAAAATTTCCCAGATAAATCCTATTAATTAATTTTATGTATTGATTAATTAATTTTCATTGAGTAGTTGTCTCCCATCAATGTGCATGAATTAATTTTCATTTTAATTCAATTTATATTATCTATGTTATCAAATTTATGTATCTAAACTCTCCTCCAATTGGTTGCAAAGTCTTTTGTTTTTTGTTATTTTTGCGGGTGTTACTTATATCATCCATCAGAGCACAACCACCGGAATTGGATCTATCGTTCTCGGTTCCACCTCAAGGGAATCGGAACCGAAGAGATGAACTCTTTAGTTCTAGCCCCAAACTGGAAGCGCCAGTTCTAGTTTCGTTTCTCAGTTCTGGTGGTTCTAAATCGGAATTTGGGTTTCAGTGTATATTTTCATTCTTTGCTGTTGTTTCTTCTTTCAGTGTAGTTTATGCATTCCTATGTTTTGGTTTGATTCTGTTCCGGCGGTCGCGGCTCCTTTGGCCCTTTAGACTTTGTTAGAAATGTTTTATAGTAAAATAAATTATTTTGTAGTGTAATTTCATTCTTTTAAATATTTATTTTAAATTATTTAAATTATTAGTAAGTGAGTTGATATTATTCTTTATAATGTTAAAAAAAAATAAAGTGCTCCTAGCCTCCTACAATGCGGGAGTTCAATACTAGTTAATAAAAACTAGCGTATAACCCGTCGAAAATCGACGGAAATTATAAAAATTAATAAAATTATTCTACTAAATTCGCTTATAATTTATATCCATTGAACACATCTGAAATTTAATTAAAAAGTAATTTGACCACATGTTTACGTCTCAAACTCATATAGTTATGTTTGTTAAAAATTATAACTAATATATTCTCATTACTTTCAATAATTATTAAAGCTCTATTCTTCTACAAAACCGATGTGGGCAAAAATATATTTCTCACTCAAAGGAAAGCGACTCTTAAGCTGAATTTTTTAGCTTTTCATTAAGAAAAAGAGGCAAAAGAATGAGCGGGTAGTGAGAGAGAGAGAAGAGATATATAGATAGCGAATAATACTATAGATGTTAAAATTGTCTATAAGATGAAAGTGATCCTAAATAAACGTTAGTAAATTTTTCTGCCAATTTTCCTACATATTCTACGTTTTCCAACGGAGACGATTAATAAAACAATTTCAGATGATGTGTTTAGGATTATTCAAACTTGTTTGAAATTTATATACTGGTACTTGTTTAAAATTCGATTAAAAAATTAGTCATTTGTGTTCCTTTCTGAAAAATCCGTATATTAGTTTACCGCCACAATTCTGCATCGGAACTGGCCCGTTGACCACGATCGTGATTTATAAGTGCGTAATTTATAAAATTTATTTAGAATTTATATAAATCCAAAAATTTAATAAAAATAATGATTGTACTATTAGTTAATCGTTCTTAATCGTATAGTAATATTCGTTAATTAAAATTATAAATTATGCAAAGTTGAAAACTCAACTACAAATAACGTAAAAATTATTTCATGGATGACGATTATAGATTTTAGAAAATACATGAGAAAAAAAGCAAAAAAAATGAAAAATTTCTCGAGTATCGGTTGGGAATTGGCTCGTCTACCACCACGGTTCCAGGTCAGAATTGACCCGTTGACCACGATTTTGATTTATAAATGCACAATTTATGACGATTATAGATTTTAGAAAATATATGAAAAAATGAATAAAATGAAAATTTTAAAATTAATAAGAATAAAGAATGAAAATGTGTCACGTGGGATCCTGAGTTGAGGTACCCGTCAGTTGGGAATTGGCTCGTCTACCTAATTAATTGACAAATTAAAAATTACTTATTTTTTTTATCAAATTAAATAAAAAAATATTAGACTATTTCCAAATTTAATTCGGTCAACCAATAAATTATCCAAACTATTTTGGAACCATTTATTTTGTCAATTAATAAATTGGTTCCCTAATAAAAATAATTATCTATTCGGCCAATTAATAAATTGACTAAAATAAAATAACTTAAACTATAAAAATATAGCAGTTATTTATTCGGTCGATTAATAAATAAATTGACCAAATAAAACTCCTAAAAAAATAATTATCTATTCGGCCAATTAATAAATTGACCAAATTAAATTAAATTAAACTATAAAATATAGTTATTTATTCGGGCGATTAATAAATAAATTGGCCAAATAAAACTGGTGGAGCAAAAGATGAGAAAATACACATTGATTCTAGATATTTATAGGCTTTTAAATAGGTGAAGTTTCATTGAGAAACTGATGTGGGACACAAGATTTTAGTATAGATATTTAAAATCTATTATTTTACATTTAAAAATTCAAAAATTTGAGAATTTAGATAAATATGGGAAAAAAAGTATAAAATGAAAAATTTCTCGAGTGTCGGTTGGGAATTGGCTCGTCTACCGCCACGGTTCCGGGTCAGAATTGACCCATTGACCACGATTTTGATTTATATGCACAGTTTATGACGATTCTAGATTTTAGAAAATACATGAAAAAAATGAATAAAATGAAAATTTTAAAATTAATAAGAATAAAAAATGAAAATGTGTCACTTGGGATCCCGAGTTGAGGTACCCGTCAGTTGGAAATTGGCCCGTCTACCTAGTTAATTGACAAATTAGAAATTACTTATTTTTTATCAAATTAAATAAAAAATTAGACTATTTTCAAATTTAATTCGGTCAATCAATAAATTATCCAAACTATTTTGGAACCATTTATTCTGTCAACTAATAAATTGGTTCCCTAATAAAAATAATGATCTATTCGGCCAATTAATAAATTGACCAAAATAAAATAACTTAAACTATAAAAATATAACAGTTATTTATTCGGCCGATTAATTAAATAAATTGGCCAAATAAAACTCATACAAAAAATAATTATCTATTCGGCCAATTAATAAATTGACCAAATTAAATTAAATTAAACTATAAAATATAGTTATTTATTCGGCCGATTAATAAATAAATTGGCCAAATAAAACTGGTGGAGCAAAAGATGAGAAAATACACATTGATTCTAGGTATTTATAGGCTTTTCAATAGGTGGAGTTTAATTGAGAAACCGATGTGGGATACAAAATTTTAGTATAGATATTTAAAATTTATTATTTTATATTTAAAAATTCAAAAATTTGAGAATTAGATAAATATGAATGGAGGAATATAAGGGATGCCACGTAGGATTTTTTCAAAGTAAGAATCGTTTTCCTTTTAGTAATATAATATTAGAATTTAGAATAATTATATGCCATAATTTAGAAAATAATGAACCACAATAAACAATTAAAATTTTTAATAATACAAATTTAAATATAAAGATATTAGATAATAATGAACCACAATAAACAATTAAAATTTTTAATAATACAAATTTAAATATAAAGATGTTAGATATAATCTAGGTAATAATTGTAAAATTGGATCAAAAATTAGATTGGAATTTATAGAATAATAATACAAACAAAATTAAATATAATAGTATACCGTGAGACACCAATTTTGGAATAGAGAGTGATCCAAACTCAAGAACTCTTGGTTACGTACCTGCTACACACTTGCAGACTTACACGCACATAATGATGTATCTCTCTAAGATAGAATTCATGTTGACTATCTATTTTAATACTTCAAGACAAAATGCACACGCGACATTCCGTTGAACACAGAACACCTAATCGAATCAAACAAAATCTAATGTCAATTACTAGCTCCGGTCCCCAAATTTCTTCTTAGGAGGAAGTGATACGGGTATTAAGGAAAAAGTTGTTGAGTTGGTTGTGAGTAGAGAAAAAATGATTAAATTTATTGTGAGTGGAGAAATGGTCACACATTTAAGGTTAGTGATATATTAATTAATTGAGATAGTGGTGAGTCATATGTGGTATTTTAGGTAAATAAGTTGATAAAGGAAGAGTAAGAGATAATAATTTGTTGTGGGGTAATGTCCAAAAATGGCTAAGAAGAAACTTGGGAATCATCCCAAAAAGGAAAGATAGGAAGAAACTTGGGGACCAGGGGTAGTATAAGATTATACAATGTCCTTTTTCCGTGCAATGTACGAATGCGGAAAAGTAAAATAATACTACTCCCTCTGTACTTCAAAGAATGCACTATTTACTGTTCGGTGCGGAGTTTAAGAAAGCTGGTAAAGTTGTATAAAGTGGTGTAAAAAGATATGAGGGGTAGTGTTAAGCTTGGATTTTAATTACAATTAGCACTTGTCACTTTAGACTACCCACCCCCATTTTATAAATTCTGCTTTTTTTTTTTTTTTTTATTCTTGCATGCCATTTTTCTTTTTTCTGGTTTCTATATTTCAATTTTTATTAAGTTCATTTCTTCATTACTCCAACAAATTGAAATAAATGGTGGGCAAATAATTACTGATTTCAAAATTACAGGTTTTTAACATTATTAAATAAATACTGAGCAACATTAAAATAAATTAAGAAATTCAAATTTAAAGTGAATGTCAGATTTTCATTCATTGATGAAGTGTTTGAAAATTACAGTGAAATTGCATCCCTTGGTGCCAAATGAAAATTTACATTCAATTTCAAATTTTCCACTAAAAGTACAATTAGGAGGGAAATGAAGTACACCTACCACTATAAAACAGCCATAAATACAACATTGAAGGCTCCAACCATTCATATTCTACACTAAAAAAAAAAAACTGAAATTCTGCAGCAATGCTTATAGGGCAAAAAAGAGAAATCTAACTGACGAAGAGCGCAATAACTTGGCTCAATGCCTTCTCCAACACAGTAGAGACTCAGAATTGCATCACGGTGCCAAAAAGGAAGCTGCTACACTCTTCAACGTTGATCCCAGTACTGTATGGCGCATCTGAAAGAAAGCAACAGCTCAACAAGCCTTGGGCAGGCCTATACACATTGTAAGCATGAAGAAGGGGTTAGTTCACAAAGATAGAAAGCACATTGATGCAGAAAAAGTGAAGAGTTTATCAGTTTTTCAGAGATCATCAATCAGAAACATGACACTAGGCATGAGCGTGAGCAAAGGTCAAGTACAAGTTTGGTTGAAACATAAAGAGTTAAGGCCTCTTACTAGTGCTATAAAATCATTCCTAACTCCTATAAACATGCTGAATAGAATGAAATTCAGTCTCAATCAACTCAGTTGCATTAGTGAAGAGGGGAAGATACAATTTCAGCCTATGTATAATGTGATTTACATAGATGAAAAATGGTTCAATTTAACTAGAAAAAAAGGAAGGTATTACCTGCTGCAAGGAAAAGATGAGCTACATAGAACATGTAAATCCAAATCATTTATTGAGAAAATCATGCTTGAGTGCATGGTTTCTAGACCAATCATTGATAGCACGGGTAAAGTGAGATCTGAATGCAAGTTTGGAATTATTCCATTCACTTATGAGAAGCTAGCACAAAGACATAGCAAAAACAGAGAGAAAAGCACTATGGTAACCAAGCCAATTCAAACCATTTCTAGAGCAGTAATGAAGGAAGTCTTTCTGCAGCAGGTAAGGTTCTTCCCATGTTAATTTTACACTATCAGAATCTGATTCATTCATCATTAGCACTTGTACATGTTACAACCTTAACTGCTGCAAATGATACCAATCATTAAAGCAAAATGGCCTGAAGGCATAAGCAAATACATAATTATAGGCAAGACAATGCAAGACCACACATAGATAACAATGATCCAGATTTAAGAGCAGCTGCATCATCTGATGGATTCAACATACAACTTGTTTGCCAACCACCAAGTTCACCAGATACTAACATCAATGATCTTGGCTTTTTTATAGCCATACAGTCACTCAAGGATGAGAAACAAGCAAAGACAGTGGATAACATGATCAGAAATGTCAAGGAAGCATTTGATGAGTTTCCAACATGGAAATTAAACAATGTATTTCTAACTTTGCAGGGCTGCCATGAGGAGATCATAAAATGCAGGGGCAACAATAACTATAAGATCCCACATATGGGCAAGGAGAGATTGATGAGGCTTGGCTTGCTGCCAGAATGCATCACAGTGGATGAACAACTTGTAAGAGAAGGTTGGAAATATTTGAAGATGCATGGGATTGATGGAGGATTAATATATAAGAATGAAGACATAGTTGCTGGAGTGGAACAAATGCAGATAAAAGAATAGAAGATCTGCAGAGATCCAATTTTTGGGATATGGTTTACAGGGACAAATATTTTGCATGTAGTTGTTATGTTTGGAAGGTAAACTAACTTTTGATCATGAATGTAGTCTCAGAGAAAGTTCAGCACGCAACCCATTCGAGGGGATTCAAATGGATACGAGGTGGTCGGCAGTGACATGTAGTTTCCGGCACAATGGTGACGGAGATGAGCGGAGAAGCTTGAGAGTCATCACCGAACGACACCATGCTCTCAGATTCAAGCAATTTTTTTTTTCTGATTTCAGAAGGTTTAAGCCCGGATTTGCCACCATACGCCTCAAATTCGGTTTCCGGCACGATGGTGTGAGAGCGGAGAAGACTGAGAGACATCACCGAACGACACCATGCTCTCAGATTCGAGCATTTCTTTTCCGATTTCATAAGATTGAAGCCCAGATTTGCCACCATGCATCTTGAAGTGCGGAGTTTCCGGCACAATAGTGTGAGATCCGAGCGGAGAAGCTTGAGATTCATCAGTGAGTGGCACCGATTCAGTCTCCGGCAAGAACTCCATCTCCGGCACGAATTCAGATTCTTGGATCGGAGATTTCTTTCGCATATTGGAAGGATGCAAATACATTTAGTGAATGGGGAGGGGGGGGGGGGGCGATGCAAATAGATTTAGGTTTGAGAGATGCAACTGGAACGATGGTAGGTAGATTTAGGGATTGAGAGAATGCAGCAGATAAATAGTGAATGGGGAGGGGGCGAAGTGTGGTAGATTTAGGGTTTCTTGTTTTTGGGCTGGGGGGTGGTGTGATGGGTTGGCAGATATAGATTTAGGTTTTGGGTTTAATTTGGGTTGGGTTTGAATATTATGGGTAGAAATTGTTTATTAGATTGGGTTTTTTAAATTGTTGGGTTGAGTTTTTTGTTAATATTGTGGTTGTTTTTTTTTTAATTGTGTAATTAATGTTATTAATGGATTAATTAGGTTTGGGTGAGTTAAGTAGTGATTGATAAAGTAATGACAAATAGTGTAAATAAGTGAGATTGAAAGGGTATAGAAGTCCTTAAAGTGAAGTAGTGCATTATTTAATGTACAATGAAAATGTGATAAGTAGTGCATTCTTTCAAAGGGGGGAGTAATTTAGAGTTATAATGCATGATATTATTTCTTCAACAATGATAAAAGAAAATCAATGTTTTTAATCGGTGCATTTTCAATTTCAGATAGAATCAATGTTTATCATACTAACATAACGATGTGCCTTAATTCACCAAGTTGGAAAATGTACCAACTATGATGTGTAGAAAAGAAAGAAAGGTAATGCGATATTATATTATTATGCGATCACGACTTGTGTTGAGGATGCAAAGACGAGATGTTCGCGAGAGTGAACACTTTTATGTTTTTTTGGTCATTAATCATGATGTAATTCATGATTAATCGGAAATCCAATCGAGAATATTTTATGTCGTCTTCTTAGAGAATTCACTAGGTGTCTAGTTAGACTCTGAATTTATCGCCGGGAAGCGTAAATTCAATGACTGATGGGGTTGAGTAAGACCCTGCGCTAAAATTTTCCATTGGGGGGGGTGAGTAAGACCCCGAGTCTATAATCATTGACAATGATTGAATAGATTTCATTTTGTTATTTTTTTTATTTACAATAAATAATATTAAAAATACTTAATCAAATATAAAGCTCCATGGCTCGCTGACCCAACTCGATACGTCGGCGGCGTCGCTCCTCCTCCTGTTCATGATTGAAAAACACATCTGGCCAACTCATTTTTTTTAGCTTTTGGAAGAAAAGAGTGAATTTTTTTATGGATTTTAATTGAATTTTGAAGGTGTAGAATGAAATTTGGGTAAAGGATGAATGAATTGAAGGAGTATTTATAGGGGATGAAAAAAATGTAACTGTTTGGGTTTTTTTCTATGATTTATGAAAAAAAAAATTAAAATCGGACCAATGGTGTGAAGTCACTATTTCACCTCATTTTGTGCTTCATTTGGATGTGTATTTATGTGTTAAGTGATCTTTCTCATCACTATTTTGTCGAATTTTATTGTTAAATTCATTGGTTCTAGTTAATCTCGCTAACATGTTGGTTTTGTAGGAATTGCGCGAGAATAGACGAGGGATGGACGAAAATGAGAAATGATGTGACAAATATTTGAGGAGTTGAACTTGATAGGATTGAAGTGCGTCTCGATACGAGTTTGTAGGCGAAAACTGTGTGCAAATCAGAGTTCGGAAGAGAGAGATACGATCGAAACAAAAATGGCGCGCGAGGCAGGGCCAAGCGATCGCTTGACGGGGTCGTTTGGCCAGACATAGGACAGGGCCAAGCGATCGCTTGACCCCCCAAGCGATCGCTTGGCCTATGGCGGCGTGAAGGTGTGAAACCTACTATAAATAAGACAGATTTATTCCCTTCCGCACTTCTTCTCCTCTTGTGCGATTTTTACCTAGTTTTTTGATCATCCAAAATATTTTTTTTTACATTGTTCTTAGTTTATTGATTCCTTAGATTAGTAATTTAATTTCGAATTGAAGATCATCAACATCACGGATTCAATTGCAACTTCAAGTTTACTTTCAATTCAAGTTTGTGAGTTTCTTTGTTTTTCTTTGTGCTTATTGATTTCTGTTATGATTTATTTCTTTGTGTTCATTAGATTAGATTTTCATTCTTACCTAGGATTAATTTATGCTTAAATTTATATTCTTGCCTAGTTATAAACAAACCAAACCCTCGATTTTACTGCTTTCTTTTCTTTTCCGTAGCAATACAAATAATTTTCCTGTTAAGGTTTCCTTGAGCGACTTGGGTTGATTAATTTATACTACTTTGATCTCGTTTAATTACAGGCAACTTTAGGATAAACTTAGTTGAAACAGTCACGTGGACCGAAGGAGGGAGAGAGTGAAGTCGAGAGCAGTGTCGATTATCGACACTGCTCTCGATCCTGCATGGTCGACCTCGATGTTGATAAAAGCCACTATGGCTTAGACCCTGCAGGGTCGAAGGGAGGCAGTATCGAAGGGGGATCGACACCGGCTTCAACCCCGGTGCTCGATCCCCGCATTGTATGCTCTTAATGGTTGGGGAATATTTTAGGCAAAATTGGATAAAAATACCCGACTTTATATCAAAATTTGGTTTTTTGACAAATCTTTTAATTGTAGCAAAAAATATATCAACCTTCCAATTTGTTGCAATGTCTGTCCAGTGACGATTTCCGGCTAAATCGTTGCTGATGTGGATCTCCGGAAAGCTGAGATGGCAGGGAAAATTAGATAAAAATACCCGACCTTATACTAAAATTTGGTTTTTTGACAAACCTTTTAGTTGTAGCAAAAAATATAGCGACCTTTCAATTTGTTGCAATGTCCGTTCGAATTCAATTTGGGAAAAAAATTAATGGTGACGTGTGCAATTCATAATGACATAGCGTTCAAAACGACATCATTTTGATTAAGAATTAGAAAAATATATATATTACACATCATTTAAAAATTCTACTTCATTTAAAAATATAACACATCATTTAAAAATATTAGCCTTTATCTCTCTCACCCAACCCCTTGCCTCTTCTCCGCCGCATACACCATTCTCACAATCATCCATCCATCCATCCTTCTCCACCATGGCCTCAATCAACGGCGTCACCGGTTATGAGTGCAACTACGCCGCCTTAAATCCCATCTCCATCCTCACTTTTTTTTTTTAATTCTTAATAAAAACGATGTCGTTTTAGTTAAAACAACATCGTTTTGAATGTCACGTCATTATGAATTGTACACATCACCATAATTTTTTTTTTCAAATTGAATTCGGACAGACATTGCAACAAATTGAAAGGTCACTATATTTTTTGCTACAATTAAAAGGTTTGTCAAAAAATCAGATTTCGATATAAGGTCGGGTATTTTTATCTAATTTTCTCTGCCATCTCAGCTTTCCGGTGATCCACATCAGCATCGATTTAGCCGGAAATCGTCACCGGACAGACATTGCAACAAATTGGAAAGTTCATATATTTTTTGCTACAATTAAAAAATTTGTCAAAAATCAAATTTTGGTATAAAATCGCGTATTTTTATCCAATTTTGCCAATATTTTACATGCTATGTCTTGTTAGCAGTAGTGTTTTTGACAGCATTGATTGGATGGGGTCTCATGTTAATGGTTGCAAGCATTCGGCATGTCGTCTTTCATATTTTGATGTCAATTGCAAGGAAACAACTCTCAAGACCAAAGAAGGAAGGGGAGAATGCGCAAAGATTGTAAGTCGGTGAAGAGAATGATATGAATGATGGATTAATATGTTTAGTTTAATTAGCAATATCTAGGTAGTAGTAGTAGTAATTTTTAGTTTAATTAGGAATATCTAGGTAGTAGTACTCTCATAATTAGCAATAGTATCTGTAAACTGCACATAATTCGAAGTGTTCTTGTAATAGAATTTTAAGTTTGAATTTTTGAGAATTTAATCATTAACTATATAAAAGTGTGCTGTTTATAGAATTTGATTTGCCAATTATATTTCTATTAGACTAGTCATAATGGTTGTCTTGTTGGCCGGCTCGAGACAACCCGGTGCAGAGGCAAGGCGCTCGAGACGGTCTCGATTCGATGCGTGTCACTTTAAAAAAAATAAAAAATAAGAAAATGCTAGTGCGTGCCTAACGGAATAAAAAAAAAAATAGCCGTTGCCGAACGGCTCAAAATTGGCTAATTTTTTTTTTCACCTATAAATACCCCATTCTTTTATCCTTTTTCTCCACACCAAATTTACATTCATCTTCTTTTCTCTCTATTTTTTTGTCCAAAAAATGTCATCCTCGTTCGATACCGACTACTCTTCTCATGGCACTGACGACAAGATTATCTCTGTTGGGAAATTTATTAAAGTTTTGATTGATTGCAAAACCAACTGACCCCAACCGAGTAGATGTTGCCAGATCCTAATGTTAGTAGTTAGGCTCGCTGTTTGAGCATTGTTAAGATTTTATCTTTACAGGACTCCAGCTGAAGACGGCAACAAGGCTTCACTCGGATAGAACATCAGTTGTGAGGAAGACAACCGAGCGTTCGTCAGATGAAGCATTGAAAAAGGGGGAAGTTACACTCAAGAGATAGAACATCAGTTGTGAGAAAGTCAACTGAGCGTTCAAGCGATAGAACATCAGTTGTAAGGAAAACAACTGAGCGTTCATCAGATGAGAAGTAGAAGAGAGGAAGAGAACATCAGATGAAAGAAAGTCATCTGAGCGTTCAACCCAACTGATCAGATACAATGAAGACAACTGAGTGTTCAGTTTCAGAACATCAGTTGTAGGACCTCAAACCAAGAAGATCAACAGCATGAAGTTCAGATCAGCTGAGAGTTCAACTGTTAGCATTCAGACAGAACATCAGCTGAAGAACCAGTCAGATGTAGATCGAAAATCACAACCAACCTCTCCTTGATGAAAGTCTGACGTTGAGATTTGAATTTCAAATAAGGAAGTCACGTGAAGGTTTGACTCTCTGTCATTACCTCATTTGGCCCAACACAAGGCTGTCTCAGATGGAAAGCAGAAGCATGCAGTTGCCAAATCCGGAAAGTCTGCAGAGATGAGAGACAAGCCATCGCTTTCAAAGAACAGAGATCAACAGCTCTTCCAACGGCTAGTTGATTCTCTCCGCCTATAAATAGAGGCATTCATTCCCTCACCAAGAACATAAGACACACACGAGACGAGACAGACAATTGCCAAGAGCGAAAGAAAGAACTAAATTCCTTACTCGAGCTGAACCATATTCATTCTCTTAAAACATCATTAGTTGAGAGTTCTAGAGTGTTAGATTCTGTCTGAGTGTCTTTAAATCCAACCTTGAGAACATCACTTTGTGAGAGTTCGTAGAGTGTTAGATCATAGCTCACTTCGTGTTCGAGCTATTTAGTTGGAACCCCATCCTTTCTTTCACCTGAAAAGGTTTTAGGACCCTACTCTTCCCGTAACTGAGTAGATAGGTTGTTTAGTACCTGAAAACTAAACTGTAAGGTTGATAAGTACCCGCAAACTTATCCCAACAGTTGCAAAGCCCGCGTAGGAGTTCTCTCCGAACCACGTTAAATCTTTGTGTGTTGTGTTTATTTTTAGTTATCTTATTGCATATTCAACTGACTATCTAACCTACATACAAACTGGTTTATTCATCAACTGTTTTGGTTATTGACCAACCGTGCATAAAAGCGTGAGTAAATTTTATACGAGTTAATTTTCACCACATTCCGCACAGCACATCACTTCCAACCGAGTGTTTCTTACTCGGTTGTAATTCCAACTGAGCTTCTTTACTCGGTTGAGTTATTTTTAGGGGGTTGTTTTAAAAAGTCTTATCTGGTGTATTCCCCCCCCATACACCAGAACTCGTATCGGGACCATCAATCTCGCTTGTCACAAACTTGCAAGCTATTGTCGTTCGACGGGCCGCGCCTAGAAAAAAAGAAGAAGGGGAAAAGGTGCGTGGTATTGCGCGATCGGGAGGCAGCATGCCGTCAGTTGATGGCCGACTACTTCGACGACAACCCGACGTACGACCCTACATTTTTCCGTCGGCGTTTTCGGATGCAGAAGCATCTGTTCTTAAAGATTTGCACCACGTTGGATCAGAATGTGCACTACTTCAAACAGAAATGAGATGCAACGGACAAGTGGGGCCTGACGTCGGTGCAAAAATGCACAATGGTCGTTCGCCAACTAGCCACCGGTGGTGCACTGAGTGTCTTCGATGAATACTTGAAGATCGGAGATACGACGGGCCGTCAAGCCCTTCAGAAGTTCTGCAAAGCTGTCATCGAGCTTAACTGTGACGTGTACTTGAGGAATGCGAATGACACCGCTCGGCTGCTGCAGATGCAAAAGGAGAGGCACAACTTTCCGGGGATGCTCGAGAGCCTGGACTGTATACACTGAGCGTGGAGGAATTGTCCGAAGGCGTGGGCAACTGCCTACACACGAGGAGAGTGATCACCTAGTTCTCTAAGCAATATAATCCACACTTTAATCGGGTAATTGTAGCTTTAGGGATCGAGTATCGTATCCACAAGGACTATTAGTTCGAATTCTTAGTGAAAACAAAGTTTAAGCAAATTCCCACTATTCAAGCTCATCAAACAATATGGTTGGCAATTCATTCAAACATTTAAACATAAGATTGATGTAAATAAGCAAAAAATTGGCAAAATCATGCAAATTCAATAAAACAAACGATTAATGAACAAATTGAAACAAAGGTTGATTCTAGGGATTCAATCCGATTCTAAATAGCTTGATCACAACTTCCTAATTCATGCAAACCAATTTAATCTTCTAATTAAGAAGCAGTCACCAAAAGTATTCACTAATCTCTCTCGACAATTAGCAAAAGGGGATTATTCTATCGACTCTCTCGACTAAGACTCTAGACGACACAACAACTCCAAAAAGCACAAAGATCACAAGCTTCCATACATTAGATCATCACCTACTAAGTCTCAAATCAATACATGAAGTGCAATTTGAATTCCATGCAAGTAAAATCCTATCAAGAATTTCTACAAGCACTTGGCATGCAAGAAATGTATCAACAATTCCCACATGAAAATAAGCACCAAATTCACAATTAATTAGAAGAAGGCAAGAGAAATCAATAAGCTATGATCAATTCATCATCAAATCATCATAAATCCCCAAAACCAACAAGGAAAATTAGCTAGACATGAAAGAAATCAGAGCAAAACAAGGGAGAAATGATTGCATAATAGAAAAATTAGGAACCCAATGTTGAAATCTTCAAATACTCTTCAAATCCAACCTTAATCCACTAATACAACGATGAAAAATGTTTAGAACCCTAATTGGAAACCATTTGAATGAGAATCTAAGCTAGGGATGGAAGAATACACGTTTGGGGGTTGATCCCCCAGATATATAGGATGGAAAAAGTGCTAGAAGGTGTTAAATCGTGAAAAGGGCAAAATCGTCCAGGTTTGGACGAAAATACAAAAATCGGCGCCTCAGCTCAGCAAAACCATCGGTCCAACCCTCAAATCGGCGGTCCGGGCCCCATGCGCCGGTCCGACCGCCGATTTTGACTTTCTTCTTGAGGAGTCATCCCAAAATTTCCGGCGGTTTGGTCGGCGATTCACCCCTGAACCGCCGGTTTTCGACTCCAAACCGCCGATTTCTCACTCTTGGGCACCGATTCTCTGTTTGTGCTCATTTTCGTCCGGTTTTTCACTTTTTCATCCCGTTTCTTCAACTTTGCTCTTCTACGGCCCTTTCATTCCGGCTTAGCATCCCTTGCTTGACCTACACATATGCACAAACTCCACCAAACGTGAAACCAATCCAAAATAGTGAAATCAATTCAAAACATGTTACATTTAAAGGTAAAGCAACACAATTAGTGATATAAAAACGCGTTTAGTTGCTACAAAATGGATGTTTATCAATGTGGGCGTGCCTTTCTCAATTCTTGAGGTCGTGGCGTCTCAAGTTTTATAGATCTAACATGCCTTTTTTTGGAGTAGCAGGCTACAACAACGATATCAACGTCCTCAACTAGTCGCCCTTATTCGAGGACGTGCTTGAAGATAGGGCTCCGCTATGCGAATTTGTGGTGCACGAAAAGTACTACAACAGGGGTTACTACTTAACCGATGAGATCTACCCATGTTGGCCAACACTGATCAAGGCTCCCCCACTTGCAACGGACTTGAAGGCGGCACGATTCAAGAAGATGCAGGAAGCGGCAAGGAAGGATATAGAGCGGGCGTTCGGAGTTCTTCAAGCCCGATGGGGAATTATCAGGAATTCGGCGTGGACCTGGTATACGAAGCTCCTCTGCAACATCATGTTTACGTGCATTATTTTGCACAACATGATCATTGAAGACGAGAGAGAGGATGCTGAGAACTGGAGGGAGGACACGAAAACATAGATATCAATTGATTTACTCCGGCTCCCCACTCCGTTGTCATGGAAAAATTGTCTCTAACGGGGATGAAGCGTTGAGAGATATAAGGAAGCACTACCGACTCACCAATGATTTGATTGAGCATCTTTGGGACCGATTTGGACCTCTTGCCGAATAGGATGTATTTTATTTTTTAATATTTCAATTAATGTAATGTTTTTTTTCCGATTAATGTATTGTACTAGTATTTATTTAAATTAATGAAATTTTTGAATTTTCTCATTAAAGTTAATGCAAAATACATATTCAAAAATTAGATACAGACACCCCATAGAGTCAGTCCCATTGCAGGTGATTATCTCTATCTTCATTACACCCCATAGAGATACCCTATAGAGACACTACTATTGTGGGTAGTCTTATATATTTATTTCAAGGACAATAAAATAATTTAATATTATTAATTAAAATTAGAATTATGTTAATATAGTCCTAATATAACTCTTTCAAACTGAATATAATTGTTACTTGCAAGGGTTACGACAACAATATATTATTTAAAGATGTTATCAAATTTAATATGACAATATTAAGACTCTAAAACAAATTATTATGAGAAAGTTAAGTAATGTAATACTTCATCCGTCTATCAAAATTATAGTTCTCCATTTAAGGAAATGACTTTACACACTCTTTACTTTTCTTACTTCATTCATTTTCAATATTTACCTACTTTATTACTCCACTCAAAACATCTACCTATTTTTCAATATAAAAGGTGAAGGGTATAATAGTCCACCCCACACACCTACCTAATTTTTCTTAAAATCCGCACCACAATCTAAAAATTATAATTATCGTGGACAAAGAGAGTATTTGATTAGACTTTTAGATGATATTTAGTGTTTACTTCATAGTTAGTACGCAAGAATGGAATGAGAATGAAATAGTATTTCCTTTATTCATTCATAATCCTATGGTTGGTTCGTTTTATTCGTAAAAAATGACCAATTCTAATGAAATCACCAATCTCATTAACATGGGTTTAGCCATTCCTCCCTCCCCCTTGGTATTAGTTAATCCTCCTCTTCAAGAATTTATTATTATTATTATTATTATTATTATTATTATTATTATTATTATTATTATTATTATTATTATTATTATTATTATTTTGAATTTAATTTATCATTTTATTATTATCTTATTATTATTGATTATAATAATATTAATATTATTATAATAATTATTACTATTAAAATAATTACAATTAACAAAAATAAATATTAAAATAATAATAACTCATTATTATAATATTTATTATTAGGCTAATTATAATAATTATAAAAAAATATAATAATTATATATATTATTATTAATTATAATATTTTAATTATTGTAATAAAAACAATAATATGAAAATATAATTATTATATTCATTAGTACTGAAAATATAATTATTATATTCATTAGTACTAATATTATTATGATAGTTATAATAATTATAATAATTATTATATTCATTAGTACTAATAATTATAATAAAATAATAATATTAAAATAATAGTAATACATAATTAATAATAATTATTATTATAATAATTATTATATTCATTAGTACTAATAATTATAATAAAATAATAATACATAATTAATAATTATTATTATTATAATAATTATTACTATTACACTAATTAAAAATAAAAATAATAATTAACGAATGACCATTACATTCCTCGTGTCTACCAACTATAGGAATATCAATGTTGAATGTATTCTTTCTCATCTTCATTCCACTATAAGAGTCATTCCATTTCTACTAAATTTTATTCATTTGTACCAACCATCCCCTAAGTGTTTGTTATTATTGATGTGTTCTATAGTGAAACCTTATGGGTGAAACCTTATGTTTGTATACATTGTTCCTTACTCCACTATTAATTAGTCCATGTTTGGTTGGGCTTTCTTTTAAGCTTGAAAAATGATACAATTAAGTGAATCCCTCAATTGTTGTTTGGTTTGGGTAATGAGTTAACCACTATCCTTTCTTGAGGTGAGGGTACCCCCAATCACTCAATTTGTTACCACTCAAAATAAATGAGAAACGAAATCGTTTCTGCTTGGGGTTCATTTTTCACGCTTTTCTTTCGCTTCCCAACTCTTTCTCTCCTCTTCGCATTCTTCAACGGCGCTGAAGATCTTCATTTTCGGCGAGCTCAAGGAGATCAGATTTCGTTCCTGCCATTGTTCCATTTTCTTAGGTAGTTGTTAGAATTTTTCTCTTCAATTTTTCATAATCATATAATTGATTTTCAACTTAAAATTTTCTTAGCTATTAATGATTTTCGACTGAAAATTGTTGATTTTACCCTTCAAATTGGTAATAATGGGCTAGAATTGATTATAATTTTAGGCTTTCAATTTCAACAAAAATCTCTACGGTTAATTTATACTTCCTCCGTCTCACTCAATATGTCTATCTTTCGTGAAATGGACGTCTCACTCATTTTGTTCCTTCAAAACACTTAAAAGTAGTAGGAGCTATCAATTTTTTTTCTTTTTACCCTAATTTTTAAACTCCGTGCCCAACACTATATAGACACGGGGAGTACTTTTTAGGGTTTATTGCAGATGTTTTGCTGTTTGATTTTTGATTTTTTTTTTGTTTTGTTTGTGATTTGTGGTTTTCTGTGACAATAAAGAGTCATGTGGAAAGAAATTTGAGGTCAGTTCTTTTAAACTTATCTTGTTTCTTGTTTTTTGTTTGCTAGTTCTCTGGTTAATATCTTTGTGTGCTTGATGATAGTTCGGATTGTGCTGATTGCGCTCCTCCTTGTTATTAGATTAGTTGTTGTTTTAAGATTTTTTTTGTGGACAAATTATCTTTTTGTGATGATTTAATTGGATAGTTTCCTTTATTGTGATGATTACTTTGGCTATCTAAGAACTCGAAGCAGTTTGGAACTTGTTTTGCTTCTTGTTTGTTTACACAAGAGTAGTATGCAATTATTTATCTTTGAGTGGAGAATTTCATATAACTTTTGAGTAGATAACTATCTTTGAATCTGTTGTGCTTTGAGTTGAGACTTTTATTTGCATATATCTATATATATATATATATATATATATGTTCATTGTGAATTTGTGATAACATTCTTATTAGGTTTTCAATATGGCTCGTTTTATGCAATCGGTAAGGAAGATAAGAAGGCTAAAACAAATTCAATTAGTTGTGCTTGGTCGAAAGCAGAAGAAAGGGAACAAAAGTTGGATGATAAGGTGAATAAAGTGCTAGAAGAAGTAATAAAGTTTGATGCACTTTCTCCTTCCGAAGCTTTGGAAATGACTACGATTCTCATGGCGGAAGAACACAATCATCACATATTTTATCAAGCTCCAATGAACTTGAGGACAGGGCCGGTCCTGACAAAAATGAGGCCCATGGCGAAATTATAAAAATGGACCCCTACATACTATTGTAAGCAATACATTGCAAAAAACGACTTCTTGTGAAAACTGACTTCATGTACGCAATATTATAAACCAAAAAAAAAAAAAACTCCATTACATATAAAACATGAGTTCTTGTAAAACGCAATACATTGAAAAAAAAAAGATCAATTACTTATAAAAAATGACTTCTTGTGGCCTTTTTACTTGCAAAATCATCAACAATATCATTCAAATCAATGTTATCAAAAATCTCCTTTTCTATGCATAATATGGCCAAACCATTCAATCTCTCTTGGGATATTGACGATCTCAAATATGTCTTCAATAATTTTACCTTTGAGAAGCTCCTCTCAGCCGACGCCACAGTAACTGGCATTGTCAGCATTAGGGATGATAATTTACCCGCGGGTACCCGACCCTAATAAGTGCGGGTTTGAGGGACATTTGATATCCATGCATAGCTTCATGGTTAGAAAATACTATCCATTTAGTTCGCGGGTATGAGTATGGATAGTTACTATCCGTACCCGCGATACCCGTGTACCCCCAAAAAATACCCGTTAAAAATACCCGCGAAATACCCGACTATTACCCGACTATTATATAATATACTGTAATATATTTGACCCAAATATTATTTAATATAAGTTATATATATTTGGCCCAACTACAAAAAAAAGCCCAACCCAACCTAATACTAACTTATTACTCAAAAAAGCCCAACAACCCAACCAATACCCCTTCATACAACTAACCCTACGTTGACTGCTGCTCCGCCTCTTTTTGTCTCTCGACTCTCTCATCAATCTCTATTCTATCCCATACCTAATTCCTGCTCCTCTCCACACTCGACCACCGTCGCCGGCACTTAAGCAAGGTAATTCTTTTTCTCTCTCTCGCGCATCTCTTATTCTCTCTCTCACGTTTCTCTCTCTCTCTCGCGCGCGCACAATGCTTGTTACCGCCCCCGCCGCATCGCCGCCTCCTCTGGTTTCTACCTGCATAAAGCCCGATCGATGAACCACCTCTCCTTGCAAGCAGCCAGTGTCCGTGCCTCTTCTTTTCCGTGCTCATTTTTTCAAACAAATAAAATAGTGTTTGTTGCTGATTTTTTTTTATGATATTTTTAATCAGATAAAGCAGCAGCAGATGATGAAGAACAGAGATTACTGTCTGGGAGTTCCGGAGCTTCAGCTTCAGAACGTGAGGAGAAATGGCAGAGATGGAAGAGATCGAGGATCTGATATGGATATTTTGTTGATTTCCCGATATTTTGTTGGTTGTTTTCTTTTTGAATTTTGTTGGATACGGATATGATGTGGATGGATTTCCGGATAACACGTTGCCCAACTGCTTCGCTGCCAGAAAAAGTGGTCCATAGTTTGAATATAAACGTGGTGGATTCCATTGATGCCCACCTCCAGCGCAACAGAGACTATGGAACTTCGAATGTTGATTATGGTAAATATTTGTTTTTAATTTAATACTTGCTCGAAATCTCGCTGTCGAAGAAATCTAATTCTCAATTTAATCGTATTAATCTTCATAGACGCTGCTGCTCCATTGAAGCATAGAAACAGTTTGATAATGGCGCAACAAAGAAAAAATCTTGTAACATAGACTTCCATAAATCAACAGCTCAGGCTGCTCCAACTATGTAATTAATTTTTTAATATATAAAATAAAGTAAATTATAGTTGGGTCGCCATTGCTGACGTGCTTGCAGCTTGCATCGAATTGTATATTTTTGAAATTTTGTGTTAAATTGTGTCGGGTAGATGGATACCTGCGGGTGGCGTGTAGATGGATACCCGTGGGTGGCGGGTTGGCGGATACCCGACGAGTGATGGGTATCCGCGGGTGGCGGGTATGGTTGGAGAAAAGAACCCATGACGGGTGGCGGGACGGGTGGCGGGTACGGATTTGGCTCGCGGGTACGGGCATGGATATCCACTATCCGTGCCCGCCGTACCCGATTGCCATCCCTAGTCAGCATAATTCTGTAAGCAATATCAACATTTGGATAACAATCTGCACTTTTCACAAATTCAAGAATTTCAATAACAAATAATGTCTCATTTGGCAAAGTCATTTGCAATATTTTTAATTCCGTAAATTGATCATCCAAGTCAATATCGGATAAATTACCATGGGTAAGAGTAGATTTCAGATTAGTACAATAACTTCTCAAATCATCATTATCCAAAGATCTTAGAACTTTCGAATCAAATAAAAAACCAAATATATGTTCAAATTATTTCAGTTGTTCGAATCTAGATTTTAAAGAAGCAATTGCCATGTCAACAACAACTACAAAATACTCAATTCTCAATGACTCTTCCGATGATCATGAAACTTCAACATTTTCCCCCTCGTCAATTTGTTTTTTTCTCGTAATACGACGTTTCGTTGGAAATATTGGCTCTATGTTCATATCAGATGCAATACTTTTAGCAATATCCAAACTCGAATCAAAACCATCATTCCTATACTTTTCAAAATATGAAATTAAACCTTCCAATTGTTTCATCACAGATTTGATGCACATGGATTTTGATTGCCAGTTTTTACTCACCATATTTACAGTAGATAAGATCTCATACCAAATAACCATACCAAGTAAAAATTCAAAATTTTCAATTGATGCAGCTAAACTTTCAGCTTCACTTTTTGACTTTGCATCATCACAAATATCACATAAATTTAATAAAGCATCTCTCAATTCAATAAATTGAAATCTAATTGCTTTAACACTATTAATACTACTTTCTCAACGTGTATTCAACAAAGATTTTACAGTCAACCCTTCAATATTATCAAGTAAAACTTTCCACCTTTTAGTAGAACTTGCAAATAATGTATATATGCGTTGCACTATTCCAAAAAAAGAAACTGCTTTCACACAAAAATGTGCCATATCACTTAGAGTTAGATTAAGACTATGACAAGCACATGACATGTATAATGCTCTCGGATTAATCTCAAGCAACCTCTTTTGAACTCCTTGGTGTTTGTCTTTCATATTAGAACCATTATCTTAACCTTGACCTCTAACATCTTCAATATTAAGATCAAGTGATTTTAGCACATTTTGTAATTCATTAAAGAGTCCTAAACTCCACTTTTATAAATTCTAGAAATTTTTCTTCTATTTTCACTTTGCTAATTGACATATAAACGTATCGTATTATCAAAGTCATTTGCTCTTGGTGACTTAAATATGGTGTACAATCAAGAATTATAGAAAAATATTTTGCTTCCTTAATTTTCTTAACGACGGTATTTCTAGCTTTATCAACCAAAAGAAAAAGTAAATCATTTTGAATTTTATGACCAAGATAATGATAATGGATTTCATTATTTTGTATACGCCTAATATGATCTTGCATAATAGGATCAAATTCACCAATCATTTCAATCAATCCCAAAAAATTACCATTGTTATCCTGATAAAGTTTCTCATTACAAACCACGAAAAGCCAAACAATTTTTAGAAAGATACTTAATATTTGTTATGATTCGAATTAAAACTTTTCTCCAATAATCCTTTTCTTTAGAGATTTCTTGTTGCAAGTCCTTATCAATAGTTTCATTTTTACCTAATCTCGTTTCCAGTTCATACCAAGAGTTCATATTAGTAATATGTTCCATAGAATGTTCATGCTCTTGGAGTCTTTCACTAAGATGTTTCCAATCTCTATATCCATCATTTGCTAACAAAGATGTATTTTTCTCATTTTTAAACAGTTTACAACAAAAACAATTCACTTTGTCCACATGTTTACTATATACTAACCACTTTAGATCTTTCACCTCACCATTGCTTAATTTTCTAGTATAATGAGTATAAGAAAAATGCCTAGAGATCTTGTCTAAAGGAAATACAAGGTTCATTTCTCTTTTAGGCCCCATTTCAACTAAAATATCTCGTGCATTATTATCAAGATTATCCCAATTTCTCAAATCGTATATATCAACTGGAGGAGTAAATTGTTCATAATTGTCTCTAGGTACGTCACCTGACATATTAAGAACATGTTCAGTTCCATTCAACTCCATTTTCTTCTCACTAGTATCTTTATTTTCAACAAGCACATCAACACTGTTCACATTTGAATTTTCAACTTTTTCTTTAGAACTTGTAGTTTTAATAATAAACTTATCAATATCATCTTTTTGTGTTTCAATGAGTTCATCTATTCTTTTTCTCTTTTTCCTTTTATCATTTCTGCATGTTTGATTTTTAGGCCCCATGTTCAACGCTAAGTAAAATAAAATAACATTAACACCTGGATGGTTGAGAGTTTGAGATGTGTGTTGTATTCGGATACACTTCCCAGTTCCAAGTTCCATGTTCCAAGTTCCAAGTTCCAACTTCCAACTTCCAACTTCAAAAGTTTCTGATAATCTGCAACTGCAAATTTTAAATGTTACTCCCTCCATTTACAAATAAATGTCCTATTTCACCTTTAAAATTCATTCACCAATAAATGTGCTACTCTATTTTTTTTACCATACTACCCTCTTTAAACCCTAAAATTATTACCCTTTGTAATTAAGGGACCCATCCTTTTTAATTACTCAACTGTTTAACCCACTAATCTACCCACTAAATAACCTACTTAATAACCACTAATCTACCCAACCCAATCCAACCCAACTACTGTTTGCATCAGTGAGAAAGGGCTTGATAGTTGATGTATGAGATCTGATATCTCTGTTTTTCACCCACTTATAAACTGTTGTTGTACAAACCCCAAGGTTTGTTGCAAGCTGACTCATGCTAGTTTTCTCTAGCAAAGACAATGCTTCAACTGCTTTCTATCACTATGAATGCATCCTTTCCCTTTTGTGATCAGATTGACTGGCTTGCTTAAGCTCCTTTGAGATTGTGCATCTTTCCAAATTCTATAAATTGTTCTAACATCAATGTGGAAGAGGAGGGCAACCTCCTTTTTGGCACCGTATTGCAGTTTGTCTTCTTTGCTATGTTGGAGAAGCCACTGCGCAATGATGTTCTTCTCTTCATCTGTTAAACTTGGTCGAGGCACTCCCTTCTTCATCTCTTGCTGCTTTTTTGTATTTATGGTGGACAAAGTGATGAATCTCAAAAGCCATGAGCTGTATTATATTGTCATTAGTTTGGAGTTGTAAATTTGAATTTCCCACTAAATAATTCCCTTTAAAGATTTGTATGAATATTATTGGTCATTAGTTGTCCTAATCTATGAAAAAGTTCCCTCCTTTTATTTTGATCACATCAAGGTGTCTTTCCAGCTTTCTTTATTATTTTTATGCACAAGTGTATATCAATTGATGAATTGATGATCAACTTGCAGTGCGTGTATATAAACAAAAACACAAACTCAAGAAAAAAATGTAAAGAAAAAAAAATGAAAAGTAAATTGCAAAAAAGAGAAAAAAATAAAGCATCATTGAACAAAAGGAGATCAATTGATGATCATCATTTCATCGAGCACAAAAAAGAAGAAAACACACGAATTTGGATGACAAAAAAGAGATGAAAAAAAAAATCATTAAACAAAAGAGCTAAAAACGTCATCATCATTTAAATAAAAAAAATGATAACATTTTTTTTTTTAAAGTCGAAAATTTAAACCGGAAAAAAAAATGCAGATAAAAATAAATTGTGGGGTAAAAAATAAAGTGTAAACAGATATAAATAGCCTATATTTAAAAGGACCTAAAAATAAACAAAGATTAACAAACTAATCTACTTTATTAACAATACCCCTACATCCTACTCCCTTCGTCCAAGTTTAAATGCCCCATTTGAGGGTGGGCACGGAGTTTAAGGAATGCTAAAAAAGTGTAGTTGGTGGAGGAAAAAAGATTTGAGGGGTAGTGGGATAGTGTGCAATTAGTTTCTTAATTTTTGGATTAACAAAAGCAAGAGAGAGAAAGGTAGTTGGTGGTTTTATTTTTTATTTATTGCTCACTTTTGAAATCCTATTTTTTTTTATTAGTTGCTGGAAATTTTTTTTTACTCACACCTCTGTTTTTTTTATCTGATTTTGTAACCTGTTTTTTTTTTTTTTTTTTGTAGCTCACATGCGATGAGAGTGAAAAGAAGAAATTTAAACCCTTTAAATTGAAAGCCAACTAGACAGTAATGAAATGAGAGGGAAATTGATAACTTTGGAGCCAAAACTACACATTTCATTGAATAAATAATTCTAAAAGTACATTGATGATAAGAGTGATTTGATCCAAAACATGGAGGGAAATTTGAATAGCAAAGAAACCCAAGAAAACTCTCATATAAATAGAAGAGGAGCAGTCAACATTCATTTCATTTTCACCAACCCAAAACTACAAAAACTACAAATACAGAAAAACTGCAGAGATGGTAGATGCAAGGAAAACAGGAGAGTTCAACACTGAGCAGCTCAACACCATTGCGCAGTGGCTTCTCCAACGCAGCAGCCAAGGAAAACTGGAACATGGAGCCAAAAAAGCAGCTGCAGAGAAGTTCCATTGCAATGTCGAGACCGTATGGTTCATCTGGTCCAGGGCCAGCGCTCAACTTCAACAGGGGGTTCCTATTAGTCTCCAAAGCAAGAAAATAGGGTCGGTGAAGAAGAAAAGCAAGCCATATGATGCAGAAAAAATAAAAAAAACTGTCAGTACTTCACAGGACATCATTCAGGAGTATGGCAGAACATTTAGATGTTAGTAAGAGCCTGTGTCATATCTGGTACAAAGACCAAGAGCTGCAGGCTCACACCAATGCAATAAAGCCATTTCTGACCCCAGAAAACAAGTTATGCACATTGAATTGGAGCATGAGTCAGCTAGGAAACATCATTCATGGTGGGAAGATAAAGTTTCAGCAGATGCGCAATGTAGTGCACATAGATGAGAAATGGTTTTATCTCACCAAAGCAAAGGACAGATACTACCTTGCCAAGGGTGAGAAAAGACAACATAGGCAGCTTCAATCTAAGTCTCACATCTTAAAGATAATGTTCGGTTGTGCCATAGCTAGGCCAATCATAGATAAAGAGGGAACTGTCATCTTTGATGAAAAACTGGGAATATTTCTATTTATCACAGAAGAGCCTGCTCAAAGGAACAACAAGAATAGAATCAAAGGCACAATGGAGCTCAAACCAATGCAGTCAGTTACAAGAGAAGTAGCCAAACAACAACTACTCACTAAGGTAACCAATGCAATCATGTCATCAAGTATGTCATCAACAGGGGCATAACATCATTTGCACAATCAGGAATCAAGACATAGTATCTGCATTCTTATCATACACATACACATAAAGCAAGCATCAACAGGGGCATAACATCATTTGCACATTCAGGAATCAAGACATAGTATCTGCATTCTTATCATACACATACACAGGAAGCAAGCATCAGCAGGGGCATAGCATCATTTGCACATTCAGGAATCAAGACATAGTATCTGCATTCTTATCATACACATACATAGGAAGCAAGCATCAGCATTTAGATAGGGTCATAATCTGAATCAGGAATCAAGTATAGTATCTGCATTCTTATCATAGCATACTTCTCATGAAAGTCAGCATTTGTAGATGGTACCAGCAATTAAAAGCAACTGGCCAGAATGTCTAGGCAAAGAAATATGGATACAGCAAGATAATGCTAAACCACACATTAAGGACAGTGATCCAGACTTTCAAGCTATTGCACACACAGATGAATTACACATCCATCTGATAAACCAACCAGCAAACAGTCTAGACACCAACATAAATGACTTGGAGTTTTTTAGGAGCATACAGTCACTGAAGGATAAGAAAGGTGCATCAAATGCAGATGAGTTGCTCAGAAATGTCAAGGAAGCATATGCAGATTACCCTCCTTGGAAGATTAACAAGATTTTTCTACAACTGCAAATGTGTTATGCAGAAATCATGAAACTGAAGGGGAGTAATGACTACACTATGCCTCATATGGGAAAAGACAGCATGATCAAAGATGGAGTCTTACCAGATTCCATTTAAATTGATGTACAGCTTGTGAGAGAGAGTTTGGACTATTTAAAGTTACATAGCATGGGGGAAGACAAATTCTACAACTTAGATGAATTAACAGAGGCATTGGATAGTGTGGGGCTAGAGAACTGAAGGCATGGAAGGGGATAATAGTAGTACTCATTGAGTTGGTTTACAGGGACAAACAAAGTGTATGTATTTGTTTTTTGTCTTGTTTGGAATGTAAACTAACCATGATGCAGTAATGGTAAATGTTTTTTTGGTTTGGCTTATGCACAATCACAAGCATCATCACAGTAGATAGAAGAGGAGCAATATGATATTCAGTCAATAGCATCACAGTGGATTGAGCCTCCTAAACTAGGTCATTGCTGACCTAGTGATTGCATCAATACACATAGTCACATTAAGGCAACAAATACAGTCATCATAGAATGTATTTTCAACCACCAAAAACTACAAACACAGAACAACTGCATAGATGGTTTAAGGCAACATTGTCATCAATCAATTAAGGCATCATGTCATCACATTCTTATCAGTTCCATAGGCAGCAAGCATCAGCAGGGCATACCATCGAGCAGATAAGGGCATCACCAGCCTCAACCCAACAATAAAAGGCATCACCAGCCTAAAAACACCAATAAAAGGCATCACCAGTCATCACCAACCCGAGTATATAAGAAAGAAATAACCTCATTGTCCGAATCCGATCCGGACTCAACATGATCCTTGCCATCACGGCAGTATCGCTGGTATGGATCCGAACCACCCTCAGATTCGGGCTCATATGGATCCTTGCCATCCTTGCCATCCAATGCAACGGCAGGCTCCTCCGCCTCAACGGGAAGCACAGGTTCCGACACCGAGGCAACGGCAGGCTCCTCCGCCACCTCAGGGAACACAGATTCCGGCACCACCTCAGACCGATACATCTCCGGATCTTCGGTGACTGGAGAAGGCTCCCAGCCAGGTGGAATCCACAGATCCTTTGGGAACTCCGGCAAATCAGAAGGGAGATGTGGTACCCACGATGGGGAGGGAGGGGGTGGTATCGACGAATCAGAGGGAGGGGTCGATCTCCACCCTCGTGTAGGGTTCAAGTCCTTCATCGACGCTAGGGTTTCAGAGGGGAGGAGTCCGTATTCAGACAAAGGTCGTGGCGGCGGGGAGAGAGGGTGAGAGTAGATCTAGGGTTGCAGAGAAAGAGAACGGAGGGGAAGGGAGCGCCGTCGCGGCGAAGAGGGTTAGAGTAGATCTAGGGTTGCAGAGCAAGAGAACGGAGGGGAAGGGAGCGTCGTTGCGGCGGAGAGGGTGAGAGTAGATCTAGGGTTAGCAAGAGAACGGAGGGGAAGGAAGCGCCGTCGCGGCGGAGAGGGTGAGAGTAGATCTAGGATTGCAGAGCAAGAGAACGGGGGGGAAGGGAGCGTCGTCGCGGCGGAGAGGGTGAGGGTTTGCAGAGAATAGAGAGTGAGAGAGATGGATGCTTCGAGAGAAATGAGAGAGAGTGAGAGTTGCAGAGAATAGGGAGTGAGAGAGTAGGATGCTTCGAGAGAAATGAGAGAGAGAGGAAGTCCAGACATATCGATGAAATGAGAGAGAGTGAGTGTTAGGGTTGTTGGGGTGGGTTAATTAGAGTGGGTAATTAGGTGTGTTTAATTTATTAATTAAGATGGTGATTAGTTAATTGTGGTAAGTGGTAGTAATAAAGCAAAAATAATGAGGGTATATGGGTCAATTTGTCCAAATGGGGCAATTAAGTTTGGACACTTTTGTGAGGCCAAATGGGGCATTTAATAAACTTGGACGGAGGGAGTACTTTTTACCCACTAAAAATAACTTTAACAGATTTTTTAATTTCCGTGTCAACCCCACAATGGGACATTTATTCGTAAATGGAATGAGTATAAAGAAATTGCATCAATACTCAAACAAAATCTTAATTGAGTAATTCAAAAACCTAAAATTAAATCAATTGCCCTAAAATAAAATTGACAAAATCTTTTAAAACATAGACTATATAGTATTTACCCGTAAAATAAAACTGCCAAGATGTTTCCACGGTTAACGGTTCTGCCTTCCGGAATCTGAAATTCAGAATTTGCAAATTGCAATGTGAACTTTTTTTTGCTCAGACAATTAGGTAGATAAACAAGAGTCGAGAAATAAATTGGTATAAAAGAATTCATGTGCTTCCTTATATTTATATTCATGATTCAACGGTAAGAATAATAAGTTGAAGACTTCGATGTTAATATTTTTTAGGAAACTGGCCAACGGTTTTAAGAAGATGAAGAGTTTTTTTTCCCCCAAGAAATACGTTAAAGGGGATGAATTATTTCTGCTGCTGATTATTGAATGAAGACTATAAAATACTAACCTAGAATAGTGTATATGGATCGAATTTGTTGGGCCCAAATCAAGAAGTCGGTTTTTTTTTTAAGATAAGATATAACTAATGGGATATACTAAAAAATTTTGGGCCCCCAGATTTTTGAGGCCCTGGGCCGTCACCCAGGCCCGCCCGCCTTCAGGGCCGGCCCTGCTTGAGGAGACAATATGTCATCGATCTTCTCAAGAAAAGGTAGAGCTAGTGTAGGAGTTATATTAGTTAGAAACTGTATAAACAAGTCCTTTTGGAGATGACCTAGTGATAGAGTGGGTTGCCTGGGACTGAGAGGTCTCAGGTTCAATCCCCACTGATGCCTCTATAGGGTCGAGTCTGTCACACCTATACTTGGAATGTGTTGTTTACCTGCCTCGTGTGATTTATAGGTTACTGCACAAGGAAGGGGGTTTATCCAGTGCGTACCAAGGGTAATGGATGCAGGTTCCCACGAATTATAAAAAAAAAAATAAAATAGAAACTGTATTGGAATAGTAGTTAATTGTAACAAGGGACCTTTATTAGTTGTTGAATTCGTAGAATGAGTCGTGATGAAACGGTAATTTTGTATTTTTCTGGGCTGATTTAATTTTGTACATTCCAGAAAATGACAAGTTTAATTTTGTATTCTATGCTTTACAGTGATCGTCTAATTTAATTTTGTACTAGTTCTTATTCTCTAGTTGTTATGTATATTAGCTAAACTAGAAAGTTTGATTCATTGTTTATCAAACTTGTACCAAACAAGAAGAAATGGAATCCCTTACTAGTGATTCATTTTTCATTGTTGAACTAAACGTTCAATTAAAGTAATGGTTATCGTTAACATTCCTCTCCTTTTTTGATTCTATTCATCTATTTGAACCAAACAAAATGTCATCCTCCTATCTAAATAACTATCTAAATAAGCTTATGCATCTCGGCGAGGAGATTGCGTCCATGAAATATGAAATTGCATGGTTTAAGAAAATGGAGGGGCGCGAGAAAAAAAGTGAAGAAGCTTAAGCGGAAGCACGGTAAATATCAGAAAAGGCTGGAGAAGACTTGTGCGGAGATACACGAGGGGAAGGAATCTGCAATGGCTCTCAAGGACAATTTGGCAGATGTTGTGAAAAATGTTAAAATGGATCCACACAGATTGTGATTGCTTGACAATCACGGTTATGCGGGATCTGTTGTTGTGGATGGAAATTGCAATGAACTCCTTAGTGTTGTCCTCACTACTGATATGGCTCGTTATGATATGCTTTAGGTCAAGAGAAATGCATCATTTCAGTAAAACTATTTGTTCTAGATTGTAATCGATTACTACTAAATGATGATGTTATAATTCATGATGGTGTAGTATATGTATTAGAAGTAAATCCATTTTCAATCATATGCTATTATGCTTGTAGAGATTGTCATGTCGAAATTTTATTGCAAATTTACATTGTCCAATCATTACACAAGAGTTTGTTTTGTATCTCATGAGTTGTAGTTCTTCTTGTTATAATTATATAATTGTTATCTCAATATTATAAATTATATAGTGTGTTGTAGATATCAGAAGATCATATAATCGGTATCTTATGAGATATAAATGAATTTTACAGTCGAGACAATTTATGACAAGATAAATAAATACATACTTTATCTTGACTATTTTTTTATGCCAATACGTTTACGTATTGAAAGGAACCAAGATCCTAGTAACTTGATAGAGTTTATCGATGTGAATAAGTGTCTGTCTATTTTACTTTGATGTATCATAGGTGAGAACTTTGTTTTGAAGTTCAATATGATCGATATTTTGGGTAATATAAGTTCTTATTTTACACATGTCGAAGCCAACATTAAAGGGGGTTGAAAATGTATTCTTGACAAACTAAATAAGTTCATTATACTAAATCTGACAGGTGTATTCATTTTGATATGATACTAAGTTTCACTGGACTACTCAAGATATTATTTATTATTACATAAATAATTAATTAAACGCTGTCAATTATTTCAGCCACTGAACATTTTTCTTACTTTAGTTGAGAACGTAAAAACACTAAACCCTAATTCACTTTCAGTTAGAGGGATGCCATTTTTATCCCTTGTGAATAATTTGACAGAAAAGTTGAGCTTCAATGGCGCCATGGCGGGGTGCTTTGAGTACTAATGCTAACCCAACTTCAGGCAGTAGTGGCGTCTCTTCTACCGCGCTAGGCGGTGTGTCAAAGAGTGATTGCGATAAAAAGATCGGAGAAGTCTAAATGGTACAATTCCTTTCAATTTTTATATGCCTGTTCTGTATAAAGTTGAATCTTATCACCCATCCCTCTCACACAAGAAGCCTAACCTCATTCTGCTAATAAATTTTCCAGGATATGATTGCAGAACGCTAAGAGGAAGTTCAAGTTCAGGTAGGAAACAACATTAATCGGAAAATTCAAATAATAAGTGATGGAAGAGAATTAAAAAAACAGTTATGCATTTTCCTAGACTTTCCTGGACATAACAAACAAAATGCAAATGAGAGGGTTGGCAATTCAAGCAACTACTGCGAAAATTCAATCTTCAACTGAGGCCATAAACTATTTTAAAGATCAATAACACGAGACAGCTTCTGGATGCGGTTCAACAAGAAGTCCCCTTGCTTGATGGTCGACTGGTACAAAGCATTCTTTGCATCAGGACGATTGGTTTCCAATACACCTGCAACTTTGTCAATCTTGCAATGTAGCTTCCCAGCTGCAATAAAGCGAGACAGCTCGCTAAAACAAAAACAAACCCACATTATGCATTACACTAAGATATTGAGGAACGGGTAAAACTAAGCAGGATTAAAGCACTTACATATCAATGAAATCCACTGTCACACCAAATGCCTTTGCCATAGCTTCAATTGTTACACTCTTGTAGGATTCCAGGAACTGCGAGTAAACAACAGTTCTGATCTCCCTCATGTAGAACCGGAAATGCGGGTGCAAATAGCGGTCCAACTTAATATGTTGAGTCAAGCCAGCTAAATAAACAATATGACAAACATAAACATGTATGAGATTATATACCCGCTCTGATCAAATGAATATCAAAATCTAAGCCCAACGAACAGTTGCTATAAATACAAGAACACCGTACTTAGAAGTTTTGATGGGATACTTACCAAAAGCAGTAAAGAATGATTTATACTGGCAATCATGTAAAGAGTTCATGAAGTCTGATAGGTATTGGATTTTGCCAATGACAGTCAGTATCTCTGGGGCATCCACCACCTGCAACATATCCAAACAACAGGTGTTAATTACCAGCGTGGCGATTGGAGATATATATATATACAAAGCTGAGATCAAACTAACATGGCATCAAATGATCAAGTCATTTTTGTGGTAGGACTTAATCTCAGGATGACTAATCCATATTCAAAGCTAAATGGCACATAATTTATTGATTCTCATCTGAAAAGCATATAAGTCCAACTACCCACATGATCTACAACTACAAATGAAATTGCATTGAAGCATTCAACTCTTATTCATAATTTTTGACCTTCCATAAGTATATTATGGAGAATAAACATATGCATCATTCAAAATTGATCGAGTCTAATCAAGATGATGTATTAGTTAAATGCTGAGACATTTTACAATAATTAATATGAAGAATTTCTGGCTTTTCCCACTCTAAACGATTCTATGTGAATTCTTACTTTCAACATACTGACCAGCACACTAAAAGAACTAGGTTGAACATCAATGAAAAAGTTGAGGGAAACCAAGACAGGTTTGTAGTTAAACAAGACTTAAGTTTGAGAAAAATAACAAACCTTTTGTTTTAATGAAACTCTATCCAAGGTTATGATGCTAGTGAGGACAGTATAGAATATGAAGGTGTCATACGGGAAGAGCTCATAAGTTGTGAAAGTCGATATGGAATCCAGGAATAGATCAGCTGCTTTCTTGAAGTTGCGAGTGGACATGCAATATAAACCCTCATACACCTTCAAACGGTTCTTCCTCTCCCAATCACCACCTTCTTCAAACAACCTGTCATATCAAAAGTCAAATATCAGTGCTCAGCCTCTGTACACAAAAACAGAACAAGTTAGGAAAGCTTTTTCTCCAAGAGCAACTTAAGAAATTATGCTTACTTCTTAGCTTTGTCAATGCTTTTGGAGATAAGATCAAAGTCCATGTGAAAGAAACCAATTTGTAGTGTGTAAAATACCAAATCCATCTTTTGCCCAACTGCAACAGTCTTGCCTTCCGTTATTTTAAGTTGTTCTAGTGCCTTTTCCTGGATATTAAAGTATTTAGAAGGAATTCATATAAAAATAAAGAACAGGAAGGCAAAAGTTTTGGTATTTACCCGGTCACCTATTCGAATGTAAAACAATGATTTGGCCAAATGAGCTTCCCTAACTTCACTTTCACCCAAGTTCTCCTCTGCATCAGCAATCCTACATAAAATCAGAAACAACACATTAAGGAAATAGCCCACATAATTTTTACTTTAGAAGGTCTAAGAGATATATATCCATAATTCCACATATTAATGAATTGAAAAGCTTAACAAATCACAAAATGAGGACAGCAAAAGTTTTTGGAAAATGGAAGCACACTTTATTTAGAAATCTGTAAAGCCTATCAAAATGGAAATATGAATCAATACAGTCAACAATCCACAATGAGGAACACGACTGCCAAAGTTGAGGTAGCGGCATCGATAGTCCTTGTAGTCATCAAGTCTATTCTCTACTTATTGTACAAGAACTAAATATAGAACATCTAGAGGCAATAAGAACAGCTTATCATAGACTTACTGCACATAACAATATGGAGATTTTAAGGGAATTATGTTACACAATGATATCAATTAGATTCAGAAATTAACTTACGTAGACTAATTTTATAAGAGCAGCGCCTACGCTACCGGCACGACTTTGTCTCTCTTAGAAAACAATCATTTAATTCAACAACATTGAAATTCTTGCATTTCTCACCATAACTAAATATTATCGACTCTAACACCTAAAATATGAAAGTTGATTGTTGAGTTAACAAGTAGCATGAACTTTCAGATAGTAGTGGAATGGCACAGATGAAAATCCGCAGAAGAAAGGAAATAAAACATATCTTCACATTATTGAGTAGCTAACATTTTTCAACCACTGAGCCCATAAATGACAGAGATCCCAGGAAGGTAATTAGAAGTTTGCATCATTCATGAAAGAAAGAAAAGAAAAAAAAAAAAAAAAAGAACTGACTTCTCTTCAAGCTTCTTCAACTCATCATCGATCTTGATACGCATCGAGTCAAGTGCCTTCTGATCCAAATCCAAAACCTTGTTCGCAATAAGGGTTTCGTACAATGGAGCCATATCTACCAGAAAAATCCGATAAATCAAGTCCCACCGAAAACACAACTAACTCTGAGTTAAAGAATAATGAATTGCAGAGAAAATGGTTCAATTACCGTTGGCGACGATAAAGTTGAAGACATCATCGCGGAGGCGGACTTTTTCGATGTCATCAACATCATTCTGAGTGAGCAGGAACAGATTGTTCGCGAGCACAAGCTGCGGCTGCTGCACTCCTTCTTCGCCTTCCATTGATGAACTTTTTCGTGTTTCTGAAAGAGAGTTTTCTTGAGGAGGGAGCAACACAGAGAGAGGGGAGAGAGAGAGAGAGAGAGAGAGAGAGTTGGGATTTTGGGTCTTGAAATAATGTAACTAACTACGATTTCTTGTGAATTGTTATACTTATTTCTTTTATTCTTTTTTCTTTTCTATTTTCATACTAGTAAGTATATATAATATATATATATATAACTAATAATTATTTAAATTTATTAATTATCACATATTTAGTTAATTTTCAACTCAGCCAAAATTGTGAAATATTGTATAATTTCGAAATTGACTAATAATTACATACAATGAAAAACTCATTTTCACAAACGTTATGAACATAAATAAATACGTTTATTAGATGATGTCAGGTAGGGTTGAGAAAAAAAATATGAGAAATTGAATCGACCGACTAATCATAACAAAAAAAGAAAACGGTTAATCGAATCGGAGGTATCGATCCGGTTTCCATTTTATATAGAATAAAGATATCCGGCCACACTGTGGCCAGCCACACGCTTAAAAAAGGAAAGTTGACTATAAAAATAGAAATAATCACATTTCCCCTTTAGGGTTTATGCTTCTCAATTAGGGTATATTTCCATTTTAAAAATATATATTACCATTTTTAGCTCGTGTGGCTGGCCACAGTGTGGCCGAATATCATTACCCATATATATATTAGAGCCTCACGATTAATCGAATCGAAGTGGTACTTATTAAATAAATTAAAATTTTATTAATATATATATATATATTAGATTCAGTTATTAGTTTTACTCTAACAAATAAAATTCACGCTCGAGTCGCCAGTCTTTCTCATTGAATCTTCAATTTTCTATTTTCTATTGTCATCACAGGTAAGATTCTTGATTTGGTAGGATTTAAATTGTTCTCTTTTGTTTATAGTGTGGTGCCAAATGAACCGCAATGTAACATCAAGTTCAAAGATTAAAAAAAAAATTATGTTAAGATTTTTCGTAACAAAATGTCACTTTTTTTTTTAATATCGTGGGAACCCGCAGCCATTATCTTCGGTGGCACTCTGTAAAACTCCGTCCCTTGTGTAGTAACCTACAAACAACACATGACAGATAAACCACATTTTTCAAGTACAAATATGACAAGCTCGACCTATAGAAACGTGTCATGGTGTTCTTACTTGAGACCTTTCAATTTCATACACCCACTTTTACCACTATGTCATCCCCAAAATGACCAAAATATCACTTTCTCTTATTATGGTTAACCGTTGAATAATTGATTAACCGAACCAATTTTTAGGTTAACCGATATAGCAATTTTTCTATTTTTGCTTTTTACTTTTAAATAGTTAACCGCACCAATTAAAAACTGCACGGTCGATTTTTGTGGGTGCGGTTAACCGAACCATGTTCACCCCTAGTTGGATCTTTTCATATTGCACAAGGAGATATCTTATCACGTAGAAGCTTCAGGTCATTCTTCTAATTAAATTTCCAGGATATCGATTTGAAAAGGCTAAAATAAAGTTCATGTAGTAAACAACAATAATTGGAAATTCAAATAACTAACAAGTGATGGAAGAGCAGACCAAAATAAAGAGGCGAGTAGATGCATTTTGTTAAACTCTATTCTTTTCCTTGACATAACAAAGGTAATGCAAATGGGAGGGATATCAAAATAGACAAACAAATTCTAATTTTATATCCAACTTGAAAGATCAATAACACGAGACAGCTTCTGAATGCGGTTCAACAAGAAGTCCCCTTGCTTCAAAGCATTCTTTGCATCGGGACGATTCGTCCCTAAAACGCCTGCGACTTTGTCTTTCTTGCAATGTAGCTTCCCAGCTGCAATAAAGCGAGACAGCTCGCTACAAACCCAACAAACCCACATTAAGAACCACAAAGACTGAGCAACAAGCCAAAACTATAAATTGATCTTTCCGCTTACATATCGATGAAATCCACTGTAACTCCAAATGCTTTTGCCATGGCTTCAATTGTTACACTCTTGTAGGATTCCAGGAACTGCGAGTAAACAACAGTTCTGATCTCTCTCATGTAGTACCGGAAGTGCGGGTGCAAATAGCGGTCCAATTTAATATGTTGAGTCAAGCCAGCTAAATAAACAAACATGGCAAACATAATTAACAGAGGCTAAACATGCATAAGATTATATACCCACTCTCATCAAATGAACGTTAGAATCTAAGCACAACGAGCAGTTGCTACAAGTACAAGAACCCCACAATAATAAGTTTTGATGGTACTTACCAAATGCAGTAAAGAATGATTTATACTGGCTATCATGTAAAGAGTTCATGAAATCTGATAAATATTGGATTTTGCCAATGACAGTCAATATCTCTGGGGCATCCGCCACCTGCAACATATCCAAACCACAAAGAAGTGTTGATTAATTACCAGCATGGTGGTCGGGGATGATATTTTCAAGGAGATTAAAATGATTAAATTAACCTCCAAAAGTTATTTAATCCTTCACTTAGAACAACCATGCTGAGTGACACTACACAGAAAACATTTACTCCCTCCATCCCACTCATTATGTTTATGTAGTGTTGGGCTCGGAAATTATAAGAAAGGGTAAAAATATAGAATATGGGTAGGTCCTACCACTTTAAAGTGTTTTGAAGAGTTATTTCTTTCCTTATATGGACATAAACAAAATGGAGTGGACGTCAATTTAAGGAAAGGTAGACATAATGAGTGGGACGGAGTACATAATGGTCCTGCCATGCAGTGGTGCCTCCACAGAAGGCAATGCCACCGAGATGTGCCCTAATGCTAAGCCCATCACTAGGAGTGTCTCCATCATATTTTAGGCACATTACTATAGAATTCAAACAAACTCATTGCAGATGAAATATAGAAACTTACAGCTATCATTTTAATAACCCACTAGCAAACATCATTTTTAAAAGAGTACGACACTAAAAATTTGCAGTCATCAAAATAAATAAATCCTAAGAAGCTTTTATTTTTCTCCATAACTAGTAGATGACAATGTAAAGCATTACTTCAAATTTTCAAAATAACAAATACAAAGCTGAGATCAAACAAACACAACGTCAAATCACCAATTCATTTTTGTGGTAGGATTAAATCTTAAGATGACTCATTCATGTTCATAGTTAAATTGCAGATTTTTTTTTTTTTTTATCCTCATCTGAAAGGCATGCAAGTCCAACTACCCAGATGAAACAACTACAAATGAAATTGCTTTGAAGAATTCAACTCTTATTCATTACGATTTTGACCTTCCATAAGTGTATTATGGAGAATAAAATGCATTTTAAAAAATTGAACGAGTCAAATCAAGATGAAGTATTAGTTAAGTGCTGTTACATACTTACATTTTACTACAATTCAATATGAAGAATTTCTGTTTTTTCCCACTCTAAATAATTCTACGCCGATTCTTACTATCAACACACTGACCAGAACCTTCATACTACAGGACCTAGGTTAAACATCAATGAGAAAGTTGATGGAAACCAAGACAGGTTTGTGATCTAGTTAAACAAGACTTAGTTTGAGGAAAAAAAAAAAACAAACAAACAAACAAACAAAGCTTTTGTTTTAATGAAACTCTATCCAAGGTTATGATGCTCGTAAGAACAGTATAGAATATGAAGGTGTCATAGGGGAAGAGCTCATAGGTTGTGAAAGTCGATATGGAATCCAGGAAAAGATCAGCTGCTTTCTTGAAGTTGCGAGTGGACATGCAATATAAACCTTCATACACCTTCAAACGGTTCTTCCTCTCCCAATCACCACCCTCTTCAAACAACCTGTCATCAAAAGTCAAAATCAGAGCTCAGCCTCAGTTACAGAAAAACAGAACAAGTTAGCAAAGCTTTTTTATCCTAGAGCAACATAAAACATTGATGCTTACTTCTTAGCTTTGTCAATGCTTTTGGAGATAAGATCAAAGTCCATGTGAAAGAAACCAATTTGTAGCGTGTAAAATACCAAATCCATCTTTTGTCCAACTGCAACAGTCTTGCCCTCCGTTATTTTAAGTTGTTCCAATGCCTTTTCCTGGATATTAAGGTATTTAGAAGGAATTCATACAGAAAAAGGAACAAGAAAGTAGAAGTTTTTGTACTTACCTGGTCACCGATTCGAATGTAAAATAATGATTTGGCCAAATGAGCTTCCCTAACTTCACTTTCACCCAAGTTCTCCTCTGAGTCAGCAATCCTACATAAAGATCAGAGATTTGATTTTAGAAGGTCTAGAAGATTTGTCTCCATATTTCCACATATTAACTAAATGAATACGTTAACAAATAACAATATGACAGCAGAAGTTTCGGGGAAATAGAAGTACACTATATTTAGAGATCTGTAAAGCCTATCAAAATGGAAATGCGAAGCAATAAAGCTAACAAACCACAGTGAGGAACACAGCTATCAAAAGTTAAAGGTAGTGGCATCTATAGGCCTTACATTCATCTAAGAGGCGATGAGGAACACTTATCATAGACATCCAGCATATGGAGATCTCTAAGGAGTTATGGTACACAATGATATCAATTAGATTCAGAAACCAACTTGTGTAGACTAATTTTATAAGAACATCACCTGCACTACCTGCATGACATTAATCATTTATTTCAAAACCATAAACATGTCTAGCCTTTCTGAGCACAATTAAAAAATATTCGACTCTAATACCTAAAATACAAAAGTCACTGTTGAGTTAACAAGTAGCATGAACTTTCATATAATAGTGGAGTAGCACAGATGAAAATAGTAAGAAAAGCCGCAGAACAAAGTAAATTAAACATATTTTCGCATTATAGAGTAGTTAACATTTTTCAACCACTGATTCCATAAGTTTGCATAATTCATGAAACAAATAAAGAAAAAATGAACTGACTTCTCTTCGAGCTTCTTCAACTCATCATCAATCTTGGAACGCATCGAGTCAAGCGCCTTCTGATCCAAATCCAAAATCTTGTTGGCAATAAGGGTTTCGTACAAGGGGGCCATATCTACCAAAACAAATCCGATAAATGAAGTCCAACGAAAAAACGACCAAGTCTAAGTTAAAGAATGAATGGCAGAAATAATGGTCCAATTACCGTTGGCGACGATAAAGTTGAAGACCTCATCGCGGAGGCGGACTTTTTCGATGTCATCGACGTCGTTCTGAGAGAGCAGGAACAGATTGTTCGCGAGCACAAGTTGCGGCTGCTGTACTCCTTCTTCGCCTTCCATTGACCATCTTTTTCGTGTTTCTGAAAGAGAGGTTTTCTTGATGAGGGAGCAACACAGAGAGAGAAAGGGAAAGAGAGAGCTGAGATTTTGGGGAGAATGGATCCTCTCCTGTGCTTCTTTCCCAACAGCGGCTACCGTGCTCGATGCGACACCGTTTAGTAACCTTGATGTTGTCAGCTAAAAAACGTTTTCTTTGTTCCATTCGATTGATGGACGATTTTATTTATGTTTCGTAACCTTTCTTTCTCTTTTAAATGCCAGCCTACAAACGTTTTTCTTCGTTTTGTTCCCATTTGATTAGGTAGGATTTCATTTCTTTTTTTCTAATAGAACTATAGAAGTAGCGCAGACAGAACACCAATGCCGCTTTTAAGAGTAGCTTCCAAATTTTTGTGAATCTTCCCTCACAAAAAAAAAAAAAGGAAAGAAAGAAAAAAGATAATAATAAATTAAATTGTGAATCTAACAACAAACGAAAATATCCAAAATTAAATTTAGGTCGTTCTAATTACTTTATTATTTAAACATATATCCAATATATTCCGTTAAATGATAAAAACCCTTGTCGCCAAGATTGAGGTCTGCCATCTCTCCAACTCAAATCGGTACACCAATTTTACGAACTAAAGAAGAAAAAATCATTCAAAATTAATTTCGTAATCCGCCCTAAGTTGATTATATCAAGAAATGTACAAGGAATAGTAACGTCAGGAATTTAAGTAGGGAATCTTAATGGTGGTTGTACTGGAAGTAGTTGGAAATAGAGTAATGGTTTTGGCAGTTAATGTGTCTCTTGAGGAGGATTCAAGAGCCCGAGAAGCTTGAAGAGCCATCTCTGCATGCAGTTGTAAACATGCCACTGCAAGCTGCATATAACATATCAAACATCGTAAGCACATCGCTCCACCATAAACCGTATACATATTGTGCGCGTGTGTGCGTGTGTGCGTGGGGGTGTGCGTTTAGCAGCTAACCCAGAAACGGAAGCAGATATACAATTGTAAGCAAGACCCAAAATGGTCTCAATACTGTCATTGAGTCCCAAGTCTGACAATTTTGCAACGTGATATAAAAGCGTCATGGGAGAAACATGGAGACTTTACCAAGATCTCATGACTAAATCAAATTTGACTACGTAAAGCTTTTCGGTGATAAGCGCAAATCTTTCTTAGCAACAGGTAGGAATTTCAAACAAAAACTACGAACCCAATCTGGAAATTTAAAATTTTAACGAACGTGTATTGCAGCAAAACTTTCTTTTCAAATGATTCAACATTGCAGCAATTACTACAAGACTGCAGCACATGCTGGCTCAACATAGTAAAAGCAGAATTGAGATATCAGAGTAAATATCATATCAAATTTCAGGAGTTGCAAAAGCAAATATTTTTCTTGCTTACCGTGTGGCATTCTCTGTCCGTATCCGACTCAGCTACTTTAAGTGCCCATGTGCGTATCCAGTTAAGCCCTTCAGACATTTCAACATTTCCTTCAACCACCGCAGATGCAACATATGAGGGATGAAGGGCCAGAAGAACACATGAAGCTGTAAAAAGGACAGACCTTCTCACATATGCTTCTGCGTGATGAGATATCTCCCTGTGCAATGTGCAATGATCCAAGTCATAAGCATGCAATTAAGGACACTCCGCAAGGGCATGATAAAAACAATGTGATTCATCTTCTAAATGTGAGAAACTCAAATACAGAGGTCAATTTACAACCAGCCCAAATTCAAGGTACTCGTAGAATGATGTTACCTGGATCTTAACATGTCCAAAAGTGGAGTGGCCAGAATGGAAGCTTCAGGATGCATTGCTGCACATTTTATACAAACACCAAGCATGTGGATGAGTTTTCCAAGAACAATAAAATCCCTTCCCAGTAGTTCAACCCCGTGTCTCTTTTGATCGTATCCCTGCATGGCCGGAAGCATAAATGCTGCAGCATATTGAGGAAAACTATTTTGAGACCATTCCACCTGGCTATCCTGCATTGGCTGTCGAAGGCTCCATCGACGTGTCTTCCCCTTCTTGATCTGACCTGCTTTGGATGGTAAATCTCTTTGATAAGAATAAGACCAATTGAATGGAGTTTCTGTTGAAGAAATCTCTTTCCAAGAACCTGCCCCGTGAGGACCATCATTTCTTGGTCTGAACCATGGTTGGTCGGAGGTAGATATGAGATTCACTGGTCGGTGTTCTGATTTCGACATTCTAGCATTTGCAAGCTCTTGAGCTGCATCAGTCATTACATCCAAGACCATTATCCGTTGACTGATGTCTACATTAGGTGAATAAAGCAATTTGTGCAAACTATCAAGAGATTCGAGAGGACTTGTAGCAATCAAACCAACCAGGGCCTTCTGTCTTTTTTCTTCTGCTGATTCTTCTTGTCCTTCAACAGTGGATTCAGAGCAACGAACCTGTACAAGAGCTTTACCAAGATCACCTGCTATATATTTAAGCTCATCTGGTGATGCACGAATGAGCTTCTCAGCTACATCAAGGGCATTTTCAACCTGCAAATCATCCTCAAATTGTCAGGGACAAATTACAACTTAAGCATCTTACTTCTCAGTTATAATCAACGAAGCTTGAATAATACTTCACTAATGCTAAGTAACCAATTTTAGTGCAACTTATCAGTGAACTTTAGTAACAGACTACACTGGTGTAGGACACTGGGTGCAACTGCTTACAGTTACAGCTATAAAAATGTAAGAATGGAATGTAAAAGATTGCTGAATAATCTAGAACTTACACCCTCAGCATCATCTGATTTTCTTAATGCTCCAACTATATCTACTAACTGTGTTAACTTCTTTTTCAGATCTGCATCATCATCAGTCAAGTCATAGGGTTGCAATGATGAGTTGCTGGATGTCTCGGAATCCTCACTTGCACAGTCGCTCTCTTCTTGAAAGATGTAATCGTTATTTAGTTCTGTAGGATCAATAATCTCATCTGGGTCAATTAAAGTAAATGCTGATTCCTTGTTCTTCCTAGAATTTGAGGTCTGGAGCCCCTTTACTCCACTCTTTTGAATTTCATTTCTTACTACTAGGGCCGAAGAGCTTTCACTTTCATGAGTCTTTTCTTCACCAAGCACTGTTGTAGTGGCAGGGTCCTCTCTGGGGGTTGCTAAACAAAAGTCCCAGTCAATGGTTTCTTCCTGACAACTATCATCGAGGTACAAAGGATTACTGGGGTCTATAATCTTTGAAAATACTAAAGCAATACTGCTTGCCATTTTTCGAATCAAATGTACAGGATTCTCCAATCTACCTGCAGGCAGTTTAAAGTTTTTAAGAGTAATTAGAAAACTTAGACAAATAACCTAAGAGAGAGAAAACCAAATCCTTACAACTAATTCCCTGAAGAATTAAGCGCAATGCATCTTTCGTTGCATCTAGATCTTCTTTAGCCATCTTCTCCAGGCAAAGACCTAAAGCAGCAGTTACATCTGTTATTAATGTTAAGGTGCAACAGAAGAAAAGGATTATTATCAAAAGGATTGGAAATTTCCTCAAATTTAATCAGAAGATGACACTAGAGAAACATAAGCAAATATGCTCATCATAGTAGAAGGTGGCATACTCAAAAGTGTAACGAATATGCCAAGTGAAAGCATCAGCAGCGAGCAAGAAATTATTTCTGTTCATCAGACTCCAAAACTGTTATAGCTGCTAACACTGTTTATTTAGGAAAAAGGATACAAATTTGCTGCTCAGTTGGAGATGATTGGACAAACTCTCTTCTAGACCATGCTACTATAAGATGATGCACCGTGTCCGAGAGGCTTCGAGCATTGTAAGATTTTGATGAAGCTCTTTCAGGGGGACCTTCAAGCACAGCAAAGTGAATAATCCATCTCAAGCAACAGGTGGGAAAAACTTTCCAGAGCAAAAACTTCTCCACAAAAGTGAACCTGGAACGCAAAGGGTTAGTAGCATTTAACTAAACATCAACATCAGCCAAAAATAGAGAGGAGAAGAAGAACAAAAAAGACAAGGGGAAAAACCATAAACAACGGTTTAAATTCTTTTACTGTTTCACATATGGAATGCATATGTCGAAGTACATATAAAAAAAGAAGTGCATTGAGGAAGTGCTCAGCACTTTAAGAAAATGACTAATGGGAAAAGAAACAGATTTTTATTAAGGTTAAGGGGATTATGGAGGAACAAGATTGAGAAAACCAAAAAAGATAAAATCTTTTGGGCACCTAAAACAGTGAACTTGTTCTGCATCTGCACATCTGGAAATAACAGCAAGGCTGGAAACTGATTAAGGCCAATGAGATAACCAGGTACCATATGAGGATAGAAACTTTTTCTAGTACGTTCTGAGATATAGAAGAACCATTATATACACCATAGAAAAAAGATTGAAAATGGAAAAAAAAAATTAATAATTATCTAAATTACTAGTGAAGCCCCCATAAACATAACCCCAAAATGAAATATTCCTAACCTAACATTTTTTCACAAATGTCGAGCTAGTATACCAGCGCACAATCATGATGATCATCTTGAAGAAAGAGAGGAGATAGTCATCTTTACAAAAATAGGGTAGTATTAATCTTCATTATCTTTACAAAAATAGGGTAGTATGTCTACATGATAGAAATGGATATTCATCTAATTTCAAGTAGTAAAACAGAGTACATTCATAAAAGGTGTAACAAACCATACTCAGTTAACAGGAACTTTCAAGTGAAAACCAGATGGTAAGTTAGCACCAGTTTATATACCTGATTGAAGGATGGTGTTTGTAGATCCGACAAAAAAGCATCCACAAAATCCAGTAACCTTCAACCTCATTAAGTTTTTGAGAAGCTAGTTGACGCAAGAGTTCTTCAGCTATTCTTTCCACTGAATGGGAATCATTTACTGCCTCAATAATCTTACACCAGAAGCGCAGACCGGGTTTTGTCTCAAACGTTTCGCTAAAGGTGAGAGCAGAAGTTGATGATAAGACGCTTCGGACTTGCCCAAGGATCTTTGGAATGATCTCACTTAACAGCACATCTGCCAGGATGTGAAAATTAGAAGTTTGCTCACAACAGAGGATGGGGTTTACCAGAAACATAAACTTCAGGCTTTATGATTTCAAAATACCAGTAGATCCCCGACGACTAATCCGGGCAAATGCATCTCCGATAAAAAACATAATGACATCTGCATGGTTGTCATATGCAACAACTGACTTATCTACCAACTTCAAATCCCATTCCTCCGCTCCATGGAGAAGTTGACTGGTTAGCTTTTTGAAAAACAAACTGGAAATATCAAGTAGGACTGAATCAAAGTGTGAAGAATTAAAAGGATTGAACTGAAAATGATGTTCTCAAACCCTGAATCTCATGTTGGCTTGATGTGAACGACATATTCATGATGTATTGACAGCATGCAGGTGCCACACAGCTCTATTTCCAATTCATCTAGTTTTGCTTGAAAGCTCGATCAGATATCTCGCAAGCAGTAGCTTTGGTGATAGCGGAAGGTATAGTATGTTTAAGCTCTTTATTTAACAGATTGAGACATTTATGTAGATAACTGTTAGACAAGAAGAGACTGAATTCAGAATAGAAAATAAGGATACCGTGGGGAAAGTGAAGCTGGAGCGTCTCGTCTTGCTTTGTCAGGAATTGATGTAATCAGTTGTGAGGCGGTAGAAGAGGCCTTCTTTACTTGTTCATGGCTGACATCTTCAAATTGACGACTACCAGCAAACTCTCTAGCCATCTGACATACCAAATCGTTCTCCAGCAGGCAAGTCACAAGTAATCTATGGAAAAATAGCATAAGTACTATTACGTAGAAAACTCATGGAACACATTAATTGATCGGTTTGGATTCAAGCCTACTCAGTCATGCTACTATTACCAAACATCCTCGTCAAGGGTTACTAAGAAACATGTTGCATGTTGACATTAAGACATATGTTACTCATGTAACTGCAAAAAATACAGCCATTAAGTCATATGCAGATGGATGTGGCAAACTAAACTAAGCTGAAAATTTCAACTCAAGTTAGTAGCCAAAATTGCAGTTTAACGGTCAAGATTCACCCATTTTTTTCTAAGTTTTGAATTCATAAAAATCACGGCTCAAGGTCAGAACATGATATGTCACAATTAATGCAAGCAGAGTTCATGAATCTTATGACATCATGGCCTTGTAAGTGCCAATTATAGAGGGGAGACAGGACGAGAATGCATGAACATGATCTATTGATGCAAACCTGGATTTTATATTGAGTATGTGATTATGCAGAGATGTGCACGAAGCATAGCAGATCATGAAAGTGACCGACCTTGAATAGATAATGTCAAATGCAACCTTGTCAAGAGGACTATTACTGTGATAGAAGATTAACTTGTTACCTTTCAGCATTTAAGATCACAGCAGTCGAATCATAACTGTCACTTTCACCAGGCTGAAGACAAGGAACAACCACCTGAACTATCTCAGTGGCACACCCATCTAAAAAGAATGCATCATATACGTGCTTCCTTGCAGAAGTTGGAAAACAGGCTAGCCAGTTGGAAGCAACATCTGCAAACCATGGAAAATGCTTTTAGAAGTTGTGAGGACCCATATTCTACAGAAAAGAAAAAGGGCACTTAGCTACATTATCAAATAACTAACCAATATAACAATTTCAATAAACTATCATTTCTTATTGATGGTTGCGGTTTTATAAGATATTCCTATTAACCGAAGCAAGCGGTCTACCTAAAGATATCCAGAAGGTATAAGTGATCACATCTGTAAATAGAGCCAGAATAAATTCTAACACACAAAAACTCGCACTGTTATTGTCAAATAAACTCTTTTAGCTCATTGAAATGTATCCACAATGTTTTGGCTTTGCTGTGAAAAACAGAACAGAGTATATAACCGCCTCAGGCACAAACTGTTGTCACTTAGCATCAGCATTAACACAACTACTCTGGCAGTAGGCATTTGCCAATATGGAACACAAAAACTCCATTACCACATTGAAATACAATTCGAATAACAATCCCATAAAGTGTGTGTGTATGTATATATATATATATATATAATTTAAGAATATAATAGGGGAAGATATTTCAACCATACAACAATACTCTAGCAAATGCGCGAAACCCAGATCCTTTGTAGAATACGCGCCACCATTCAGTTTTTTCATCTCCACCAGGAACCTCTACAGCGCTTAACTAACCAAAATACAGAAGAGACAATCACGGCGCCATCAAAAGTTAATAGAAAGAAAACAATATCTTCAATTCCTGTATTTCTCCTCTTTGATCCCATAATCTAATCCTTGAATACAAAATAGGATAACTGCGTACCTCGTCTCTGTATTTCTCATCAACACTACCTACATTTCCCAACAAAAAATAATTATAGATTACTGTAACTACAAATTCCTGATTATAATGTACGCATAAGGTCAGTGAATTACCTGATATAGAACTGGGATTGAGGGGAAATAGGCAAACGGCCAGAGAGTGGAGAGCTACGATAACTTGGTCGACGTGTTTGGCTTCATCAATGGAGAAGATGACGTGACCCACTCTCTCCAGTACTCTTCTTTCAAGTTCTGTCCTTTTCTTCTCGGCTGATTCTTCTTCTTTATCGGCCATGTTAAAGTAGTAACCAGGGGAGCTAAAGCTGGCGCTGAGTGAATGAATGAATTGTCGAACAGAAAGAACTGCTAGTGGCTTTGATTAAAGGGCCACCCGCGGCGGGGCCACCGGAGGTTGCCGGCGGCGGGATGTGTATGGGGCTGGGGACGGTGACGGGAACGGGAAGTCGGGAACGGACTTCCCACCTTTTTTTTCTTTTTCTTTTTCTTTTGGAATTGAAAAACTTTGGAGAATAATAAATCAAATGCAAGTATTTTGTAGAGGATAATAAACTCTCATTTCGTCTATATTTTCTTTTAGAATTGAAAAACTTTGTCTTTTTTCTGTTTATATATATAATTAATTTATTCTAATTGAGACCTAGTTAATCTTAGTTGGAACTAAATTAACTAAAAGCGACCTCCACAGATAAATACTCAATTTAGAAATAAATTCTCATTTTGTCTTTATTTTCATAGTCTCAATTTGGGATCAGTTGTAAATTAAAATAAATTCTATATTTATTATAATTCTTTTTTTTTTCGGGCTCATATTAAGAAAATATACTTTCATTTAGGAATAAATCACACTAAATAAATAATATATATATATATAGATTTAGGTTAATTTAAAATATTTTTCTAAAGTTGTTTGTGACAATGACTTCATCTTTTTTGTAGTAACCATATCATTTAACTTGAATGTCTTCAATAGCTTGTTATATGACACCTTCTTATTGAACCCAAAATATTTCCAACTTGTCGAGCAAGTTAAATGCATATTTTTAAATCATGGACTCTACATATTCTAGGTGAAATAAATCAATACATGTATTTGCACAAAATACATTATACAATACATGTATTTAATAATTATACTTCATCCGTCCACGAAATGATTGCCACATTGTGGACGACATGAGTTTTTAAGAAAATGATAGGTAGTAGTGAATTATACTCCCTCCGTAATGTAAAAAATGAAACGTTTACTGTTTGCGCGGAGTTTAAGAAAAGCTGGTAAAGTGGAATAAAGTGGTGTAAAAAGACAATAAGGGTAGTAAAGATGGGATTTGTTAATTGCAATTAACATTTGTTGTTTAAAAAATGCACCAACCTCTCTACTTTAATTATTGACAATTAAATTCATGCCTTAGATTTTTCGTGTTTTATTTTTCATTGCTTACATTTTTTTCGTGTTTTAGTTTTTCATGCTTAAGTGTTGAAACTGTAAAGAAATTTGTCCTTAAATTGAAATTGCATATTGAAATTGAAATTAAGAAGTGAGGTTGTAAGGAAAAGGAAAGTGTAAGGAAACTGTAAAAATAATTTAAAGAACCAGTAAACAAAAGAAATGAAGAATTCTATGCAGATTTTTAATTTAAAAGGGAAAAGTACATGGCATTTAATGCTAAGTCAGCTATTTTGGTGCAAAAAATTTAAACAAAGTTACAGTTTTCAAATCTCCCACTAAAATGTTGGAGGGAATCACTACATCTAACCCCAGCCTCTCAGCAATAAATAGCAGCATTCAATGCCACCAGCATTCATTTCAACCACCTCATTTACTCCACCAAATCTGCAGCAAGGCAACCAGGCCAACAGAAGAGAAATCTGACAGTAGATGAAAGGAATTCTTTGGCTCAGTGGCTCCTCCAATGATTCTGGTTTAGAGCATGGTGCCAAAAACATGGCTGTAGTAGTCTTCAATGTGGATAAGAGCACTGTATGGCGCATATGGAAGAAGGTTGAAGCTCAAATGGCCTTGGGCAAACCTATACATGTTGTGAGCATGAAGAAAGGCTGTCAGCACAGTGATAAAAAAGAGTTAGATGCAGCAAAGCTCTTGTCACTCCCACTTAGGCAGAGAACCTCAATCAGAAAAACAACATTCAACATGGGAGTCAGCACTTTTCAGGTACAAATTTGGTTAAAAAAAAGAAGATATAAAACCTTGTAGTAGTTCTATTAAACCTTACTTAACTCCTAAGAACATACTCACAAGGCTGGAATTTAGCTTGAATCAACTTAGCTGCATAAGTGTGGAAGGAAAGGTTGTTTTTCAAAATAACTATAATGTGATCCATATAGATGAGAAATGGTTCAATTTGACTAGAAAAACAGCAAGGTATTACCTGGTGAGTCAGAACCACATAGAGCATTGCAATCCAATAAAAAAAATTGATAAAATCATGTTTGAGTGTATGGTTTCAAGACCAATCCTAGACAGCAAAGGTGAAGTCATATTTGATGGCAAATTTGGAATCATTCCATTCACTTATGAGGAACCGGCAAAAAGGAAGTCTAAACACAGAGCTAAAGGCACAATGATCACCAAATCAATCACAAATATATCCAGAAAAGTGATGAAGCAAGTATTCTTGCAGGAGGTAAGGTTTTTATCATGTTTCTTCACTATCAAAATCTGCATGATTCATCATTTAGTGTGAATCCATGTTTTTCCCTTAACTGCTGCAGATGATACCACTAATTAAAAGAAAGTGGCCAGAAGGAATCAGCAAAAACATCATAATACAACAAGACAATGCAAGACCACACATAGACAACAATGATCTTGATTTCAGAGCTGTTGCATCATCAGATGGATTCAACTTACAGCTTGTACAACAACCACCAAACTCACCAGACACTAACATCAATGATCTTGGGTTTTTTAGAGTTGTACAGACACTAAAGGATGAGAAGGATGCAACAAGAAATGTGGATGACATGATCAGAAATGTCAAGGAAGCATTTGAGGAATTTCACCATGGAAACTAACCAAGGTGTTTCTCACTTTGCAAGGCTGCCATCAAGAAATAATCAAGTGCAGGGAAAATAACACATACAAAATTCCACATATGTACAAGGAGAGAATGGCAAGGGATGGGTCACTGCCAGATTTTATATTAGTGGATGAAGGTGTTGTGAAAGAAGGATGAGAATATCTGAATCAGCATGGAGTTGAGGGAGGGACAATATTGCAGAATGAAGACATCACAGGAGGAGTGGAAGACATACATTTAACAGACTAGGAGCTCTGTATAGATGTTTTTTGGGTAATGGTTTACAGGGATAAACATAAAATAGATCAGTTTTTGTGTTTTGAATGTAAATTTGTCCTTGAATCAGTTGTTTGTTAATGAAAGTAGTCTCAGTCTTACTTTAGATAAGTTTTTTGCATCATTAACTCACTATACATCCTATTTATGCCTCCAAACATAGAACACCATAATATCCTAGTGGTGGCAGTAATAAGATTGATCAAACAACTCCCAAGAAGACAGCAATTCACACCCAAGACCAATCACATATCAAGTGCAGTATCTATGCATTAACAGTTTCAAAAACATGCATACTCAATCAAAATCACATAAAGGCATCACCAGCCTTCCCACCAATCACATATCAAGTGCATTATCTATTCATTAACAGTTTCAAAAACATGCATACTCAATCAAAATCACATAAAGGCATCACCAGCCTTCCCCCAATGCACAAATAAGCATAATCCGCATCAGGAAAAAATCAAATGCAGAATCAGAAATGAGAGAAAACCATAACATAGAACGCAATCACCTATTTCATGCCGCTTTTATACTCTATCAGCAACCCCTTAGCAATGTATTTCTGCTTCCATTCGTCATAGGACAGATGAATGTCAGCTTCATCCTCCCATAATAAATTAGCCTCAGGACCAGACACCACCCACTTCATCGTCGGCGCTGTGCTCACATCATTGAGCGGCGGCGAAGGGCTCTGAGTCTCGAAATCGTCATAGAATGGCGACGAAGGGCTTTGAGTCTGAGAATCATGATAGAGCGGCAGCGATGGCGATTGAGTCTGAGAATCGTCATAGATCGGCGCCGATTCAGCCTCAGATGCATGGTAGAGCGGCGGCGATTCGCTCCTCGCCACCAGGCTCTCAGAATCAACATATGCAGATTTGGGTTTAGGGTTTTTTAGAGGCATTGCCACCAGGCTCTGAGAATCAAGAGATCAGAGTGAGAGGATTTGTAGAACTCAATCGGCGCTGATTTAGATCTAGGGTTTCAGAGAGATATGAACACAATATTGCAGAAATTAGAGTGAGAGAGATGAAAGATGAGAGTCGTCGTTTTGTAATCGGCGACGATTAGATGAGAGTGAGAGGAGATTGGGAGATGGAGATGATTGAGAAGATGACGGCGACGATTTGCAGATGGAGATTGAGAGAGGGATGAGAGATCAGAGTGAGAGTGAGGAAGGAGATTGGCGCCGATAGAGTTCTAAGGTTTGGGAGAATATAATTGGGGATTTTGGGCTGAGTGATGTGAGTTGGGTTGGGCATAAATTTGGGTTGGGTTATGTGTTTATTTGGATTGGGTTAGTTTAGTTAATGGGTTTAATTAATTAAGTTAAGAGTGTTTAGTTTAACTTAATTAAATTAATGGTGGAGAAAGTAATGGCAATGAGTCGTAAATAAGGAAAATTTTAAAGGAGAAGGATGTCCATAAAGTGAAACGTTGCATTATTTAGATTACGCTCGATTTACTCAAACGTTGCATTTTTTCAATTACGAAGGGAGTAGTGAGTATTATTGTGAGTGGAGTAAGGGTCCATAATAAATGTGAGTAGAATAGCAAAAGTGGCAATCATTTTGTTGACAAACTTAAGTAGCAAAAGTGAAAACCATTTCGTGGACGGATGGAGTAATATTTAATTATTTGTCATGTACATTAAAATTAGAAAGAAAGAAAAAAAGTTAAACTTCTTCTTCAAACTCTATTTAGTAATAATCTTCCATTTTGTCATATTTTTTTTATAGTCCAAAAAGCATTCCTTAATAGTGGTTTTACTGTATTAGTAATTATAAGTAAATTTAATAACTAGTTAAACAATTTTACAATAGGATATTAATAATTAAAAAGCACTCTTTAAATTAGCGGTCTGGTTTGGTACGGTTTGATATTAAATTCAAACCAAATTGTAATATACGGTTTGGTGATTTTTTGAACCAAACCGAAGTGATTAAGTAGTAAAACCAAACCAAACCAAACTGTAATAATACGGTTTGGTGCTGTTTGGTTTACGGTTTATCAATATATTTTCATTTTCTTCATAATAGCAATAAAAAGAATTAAATAAATTTGTTGTTATGACCATATACGTTTTTGTCTTTTACTAGAATAAATTTACTAGGAGTCTCACATAACATTATTTAGCTAAATAATAAATTATAGTAAAATAATTTCACATTCTCTACTTTTTTCTATTGAAAACAACTTGAATTTGAAAAGGATATAGAAGAAAAGAAAACGAATAGAAATGTGTACCTTGTGTACAGAGGCGAAGATAAGCCACTGTAACAATAAATTGGAGATGTAAAGTAGATTGTAGCGTTTAATGATTTTAAATTGTACCATTTTATTAATTAAATTTTTATAACACTCAGATATGACATGCAACAAGAAATCCTTATTCCCTAACATAATAAATAAAACGATAATATTAAAGGAGAAGTGCAAATACAACCACTCCTGGAAAAAAAAAGTGCAAATATAGCCATTTTTTTAAAAACGATCAAACATGGTCATGCATACGCGACCTAAACTGGTCGTGTATGTTGACCATGCATACACTACTAGCATACACTACCATAGCAATATGCACAACAATGCACACACGACTAGCATACACGACTATATTAGCATACACGACCTGCATACATGATCAGCATACACGACCATGTATATTGATCGTGACTATATTTGAATAATTCTCTTATATTAATATCATTATATCAAATACAGATTTTGGATTTATGGTTTGGTTTGATTTGAATTTTCTTAAAAATCAAACCTATACCATAAACCATAATTTTTTAAAAATCTTAACCAAACCATATTTTTGAAACCACAAAACCGAACCAACCATAAATTGCGGTTTGATTCGATTTGATTTACGGTTTAAACCAAACTTTGAACACTCAGTTTCAATTCAATTTTTTGGACCAATTTCCTAAGCCAAAAGTTTGTGTCTTGTCTTCTTATGGTTGTTATAAGACCATCTACAATGATCCTTCTCTAATTGTAAGTATTTGGCTAGAGCTTGATTTACATTGATACTTTTGGGTTTGAGTATTCATCTGTATAGACAATTGTACTCGAAATTTAGTTATTCGATTCTACTTCAAAATTCGATAAAAATTATTAATCGGGTGTTTGGCTAAGCTTAAAAGCTCCTCAAAACAACCTATAAGCTTCTAAATCCTTGATATTGAAGAACTTATAAGCTGTTTTAAGGAGCTTAAAAGCTCAGCTAAATACAGTCTAATTTGGCCTTTATCATTTGTGATAAATAATAACGGTATATGATTTCATATCTATCTTTTCTTACATCTATTCCCCAAAATTTGATTTTCTCACATTTCTATTTTTCACTCAAAACAATTATTTCTAATTTTTTTAACGGAAAAATTTATTTCTAGTTAATAATCACATTTTTGAACATTCTAATTTTTTATTGTTTACTTTTAATTCTACATAGAACGAAAAAGTTGCTCTCAGCGCATGTTAGTAAAACTTTGTTAACGTGACGACGAGAACAACACCAACAGGATCAAAAGCATTAAGGAGTTCGAGCTTGAAGGAAACACCAAGTGATCAAATCGGAACACGAAAAGGAAAAGAGAAAATTAATGAAACAATACTTAGTGATTTTGAGCTTGTTGCGAAGAGCATCATCAATTCGGTCATATCTGGAGCTCAGAGGAGGTTGGAGATGGAGAAGCTATATGTTTATGAGGAAATCAAACTATCCAACCTGTTTTGGAGGAATATCATCTGAGGAAGTAGCTTCAACCTGCAAAAACAGGTATGAAATTAGATTTTATTACACCAACCTTGAAAAATGGTTTTCCTGTGGCATGTTTGGGTAAGAATGATGTTGAGCTAGAAACTGAGAAATGGAGGGATGCATTAATTCTATATGTGCTTGGAGATTCTCCCCCAATCTCTTATTTGAGTACCTTCCTTTTGAAACAATGTTAAGTAAAGCAGAAACCAAAGATTTTCTTCCATATTGAAGGGTATTATGTGGTTAAATTCTTGACTGAAGATGATAAGAATGTTGTTTTTTTTGGACCACACACCATTGCGAATAAGCTTGTTATCATGAAATAATGGATTTCAGATTTTTGCTTTGAGAAAGAGATATTAAAAGTTATCCCTCTATGGATACAACTTCCTAACCTACCACTGACATGTTGAAGACTTGGATCTTTGGGTATGATAGGAAGTATCATAGTCAATCATCTCTATGCACATGACTGCACTACTACTCAAAGTAAAATATCATTTGCTAGATTGCTTATAGAGGTTGATGTAACACAACCATTAAAACATCATACAATGATTGAAGGACCAAATGGCAAAATGGTGGAACAGAAGGTGTTGTATGATTGGATTCCACCATTTTGTCAGAAATGTCAGATAATGGACATAATTGTGTTAATAAACTGAGGAAACCACGACCTAAACCTCCACAACAACAATGGAAACCAAAAATGGTTGTAAAGAAAAGGACAACACCAATTTCTTCCTAAGGGTGATGACAAGACTGAAGGACAAGAAGAGGAGAGTGGATGGTCTACCAAGAAAAACATATAGTCAAGTTGTTGTGGAAGAAGCACCGCAAGTTGATACTAATAATTCGTACTAGGTTTTTGAAGTTCAAGAGGAAGAATGATCTGAAATGGGCGAGGACCATATCCCCTTGGTGAATAGATGAAGCTTTGATATGAAATATGAGGGGTTACAACAAACCCCTCAAGCAAAAGGAGATGTGGATCCTTTTACAGGAGAATAAAGTGGATTGTGCAGCTTTATTAGAAACTAGAGTAAAAGAAGGAAAGTTTAAGAATGTAGATGAAAAAGTGTGTAGATAATGGAAGTTTTTGAATAATTATACTTAAACTGTGAATGAGAGAATTTGGGTAGCTTAGAACCTAAGAAACAATAGGTGTAAAATAGATAGAAAACCATGAACAAAGAGTATTTTTTTTCAAGTCACATATTTAGACAAGGAGTTTTTACTTTATTGCAGTTTATGGTCTTAATCAGTGGAACAAAGGATGAGGTTATGGGATTTTGTTAAGAAAATTAATCAAGGCATTGCATGCCCTTTACTCATAATTGGAGACTTTAATACCTTGCTCACTAGTGAGCATAAAATTCCAAGGTAACGCAATTACAGAAGCAGAAGTGAGATATTTTTTATATTGTTTATCTTAAAATGATCTCACTCCATTAAGAAGAATCGGTAGTGTTTATGTTGGGAAAATTAGTAAAGTTTTGATTAATACCAAAACTCAATTGACCCCAATTGAGTACATGTGCCTTAGAGTCTTTTAGATAAGCTCGTTGTTTGAGTATAAAGATTTGATCTTTACAAGTTTTGAATTGAGAGGAAAGTTGAAGATGAAGTCCGTCTGATCAAGTCAAAAGAAATCACAATTGACTTCGGAACTTAAGCAACACAGTTGCGTCATCAACTATGCACATAATCGTGCCAGTCATAAGTGAGAAAAAGATTGAAGCGGAGACTTGGATCATAATTCAAATTCAAAAGCACAAGATCATGTGAAAGTTTGACAGACTGTTATTTTCTGATTTGGGCAGACATAGAAGATGTGCAGTTCGAAAGCAAGCTTCACAGTTATCATTTTGGGAAAGTGTGCACACTTATGAAAAGAGCTCATCGCTTTCATGGTAGAGGTCAAACGATTATTTCCAACGGCTAGTTCGAAATCTCTGCCTATAAATAAAGGCTCACTCTCAACACTAAAACTACTGAAACTATTGCGAACACACAACACTTAAAGATTGAAGCATTTAAGCAACAGAAACTCTCCCCAAGCTTTTTGCTTTCTTAGGTCTCTTAAGATCTACAAGAAAATCCTTTCTTAGATCGAGCCTTAGAGTTTCAGTCTCTTGATTCCAAAGCCTAAACACTTTCATCAAAGTCTACTCTTAGAATATGAAGTCACCACTTGTTGCATGTTGATTTTCTTAGTTGTAAGAACCCCTAAAACCCTTTTCAAACCCTTACCAGGTTCAAAAGGTTCTAAGTTATTCTGTATCCGTAAATAGAAAAGGTTAGGTCTTTTTGTACCCGTAACACAACTCTAATAGATTGCTTGGTACCCACAAACCTAGTGGATACGTTTTAGTAGTACGCGTAAACTGCTAAGTGGATTACCAGCAATGAAGTTGGCCATGGACGTAGGAGTTCAACTCTGAACCACGTAAAAAATCTTTGGGTGTTATTTTCTTTAAGTTTTTGTTTATCACTAACTGAGAACTAACACTCAAGCATATTTACAAACTGCATTAAACATTTTGCAAACTTGACCCTCGCATTGGATTTTCTCTAAAAATGAGTTAACAAAAATTTCCACAAACTTCCGTATTGCACTTAAAACCTCAGTCAACAACAATACAATTGACCCTCAGTCAAAAAAGTTAACTATATATCTGGTTGTGCGGCTACTCCGACTGAATTTTGCAGTTGTTGAGTTTTCAAAGTTGTGTTTTAAGCAAAAATCTGTAGTGGTGGATTTGCCCCATATACTAGTTAACTCATATCGGGACCATTAGTTTATTCTTGGAGTAACAACCAAAGTAGTCCACATAGAGTATGCTCACCGATTGATTGGATTCTCGCTAACATTCAGTTTTTTAGTAAATATTAGGAAGTGGTTGTCGAATTTCTTGAGAAAAGCATATTTGATCATTGTCCTCAATTGTTGTCTCTGAACTCCAATACAATTATCAGGATACTCCATTTAGGAGTTTATAAAAGGAACTTAGTTGCATGGGAGCAACTATGTCTTCCTACAAAGGCTAGAGGTTGGAATATTATTTATATGAGTAAATGGAACAAAGCTGCTATAAGCAAACTTTTGTGGGGTGTGACTAAGAAGAATGACAAATTATGAATCACATGAGTTAATGGTTATTATATGAAAGACAAGGATATTTACACTATGTCTCTCTATTCTTAGGTAATCAAGAAAATCTTAGGAGCTAGAGATTACATTATTGCCTTATTAGATGGAGAGCAAGTAATGAATGGAGAATTCTTTTCTAGTAGACAAATGTATTGGAGAATGAGTGGCCTGGTGGAGAGGGTGAGGTGAGCTAAAATGATATAATGTAGCTACTCCTAAATGTTTATTTATCACTTGGTTGGCTATCTTGGGGAGATTGACAACCTGTGATAGACTTGAAAATATTGGATTTGAATGTGAAAAGGTGTGAAAGAGACGATGAGAACTTGAATCATGTGTACTTTCACTTCTCTCTCTCTTCACTGGTTTGGTATGTTCACGATGATAATGAGTGGGAAAGGAGAAAATGATCATGGTGCAACATTGTGGTTCCAAAAAACTGGAAAACAAATGGTATATAGACTTGTTGTGGGTGCAATGGTTTATAATGTATGGAAGAGCCAAATCAAAGGAAATTTCAAGGCAAATATTATAGTGTCAAGGTTGTGTAAGAGATTGCCAAACCTATATTGCAGTAAGAGTAACTAGAGTTGCCAAAATAGGTCGTTTATTGAAAAATTAGCTAGAGTTGTAGTTGGTTTTTGTTTGTAATGTTTCTGCTCTTCATGACTCACTTTTTGGTAATAAAATTATCCATTGTACCAAAAAAAAAGAAAAAATTAAAATGCTGCAATTTTTTTAAGGAATAAATTGCTGCAAATTGTTTCAACTAATTTTCTTCTATTATTTTATTTTATTTATAAAATAATTTATGAATATTAAGGGGGTGTTTGGTAGGCAACATTAACTCCTACTAAATTGTTTTTCCTGGGTTGTCTCGTGTTTGGTAGCCATCAAAATTTATACGAGCAGTCCTGTATAAAGTGGGGGGCCCGATGGTAAAGAACTGTTACTCCAAAGAAATTAAAATCGGGCACCCCCCAATTGTTTTTCTTGCTCTCAATACTGTTCAACATTGAAATTCACGGGGACCTTCTTACCCCCCCAATATCATGGATTATCATCAGGAAAAGAAGCAGAAACAAATCGAAAGTCTGCCCTCGCCCTTATCTTCTCCGATCTTCGTCCACACAGATCTGTCGTACTAAACCCACTCGATTGCGGAGGCCACGAAGCTCACCACAATCACACCAATCACGATCCGGACTTCTCTCAGCGCGTACGGAGCTTTAATCAGCCGAGCAGTTTTGTCGTCGCCGGCCTCTTCTCATCGTGCTCCACGGCGCCGACCACATTATTACCTCGACGAGATTGGATTTTAAGGTGAGATACTACGAACCCCACTCAATCCATCCTCAATTTATGAGACATTTACTGAATTTATGGCACCAATCGTGAAAGTAATGCTTGAACTATGCAGTCCTCGGCGAAGAAAGAAGCTTCCTCCGGCGACGAAAGTTCCCGTCATACGCGCGGTTCTTTGAGAAATTAGAGCAGGGGCGAGCACATCCTAGCATGCATAGCCACCGTTTGGGTACGAATAAGTGAATGCCAACAAACCTCGTTCAATTGAGGGCACATTTGTACTTCAAACCTGTAAGTGACCTCATTCCATACTATACAGGCGCTGCACAGATCTGTTGTTGGTGTTCAAAGTAGGCATGATTTAGGGATAACCTCATGCCTTATGCTGGAACTCGAGAGTGTGTGCTCATATGCTTTGATATAACGATTCACAGGTTTTTCTAATGTCGAGAGTGTGTGTTATGTGACTGCTCTGTGAACCTGATCCTTTGGGATATTTTCACACAGGTTATCTGACTGCTCTGTGAACTCGAGAGTGTGTGTTCATCTGATATTTTCTGCATTGTATAATTTTCAAATCAGTCAACTTCATCTGTTTGTAACTGTCGTGTTGGTATCAACAATTATGTTTGAATGCTTCATTGACCTTCATGGCATTTTCTTCTGCTTCGTGAATGTGTTTGTCATTTCTTTGCTTCAATATTTCTCATGACTGATATGGTCCAGTATTGTGAACCCGCGAGTTCTTCAGTAAAATGCCAAATGTTTGTGTAGGCCACTCTGTCCTTCAGGATGCGGAATAGGTCGAAAAGAAATGCTTACATATATCTCATCATTGAGGATATATTGCAACAACAAATGCTCCTGATTTTATTGTTATTAGAAGTTCTATTTAATGAGACGAACAAAAAAAGAAAGCGTGGCAATAACTGTGAGCCGTATCGTATGCTTGAACGTATACCAAATCAACTGCAGCACCTCCATAGACTCACGACTGCAACTGATGTAGATTGCATTGTCAATCTTAGGATGGACCGAAATGCTTTTGGTCGCCTATGCATGTTGTTGCGAAATCTAGGGGGTTTGAGTGATGGAAAGTATGTGAGTGTAGAGGAGCAAGTTGCGATGTTTTTAGGGATCTTAGCTCACCACAAAAAAAATCGAATTGTGAGGTTTAACTTTTGAAGGTCGGGTCAAACTGTTTCGCACTATCTTCACCTCGTTTTGAAGGTTGTTTTAAAGTTGTACAAGGTCTTTTTGGTGACCCCAAAGCCTGTAGGTGATGATATAAGTGATCCAAGATGGAAATGGTTTAAGGTAATTATAATTTACAACTAAATTCAGTTTGTAACTTTCCTTGTAGTGGCAGCACAATTTCGTTTGCTTACGCTTTCTGAAAATTTCTTGTGCTTAGGGATGTCTAGGAGCGCTAGACGGCACTTACATTAATGTAGTTGTACCCAGCTGCGATAAGCCCAGGTATAGGACGCAAAAAGGACAGATTTCAACAGACACTTTGGCCGTCTGTGATCGTAATATGCAGTTTACGTATGTCTTACCTAGTTGGGAAGGTTCAGCGGCTGATGGTCGTGTCTTACGAGATACTTTGAATAGGGCAAACGGCTTGAAAGTTCCAAAGGGCACTATAATCACTTAGTTTTTGTGTAAATTTTCTGGTTCCATTCTTCCATCTTGTACGTAACCTCTCATTTCATTGTATTTTTGAAATCATGATATTTCTATTTGTGTGATAATGGGTATGCAAACAGCGAGAGTTTCTTGACACCTTATAAAGGTGTGAGATACCACTTAAAGGAGTGGGGTCAACATGAAGCACACACAAGCTCGTAATGTCATAGTATGAGCATTTGGGATCATGAAGATGAGATGGGGCATCTTGAGAAGCGCAACATACTACCCAGTTAAAGTTCAAAACCGGCTAATTATGGCGTGTTTCCTCCTCCACAACTTCATCAGACGGGAGATGGTGGTTGATCCCATTAAGGCCGAGTTTGATGGTAGAGAAGAAGAAGAGGATGAACAAAGTGGTGATGCTCATTTCATTGATTTCATCGAGTCGTCCGCCGCATGGAACGCCAAGAGAGACGAGATGGCCGCATCCTTGTGGACTGCAACAGGGGGGTTCTGTAAGACATCTCGGTTTTGGGGGGTTGGTAATTAGAACAAACAGGTGTCACTGATCGTTGGAGTACTTCAGCAACTCACCTACTCTTTCGTTGCTTTCGAATATGTCAGACACATTTTCTATGTAATTGTGTGTAATTTAAATAGTTCTAGCCATCTCATTTGCAGCCATGTTAACGAGACTGAGCTCATTAATATTTTCAATTACATATGCTTTGCATGCTTAAATTTTTGGTTCCACGGGCATTGCTGAATTCTTCCACACGATGGGTTGTCTTCTATTTTATGTGCTGATACATAGGTTCTGGTCCACTATTTTATGAGTCTATGGATTGTTATTTCTCCTGCTTCTTAATGTAGTGCTCCTGTCATGCATTTTAACATCTCATTGATTTTTTAAACAGGAAAATGGAGTTGTATCATGAAGATTATAATATGATTCCGGAATGTTGTTGTGGAGCTGGAAAGATGCTCTTAAAACAAGCAGGGAAGGAGGCACTGAACGCCGGGAGATGGTACTACAAGTGCCCGAAAAAACAACATTACTCATCCTTCATGTGGTGTGATGAGTATCACAACAAGAAGCCTACACGATGAGGTAACCCAACCATGCAGAGTGCCACCTGCTCTTCAAGTGGAAATGAACCCGAAAAAACAAAAATGATTGCTGCGGACAGGTCGGATGTGTTCGTGCTTGAAGTTCGTATCTTCATGGCCTTTGCATTGGTATTGTTTGGCGTAGTAATTGGTAAATTACTGTAATGTAGGAGTAAGGTGTTAGGGTGAGCTTGTATGAGACTGGAATGTTGTTGAATATTTTAGTATCTGCCTTGGTTTGGAATGTGTTCATTTATGTATTTATGAGGTCCTGTATTAATACAGGGGTGGGTGCATGGCCTTTATTTCTTGTCCATATTCACTCAATTCATGCACCGATTTGTTTGGTAAAACAGGAAGATGCATCACCCCAACCACATGTTGTGGGACCCTAGTGGCTTGGATGCTTGTGGGCTTCACAAGAAATTTATTTCATTGCACTTTCTTTCTCAATTAATGTTCTGCTTGGATGCAATTATATGTCAGAATCTTGTTGACTAAAACAGGAAGAATAGTTTGGATTCTGCTTACAAATAGGATGCTCAATGCAATCGACAAACCCCACTAGAATTAGTGTGCTTCCTCCTTAGCTCTGTTCAAATATGAAGCCAATCAACACCAAAAAATTTCAATCACAAGAAACTTTATTCCACTCTGGGAAATGGACCAGAGAAATGGATGATGTGCTAATCAGCGAGCTTGTCGAGCACAAGAAGCATGGCCTCTGGAATCCGCCCAATGTTCCCACATCGTGTTCAATTCATCTATCCTTGCATGCTGTTAATGCAATATTCGGGCGTGATTTAACCTTTGAAGACGCAGTAGAGCGAGTTGGTCATCTGGAGTCGCGTTACCAAACCTTTCGCAAGACGCTGAAGCTTGATGGGGCATATTGGGATCAAGCGGAAAACAAATTGGCCATGTCTGACGGGTCGTGGAGGAAGATCACAAAGGTAGTTTTGTAAATTTTTATGTAATTGATATAAATATTTTTAAAACTATTCTTCCCGGCAGAAAAATCCGATGGCGATGGCATACTACTACAACGGAGAGGCCGAGTTTCTTAAGTTGTGTCAAATTTTTGGCCCCACTGTTATGAAGGAGGAGGAAAGACCTCCGGTCATAACAATTAGTGACAACACGGTTCGCATCAACGAGGTCGAGGATGTCAACGACACTACCCTTGGCTCGGATGAAGTGAACTCACCAAATGTAGGCAACCCGTGACGTAGACTTTTTTCCAACGAAGCGGAATCCACGACCATGCCCTATTATGTTCAAGGGGCATACCCTCCAAGGAACGCTTTTCCACCACGACCGCGATCTTTGCTTGAAGCGAATAGTGGGTACCACGATTTTTCAGGCTTCAATGATGGCAGCTCGTGCGCGTCTTCATCTACTGTCAAAGATCGGAGTGCCTCCGACGCGTAAAATTAATGCTGCTGTGAATTTCTGTTTTAAGCATGGCTTTTTCTTCCGTTCTTCCAATAAGTCTCTTCATTGCCCATGAGTGGATGTTTCTCCATCGATGGGTGAGTAAGAAAGTAGTGTCAACTTTCCTTGTATCCTTCCTGTTGTTGTTGTTGTTGTTTCTGTAGTTGTTGATGACGCGCTGACAATTTGACTCTTTTATTTTTCTGTTACACGCCACCACAATTACCAACTGCAAATGATACTTCTTTTTCTTCCGTTCTCACAACAAGGACTTTGATAAGTTTGGCCAATGCTATTAAGTGAGATGGATGCCAAAAAAAACAAAAACCCGGTCGAGGCCCTGCCCACACATGTGGAGAATGGCCACATCAATTAATAGGTAAAATATGGACACCTAAGCATTCACCTAATAAAGCCAGAACAAAGCTATAACACACGAGTTTATTTGAAGCAGGTCACTAGTTGCATCGGCAGCCAAATTAACAGCTAATTAGTTGCTCAGTGCTTACAGCAATACAGACTATTTCCATAGCTGCTCTCTAGAGAGCACATGAAGCATAGTACAAAAAAGTTAAGTGTCCACAGGAAACATGTTTGACACCACAAAACAGAAACACAGAATATTTTACAATCTCAGTTAAGTGTCCAATCTCATTTGAACTAGTCCAGTAGTCACACAAAGCAGCCAAATTAAACTTGTCGGCAATGTCACTTATTACTTTCCAGTAGGTGCTGCACGTACTCTTTTTTCGCTTCCTCGGGTAGGCCCTTGAAAAGTTGGTATCGCTCTGTCTGAAGCACAAAAATCTCTGCCACTTCAAACCTTTGCTTCATGTTCAGATCCTTCACTGAGCTCAAACATGAGTAGGCATCTCGTCTGGCTTCATCGACATCAATTTCGTAGCCAATCCGAGCAGCAATAGTGTCTAGCCTCTGGGAGGTACTTCGGCTGATTTCTGAGATGACATCTGCTACTATCGAAATGTTATCACTGTGCTTCCTTTTCTTCCCCTTTCATGCAGACTTCGATTGTTGATCCTTCGAAAAATGATGGATGCCGTTGTTTTCCTTGTTGTCATCAGCGGTAAAGCCTTTGGGAATTTGAGAGGTCTGCTCATCACCCTTCTCTTCTCCTTCAGTGCCACCTACGTTATCGTTTGCCATGTCGGCTACATCTTCAGCATGATCCCCGGTCGCTCTGTCCTTCCCAAAAATCTCGTTCCAGTGATCGAGCAAAGGCCATGATTTGTAGCGCATGGCCTTCGCACTCGGATCTTTCTGGAAACAGTGCATGCAGAAAAAGAAATAACACTTTCATTAGCGGTGCTTATGTTGTATGAATGGTACTGAAAAAGAAACTCGTAAGAGTGTGGGAGAATGCTGAGGTGCGGAAATTAGGGCAGACCCCCAAATAGGACAGTGGGAAATTGAGACCTATAACATTTGTGATGATTATCTAGAAGATGCACAGAGTTATTACCTTCACAATATCCTCCCATTGGTGATCTTCACAATCAATCATGTACTTCCCGTCCCTATTGAAGCCGACGCCACTCGTACCCAAAATCATGTTCAGTGTAAGGTGTTGTTTCTTCCAAGTTTGGAGCTTGGAGTTGATGTGAGGAGACATTCGGATATCTGTGCCAGGGAATTCCTTCGATATCATTTCTTCCAGGCGTTGTTGGTATCCCATCCTGAACCCATTATCACCCTTCCATGATTGTGCGATCAGTTCTTTGAGACAAGCAATAAGGAATAATTCTTCCTGCGGGGACCAAGAACGGCGAGTCTGCTTCTCGCCATGTTGAGACTTATAAGTCTTACTACGCCCAGTGCAGCTACTACCTAAGACGAAGAAAGCAACACACCAATCAGCACCATATAACAGTCATCAACTAAATTAGTTTGTGACAATCACCACCATATAAATAAGTTTTTGAAACTTCGTAAATTACTTTTGGAAAATCAGCAAGGAGGACAATGCCTTCTAATTTCTGAAAATCAGCACCATATACGGGTCAAAATATACGTTAGTTTCTGAAAATCAGCACCATATAAAGATCTATTCTGAAAATTAATCAATTAGGTTATGAAAATCATGAATTGAGGAATCTGCATTTCGATATCTGAGAATGAGCAGCATAACACAGTCATCAACTCACTCGATTTGTTGCAATGCTATTCCAACTAAAGATTAAGTTTCTTAATTTTTATTTCATAGTCATTTCAGAACATGAAAGCTAATTTGACCAAGATCATGATTTTTAGCATATTCATCTCCCAACATATGAAGTTTCATAACCACACAAGCTTTCATACATCATTGACAGACACAGGAATACTCCTCTGCCTCCTAATCATCGATTGAATAACTCCAAATAAGTAAGCATCTCTTTATCTGATATGTTTGTAACCTCACAGTTGGTGTCCTTCACACTAGATAGAATCTATTTTTAAGCATGTTGGGGAGCAGAAAAGTTCATCATCCACACAGACAATTGAGCAATCTATACAAGTAAAGATAATAGCAGACAGGATGTATTCATCACCTAAGCACCAATGTAATTGACTAACAGCTTATTTTCGATTTCAAACAATAGCAAATAGGCAATGCAATCAACAAAACAGACACCTCCTTCGAAGTTTCAATTACGGCTCCTGTCAATTAATTAGACCATAAACCTATGGTATAACACCTTGTGCGTGTTTCTCTGTGATTACCGCAATTTTTTTGTTCTTCACACCAAGTTGGATTTTATGAAACTAAAAACACTATAACGTCTGATTTCATTCGCCAGTTGCATCGCATTCCACAGGGTGCCCACTAGAATTTGAAGACACCCTTGACATACAGGAAGCATGCTTTGGACGAAATCGGAAAGAAGCAGGGAATAATTCACGACGAATGCCAATGGAAAAATAACATAATCTACACTCACACCCATGAAAGAAGATGATAGGAGACCTGCATTCACGGATTTCATTGGTGCTTCCAATTTCGAAACTCAGAACTCCGGCGAATTGGTTCCTCGTCCACACAGCCTTGCCCGATTCTAGGGTTTCACTGAATGGAAATCGTGTGTTGTTGCTGTGTATATATATGTATGGTGTTTTTGTAATTACTAAAGTTGGACAAGGTCTAAATTGGAAGTCCACTCGTTAATCTCGATTTTAATAGAGGTTACCAAACGCGCGGACTCAATAAATTGTTATTTGTAGGGTGCAACCAAACGGAATACCTACACTAAATTTATCTGAACTCTTCACATTATTAATCAAACATTATTAATCTTATCTAATCGAGTGTGAGCTACCAACGTTTAACATTAAACCCTCACAAAATTCGTTCCTCTAGTCCAGTAATCAGTATCTTCACGTTCTGAAGCAGAAAACAGTTGCCTAAACGGCAAAAAAAAAAAAAAATGACGGCGGCGGAGGCCATGCCTGAATCCCGGAAGCTACCGCGGCCAGGCCGCGGCGGAGTCATCGCCCACGGACTCTCCGAAGAAGAAGCCCGCGTCAAAGCAATCGCTGAAATAGTATCCACAATGGTTGATCTCTCGCGCAAGGGCCGGGACGTGGACCTAAACGCCGTCAAATCGGCGGCGTGCCGGAAATACGGGCTTTCTAAGGCACCGAAGCTCGTCGAGATGATAGCAGCGCTGCCTGAATCCGAGAAGGAAGCCTTGCTGCCCAAACTCCGGGCCAAACCAGTTCGTACTGCGTCTGGTATTGCGGTGGTCGCTGTAATGTCGAAGCCTCACCGCTGCCCGCATATTGCAACGACCGGGAATATATGCGTTTATTGTCCCGGTGGGCCCGATTCCGATTTTGAGTACAGTACGCAGAGTTATACGGGATATGAGCCTACTAGCATGAGAGCTATAAGGGCTAGGTAAATTGTCTTTATTGATTATGTCTCGGTTTATTTTAGGTGTTTGTGGGATTGTTGATATCTTGTTTGTTTGATTTTTCATTTGTAATGTTTGAGTTCCTGCTTATTATCTGATGAATAAGGTTATCGTTTATGATCTGATTTCCCCTAAAATTGGTGCTGAGCAGTGTGTTGTGTGTTTGTCATTAGCTTTTGTTCCTCTCCTTTTTCCATTTACTGTTCTATTTACTTAGTAGTTTCATCAATCATCTATAATGAAAAGTGGGTTTCATGAAGTAGTCCTTTACCTTCAAGTCCTATTAGTTGCATGGCATTCGTGAGGGGAAGCAAACAAAATGTTCTTCATAATATCTAAATGACTACTTCGCTGCATTTGGATGCAAGCAGAACAAAATTTGTGATATGGTTGAGGGTCCTCCAGTTTTCTGATTTGGGACAGCACATTGAAGAGCAAGATTATAAGGTCTTAGGCTCTGGACTCCACATATTGGTCATGATTCAACTGCTGATCATTTAACAAGGGTGTATAAAGCAGGTTTGAGTTTCTGGGGATCCATCTATTGATGGGTTTCGATGGCTGCAAACTTCAAGGCCTTCGATGATTGGTCAGACTACACACTAGACATTGATTAATTGGTCTGTATCATGCCATCCATCTCTAAATACTGCTCCCTCACCATTAGAAGTTCCATTTTTCCCGAGTAGTTTGATTTGATGAACAATGGGGTTCATGAAGTAGCCCTCTAGCTTTGCATTCTATTCGCTTTCTGGCTTTTACCATTCACGTAGTTATTCTTGTAAGATTGCGGAACTTCAAGTGTTTTAATCTCGGATGCTACACTAAGAAGCAAGGTTGTGAGTTGTCATGTGTTAGACTTCTATAATTCCAGATTACTGTCTGATCCTTCTTTTACTGCTGTTTGTTTAAACATGGGCACGTCTAGCATGGTTCTAAGTTGGGGATGTTGTTACCAAGTATATGATGCTTGTTTTTCGTATTGCAAATTTCATTTGTAAACTCTCGAAAATCATTTTGTAGATAAATTCTCGGCAAGGAAGAAACTTATTAATGATTGATTTAGTGTGAGATATTTTGTATCACTGAATTAGCAAACCTCGGATGATGCTTTCCTTATATATGCTCTTGTTTTCATTCAATTTGGCATTTTGTTTTGAACCTTTGAGATACTATTTAGATTTAGAACTTAAATTTTGGTCCCCCCACTACAGGAAATGCTAAAAAGGATAGATTTAGAAAGGGAAATTTGTTTTCTGGATATAATGACTTAAGAAGATACTTGTCAATCTTTGCTCCATATATCAGTAATCTATTTAGCATTTTATCTATTATCTATGACCTATTATATCAGATTTTCAAACTTGTTTTACGGTTCCTAAAAATAATGGATCTTGATTTTTATTTTTTCATTATTTTTCCGGTGTTTTAGATACAACCCTTATGTCCAGGCAAGAGGCAGGATTGACCAGCTTAAGAGATTGGGTCACAGTGTTGACAAGGTTTGCATTTGCTGCCGAGGCTGATTCCTGTATTGGTTATTACTCAACCGTCAAAAATTTCCTAGTATTAAAAATTTCTGATGAATTAATCATACAGGTCGAATTCATCTTGATGGGGGGTACTTTTATGTCATTGCCCGCAGAGTACCGTGATTATTTTACTAGGAATCTGCATGATGCTTTATCAGGACACACGTCTGCCAATGTTGAAGAAGCAGTATCTTACTCCGAGCACAGTGCAATAAAGTGTATTGGGATGACAATCGAAACGTAAGTTAAAACTGAATTCTCTTTTTTGGACGCTACTTCGGTCTGTAGTTTCCCTAAGAGTACATCAGTTTCTTGTATTTTTACAAAAGGAGACAAGATTGCTGGGAGATAATGTTGATTTTGCTTCTGAACCATCAAAAAATTAAATTTCTGTATTAGGTTGCTGACACAAAAATAGTACAGTAGCTTCTTTATACTTTTGATAAATGGATTGTCTTACCATTGCTTTTGACACTTTGGAAGTCATTCAAGTGCACCTTTTACTCTTTCAAATGACAAACGAGATTCAATTCCGTGTCCTCTCCCTGCCGCCTTAGTTTTTGTTTCTGTTTTGGATCAAGTGATATGCTTTTGTGCCTTTAATTGACTGCTGCTTTTGTATTGAATATTTAGGCGGCCAGACTACTGCGTGGGACCACATTTAAGGCAGATGCTTTCATATGGTTGTACAAGACTGGAAATCGGAGTTCAGAGCACATATGAGGATGTTGCTCGAGACACCAATAGGGGTCACACTGTAGCAGCTGTGGCTGATTGCTTTTGCTTGGCAAAGGATGCTGGTTTCAAGGTGCTTCTCTACACTATTCTATGATATGGAAACGTTTGTCATTGCTAACTACTCTCTCCGTCCCATTTCAATGGGCCCCTAGGTCCGGGCATGGATGTTAAGAAATGAGCTGTTTATAATAAAGTTGGAAAGAGAGCAGCTTTTTTAGAGGGTATTTTTGTCAAACAAACTAAGAGAGAGAAGGAAGATAGTTGCTTCTTTGTGGCATATGATGTAAATAATGAGTTATGTGGGTGATTGTTATGTGTTGGATTTCACTTTTAGGAAGGGGACAATTGAAATAGGACATCCAAATAAGGCAAGGGGGCCAATAGAAACGGGATGGAGGGAGTATTTCTTTTACCTTCAGAGAATCTTGTTTAACTTGATTGGCCTTGGGTAAATCCGAACTTCTTCTCACTAATTTTACCAGAAAATACAGGTTTGGCCTTTTTCGTTTCTTCTCTTGCTAATAACTCTTGCTGCCCACGTACGTGGAAAATTCATGGTGACTGAGCAAGAGAGAGCCCTAGATTATTTTTGAGCTATCTTGTGTTTGTTTAAATGATATTCGTCGATTATTAAGTTTGCCACTTATTTATACGTTAGCTTCTATCTCCAGAGATATATCTGTAGGAAAACTAGCATCCAGAAAAAAGGAATCGAAGTATAGAGTTGTATGTTATTGTTTGGGTGTTTGGGTGTGTAGGGGGGGGGGTATATTTGTAGAGTTGTGTATTCTGTTGGGATAGAAGTCAAGCACAGACTTCTGCTTCTAAGTAACACAAACTTTAATAATTTGTTATATTTCTAGGCTAATGATATAATAGTATGGTTTCATAAAAGAGAAGCAAACAAAAACTAGCAAAAAGTTTGAACTGACTACATGGATATAACCTACTGACTAAGGTTGGTGTCCAGCCTTTTTTTGCCTGAGCTTTAATACCATTTCTTAGGGCTCAAATTAGAAATTGGCATGTGTATCCATGTATTTCTTTATGTGTTGCGCATTTAGAAGTTAAAAAACCGACCTATCTGAATACAAAAGAAAAAAAGCCGGAAAAATACAAATTTTGAAAATTATGGGGGCAATTTGTGGAATTAAATAATTTCAGAAATCATTGATACCAAGTCGTTCCAATTCTTTGAACTGTACAGAGAGGAAATCTGATAATGGGTTTGTTGTAGAAATTGATGAAATTTCCTCTTATAGGAGCGTTTTATGCTTGCAGACCTCTCATTTCTGAAACAGATACGACAAAGGGTACAAACAGAGCCTGTACTATTATTGCTATGCCCTACTGTTACCAATAACTGTGACCTTATAACGTCTGATTCTGTTATACTATCCATTTATTTAACAGTACTATTTTAATTGACTCATTTTATTACAGGTAGTAGCTCATATGATGCCTGATCTTCCACATGTTGGGGTTGAGAGAGACTTGGAAAGTTTTAAAGAGTTCTTTGAGAGCCCTCGCTTTAGGGCTGATGGGCTTAAGATTTATCCAACCCTAGTCATTCGTGGAACGGGACTTTATGAACTTTGGAAGACTGGCAGGTATGGTTTTCAGCTTTACATAATAGAGTCAGACATTACATTTTCTCTGTTGTATGTCAATTTGGCTTCTGTGATAGCTTTTCACTGTGTAATTAGCTAATTTGGTCTCAACTTATAATCACGTGTAGGTATAGAAATTATCCTCCTGAACAGCTTGTCGACATTGTAGCTCGAATTCTAGCTATGGTTCCTCCTTGGACACGTGTTTATCGAGTTCAACGAGATATCCCTATGCCTCTAGTTACTTCGGGTGTTGAGAAGGGTAATCTTCGGGAACTAGCTTTAGCAAGGATGGATGATCTGGGCTTGAAATGCAGAGATGTTAGAACACGTGAAGCTGGTATCCAGGCAAGCAAACAAGCCTTCTGTCTGTGTAATGATGCTTTGTATTATTGAACCATTAAATTGATATTTTAGTGAATAAAATTAGGATATCCACCATAAGATAAGGCCAGAGGAAGTCCAGCTTGTTCGCCGTGACTATACAGCAAATGAGGGCTGGGAAACTTTTCTTTCATATGAAGACACACGTCAGGTACGTCATCAATTTAAATTATTTTTGTGTTGTTACAAGGTGGCATTCCCTTCCTCTGATTGAAGAAAGGAAGAATGGAACTGGTTCTGGTGAAAGAAATGGAATTAAGGGGAAAGGGTAGATATGCATCCTACTACGTGTTGTAACTTTCTGCGTTCAGCAGCCAGCCTATTAGTGGACAATGTCTTTCAAGTGTCTTTTTTCTCTCTCTCTCTTATGAAGAGATAGAATAACAAACATGTATGTTGATCAGTTAGCAACTAAAAGTTCTAGAGTTCCATCCCAAGGGAAAACAAGATACTCTTTCCTCTTCAGCTTATTTCCTAGTTGTAGAATAGCTTAGCTGCCTACCTGGTATACCAATTTTATTTTTCCAACTGGAGATGAAACAGAGCTATGAAGGCAGTTAGCGAATGGCAGAGGTATAGAAAAAAAGGAAGTAATTGAGAATCTTAAGTTGTATGATCCCTCCAAGTTTACATGAATGTTGTGCTGGTATCTAATGTAATATATACTGACTAACCCAGAGTTACATCTTAGCTACCATTCTGTCTTAAGACCAGTAGTTAAATACGCTTGCCCCGTAGTAATACTGAGTTGAATTTCTTGCTTCCTGGAAAACTGAAAATTCCTTCCCTTCTCTCTTCAGTTTTGCCTTTTGTTCCCATTAGTTATCAGCAGTCTGCTTTGCTACATTGGTAGCGTGCAATTTTCAAATCCTGTAAATTATGTTACGAGATTGACTGGCTTGGATTGGAATAGTCCTTGGACATTTAATATATCTATGTGTTCTCTTATGAAAAGTATGAATACTAAAGATCATATTCCATTTTCCTTTATTTTGGAAATACAATGAAATTGTCCATGTTTGGCTGGAATTTGATTCTATCTTATAGACTCAATAAGAATTTGTATTGTCACTAAAGTACTGAAGTTAGCCGACAGAAAAACAAAATAAAAAAGTCAAATGATAATGTGTGATCCACTTCTCTTGATGTACTGTTCACAAGTTATTTCACAACAATTCTTTGGACTTCACCATGTAACTGTTAAATCTTATAGTACTTGTTTTGCTTGAGTAAACTTCACATAAAGTGACCAGAAGTGCCTTCTTTAGTAAGTTGAAACAAATGGTAAAAGATTTTATTTATAAAAAAATTCCTTTAACTGCTGGTGTTGTTCCTATGTGGATCAAATATTAAAATGCTAATATTTAAATTTTATGTTTTCTGTTTAGCAACTTGTAGACTGTTGATGACAATGGGGGTGGTGGGGCAGGGGGATGCCCAATTATTTTATTTTTCTATGTTTATTTATTTAATAGGATGTGGTAGTTTTGTTGTAATGACCTGTTATGCAGAAAGAAATGTTCAAAGAGTCAAAGACCATATATACCTCCCTTGTCTAATTTTTTCTTCTTCTGAAAATAAGAAGTCTATCAAAAAAGAGAAAGAGAAGTTTGTCGAATTTGAAAAAATCTTAATTCTCACCTTCACCGTGTTGGATGAACATTTTCACCACATGTCTACATGCCTAAAAACAGAATTATTTGTTTTCCACGAGAAATATGATTCAACTTGTTTTATGTACCAATTATGAGTAGCTTGACTCATCTGCGTATGGATAAAACTGGCCTAGCTAGTCTGGCCTTGCTGGCCAAACATACTGGTCCTAGCTGCTCCAGTTTTAAAACCTACTCATGCTATAGGCGCCATTGTAATTCTGCCACTTCTTGTTATTGTGCCTATGGAACTTACATACTCTTGTCTTGTGTCTTAATCCAGGACATACTTGTTGGGTTATTGCGTCTGCGAAAATGTGGAAAGAATGTGACTTGCCCAGAGCTTACGGGGAGGTGTTCAATCGTTCGTGAATTGCATGTTTATGGGACTGCAGTTCCTGTTCATGGACGGGATGCTGATAAACTGCAGCATCAGGGTTATGGTACTCTATTAATGGAGGAGGCCGAAAGAATTGCTATTAGAGAACACAGATCAACAAAGATAGGTGTAATTTCTGGTGTTGGAACGAGGCATTACTATAGAAAGTTGGGCTACGAGCTTGAAGGTCCGTACATGGTGAAATACCTCAAATGAAAAAATAGTCGTGCAACGCCACCAAAAACGAATTGTATCCCGTTTATGTTGTCTGACTAGTAACCATGATCCAATCTCTCCTGTAAATCATCGGTTTCTATATCAGTTCTATGCCGTTTGTTTGTGTTTTATATTTTTAGATATACAGCTTCGAAGGAATCGGGTAGTTAGATGGATTAATAGGAGATGTACTTGTAAACTATTTACAATGATTCAGGTGCTAAACTGTTTGATGGAAAGGTGAAATCTGGGTTTATACTATTTGAAGTATTATTCAATGGCGATGTGCTGTTCAACTTGTTGGGGATTGTTGTATTTCTGCTTCGTTTGCAAGGGAGATAAAATTGAAATTTTGTTATCTGCAAACTCTAAATGTGCAAACGTTAGCTCTTAAATTTTGTCATGATTTGATCACAGGATCAATATTTTAAAAATAAATTAATATCGTGTATTAGGTAATCACAAAGTGAAAGCTTAACAAATTTGATCAAATTAATCAACCGCACGAAATTAACCTTGATTCCAAATTATAGGGCTTATTAGCTAAATTGGCATTTTACAAGAATTGATTAGAATAGCTAAATGTTATTAAGCGTAGCTTTATAAGTTTATAAAATACCCAGTGCGAAGTTTATAAAATATCCAGTGCGCACCGAAGTTAGCGACTGCGGATTCCCACGATATAAAAAAGAAAGTAAAAAAAAAGATGTTTTATGTAACAAACTTACAAATGAGTGCGAAACTATTGACGCAATTCCTCAACTTCCATCAAACCCTTTCTTCTTTACTTCATTATGTTTTATTAATTCTTTATTTATAATTTTCTTCTTTTCAGTTAGTCATTTAAAGTAGATAGATTCAATATGAGCTCAAGTAAAAGTTCTATAAAAAATGAGCTCATTTTTTTGTTAGAACTTTTATACGTGCTTATATTCATAAAATGTGTGCACAAACAAAAGTATACAGTTTTTATTGTTTTTTCTTTTCCCCCAAAAAAAAATAAAAAATACAAATTTCTTTGATTCGTAAAATGTTACTATGTCCAACGCCAACCAAAAATGCCAGAGAAAAAAAATTCAGTTAGATGAGTAGAGAGAGAAGCTGGTAATTCGGACAGAAATTTTGCAGACATGCTATTGAGATCGGCCTTCACTCCTCTTCTCTCTTCTGCCTCTTCCTCAAGATTACATCCCCAGAGGCTTTCTCTCTCTGCAATCACCAATTCTCTCACTCAGAAACAATGCCCACAAACTGTTCGACAAAATGTTTCACCACTACTAGAGCTGCCTAAACTCCCTCCTGCTTCCGCCTACGTGCACCTCCCTTTCTGCCGCAAGCGCTGCCACTACTGCGACTTCACCATCATTGCTCTTGGCTCTTCATCCGGCCACGACGACGACCCGCGTATTTCGAGCTACGTCGAGACGCTCTGCAGGGAGATCACGGCCACCAAGTTGACCTCCACCACCGCTCCGCCTCTCGAAACCGTGTTTCTAGGCGGCGGGACGCCCTCGCTTGTGCCGCCGCGGCTTGTTTCCTTGGTTCTCGATGCATTGTCGTCTAAGTTTGGGTTGAGTGGAAATGCAGAGATATCAATGGAGATGGACCCCGGCACCTTTAATGCTGCAGCAATGAAGGAGTTGGTGAGCTTGGGTGTGAACAGAGTTTCATTGGGTGTTCAATCTTTTCAAGACGAGTTGTTGAAGGCTTGTGGGAGAGCTCACGGAGTTGATGAAATCTTTGATGCTATTGAGATTGTTAAGTCGTGTGGGGTTGATAATTGGAGCGTCGACCTTATCTCGTCGCTTCCGCATCAGACTCCAGCAATGTGGGAGGATAGCTTGCAGCTCACCATTGCAGCTGAGCCCACGCACGTCTCGGTTTACGATTTGCAGGTCGAAAAGGGCACCAAGTTTGCAGATTTGTAAGTGAACAAGAAAGCTCAAAAATATAATCTTTGCAGGCTCATAATGTCATGTCAATTAGTTAGGGGGCGTTTATAATTTGAATTTGCAGATTGAGTATTTGAAGGATTAGATGATGTAACAAACTCAAAAGTTGTTTATGTAATCAAAGTATGTGGTGGATTAGTGTTCATGCTATCACTCAAAGTAAACGCCCCAATTTTATGCAGTCCATCTATATTATTATTTTCATTACGGAAATCGTAGTCGTTTTGAGTTCAAGATAGATGATGCTATGTTTGTGCGTTGTACAGATACAAACCTGGTGAATTTCCTCTGCCTTCGGAGGATCGTTCAGCCGAATTCTACAAAATGGCTTCAAAGATGCTAGGGAATGCAGGTTACGAGCATTATGAGATCAGCAGCTACGGCAAGAGCGGATATCGGTGCAAGCACAACAGTACATACTGGAAGAGCAAATCTTTCTACGGGTTTGGGCTGGGTTCGACTAGTTATATTGGCGGAGTAAGGTTTTCAAGACCGAAGAGGCTCAAGGAGTACACGAGTTACGTGCGAGATTTGGAGAATGGAGTAGCGGATCATATGCAGTCGGATGGGATTGTTGAAACTGAGGACTTTGCAATGGATGTTATTATGCTCTCTCTGAGGACAGCTGATGGCTTGGATTTGAAGTCTTTCAGAGAAGCTTTTGGTGACTCGAGATTGCTCTCAATTTTTGAGGTGTATCGACCTTATCTGGAGAGGGGGCTTATAATCTGCTTAGACGAGCAACGAAGAAATGTTGCAGCTGATGAAATTATGTCTTCGTTATTCAATGAGAAGCTTGCTTATCTTCGGCTCAGCGACCCTGATGGTTTTCTGCTGTCGAACGAGTTGATATCGCTTGCGTTTGGTGTCATATCCCCATGACTTGTTTCATCCTGTGCTTCTTCACACTCTCGAGTAATCACACAGTTAGCTCGTATAGTAATGGCATTTGAAGATGGTAGAGAAGTCAATTCGACTTAATCCCTGCTGCTATTCTACTCAAGAATCATTGCTAGAATCATTTGTATACTATCAACAGATATGGAAGGAAACTACAAGGATTCTAACTAAAAACAGATCATTTTTTGTTGAGGATCATATTCAACATCATGTGTGAAAAGTAGAAGAAAACAATGGACTTTGCACGAGCTTGAGCTGTATGTACTAAAACTGATGTACAGAATATAAATCAAAAACATTTACGCGGCCCACGATAATGCATCTAGTCTACAAGATGTATAGTACTGAATGAAGTGTTGCAACAATTTGAAAAAGAAAAGGAAAATATGTGTGCAGCTAGTTTTCCATTATGCCATCCATCCATCCATCCATCCATCATCAGAAGTCGTCGTTTGTTCGTGGCAAACACGCATTAACTAAAGCTGTCGAGCAACTTGTGTCGATGCACTGTGCTGGTCACCATGAATGATACCAAGAGATTTACCTGAAACCAAAAAAAAAAGCATGAAAAGGGTAAAAAATCAGTTGCATGTTGATGAATGTGACCAGATCAGTCGTTACTGCACGACTACTTCTCTAGCTAGAATTACTATCTAGTGAAGGGCGATTTAATCGATCATTGCCATGATAATTGGATCAATTATCAGTAACTAATCCGTTTGTTTTGTCGGGCCTAGGATTGGATTAAGTTGACTAATGACTCTGCTTTTCGTTATACTATAAAATCTAATTTTACTAGAGTCTAATTTCTAATTCGATCCTAATTATACTTTTTAATCTTCATATGTTGTTACTAATTAAACAATTGGATTTTTGTGAAATTTTTGTTTTTGCATATTTCTCTCTACTGAGTATGTAATGCGAGAGGTAATGCAATCCGGAGGCCGTTTTATATTTGGTCGGAATTCATAATTAAAGCTCATTTCCATTTACACAAAACTCAAACAACAACTTCAAAGTTATTTCGAGCAATAGAAAACTATACATGCATCATTCACTAGGTAACAAATTCTGAAAATATTATGATCTAATTACAGCAAAAGAAAGCTTAGCAGAAAGGAAGGACCCGGGGCCAGAGCAAGTTGGGTTGGGGTCAAAGAGAAAGAGGCGACTTATACAATAAAACAAAAAACATTTTTTACTGTGAACTTGTTATACATCCAAATATATTGATTGAAAAGTAGTCCACATCCAAACATCATCACTTACTTCTGATGCAAAATACTAGGCATGCTAATATTTCCATTTAATATTTTTTTTCGTTCAACAGATATGGTAAGAAACTAAATGGGTTCTTACTAAAAACAATCATATTCTGTTAAGGATCATTTTCAACATCACGTGTGAAGAAAAATAGAAGACAAATTTATAGACTTCTGTATTGTATGAACCAAAACTTATGTACAAAATTTAATATAATAAATCAAAAGCATTTTACACCGCCCTCGATAATGTATCTAGTCTACAAGTTGTATAGGATTTAATGAAGTGTTACAACAATTTGGAAAAAAGAAAAAAGAAAAACGCAATGCAGCTATTTTTCATTATGCCATCCATCAATCATCAAAACTCGTCGGTTGTTTGTGGCCAACACACTTTAACTGAAGATCTCGAGCAAGATCGTGTCCATGCACCGTGCTCGTTTCTTATAGGTCCACCATGAATGATATCAAGAAATTCACCTAAAAACAAAGAGAGCATAAAAGGGTAAGAAAATACCATGCCTGCCGATGAATGTGACCAAGTCAGTTGTTACTGCAAGAGCACTTCTCTAGCTAGAATTATTATCTAGTGAAGTGACTTCATGGCGGATTGAATCAATCAGTGCCATGATAATTGGATAAATTATTATTGTGATCTCAGCCTTGACAAAATCCAATCACAAAATGACAGAATGATGGCAGAAATTTTGTGCAAGTATACTTGGGTACAATTGTGACCCAAAGATGAATAAAACTATAAAAGGCTCCAAGCAATCATGCTTAGAAATAAACAGAATACTATGTTGTAACTTCTAAGACTAGAGAAAGTCAATACCAGGTTCCATCAGGAGGGCTTTGGTTTTCTCCCGGGCCTTGACATACGCTTGAGCTGAGTCGTTCCTTTTTTCATTTCCCTGCATATGTACGTGCCCAGAGACATTCATCTTTACCATTTTAACTTGAAGTCATTGAATGTTTCTAGATTTATCGACAAGGGCAGTACCTCTGATACAAGTACACTATTAAGTAAAATATAGGAAGGAACATCAAAATCAGTACTGAAGTCGCCAAGTACAATACGCTGGTATGCTTCTGCAATGGAAATGAATTAGATACGTGAAATGAAAAGAAAGCATGCATGACAACTTTTTTAAGCCCAAAACTATTTTTGTGAACAATTTATCTATGTTTAAAGAAAATTATCTACTCTTTTCAGAGAATTAAATTTGTGATCCACCATGCAACGTGGATGTCAAGGTGTAACCGCCTACCTTGCCTCCCCGAGAAAAAGGTTTACTTCCTCCTGAACAAGTATGGCCATCACAGAACTGGTGCAAAAAGAACTCTGGAAAAACAATACCAGAAGAATGTTGTCAATAACACGAACTAACCAACCACGGCTATTTCATGATTTAGGATTAAGAAAAAGGGTACCATGTAGGCGAGTAGCCGATGGGCCCTCATTCACAGGAAAGCAGTTGTTTGCGAGATCCTGCAAAGAGATGAAAATCACGTCTAAGATCATATTGTAGGAACGTCTTAGATCACATAGTAGGAACCAGGGAACCAGGAACAACCTCACATAAGTGACGGTTTCTTGCAGCAGCAGCAGGATTGCACTTGGCTTTATAAGATTGTGAATTAATAACGTAATCACAATGTAAAGCGCCGCATAGATCTGCCAAGCACTTGCCATGACTCTGAAAGCATAGAAAGCAGTGATGTGGTACTCAGATATATACAAGTTTGAAGGGAAAAACTGAAAGTTCCAAAAGTTCAGGCATGCAACAAAGGAAACGAAAGAAACAAAATACTAATATCTAAGTGATCACATGGTCCGCACACTCAATGGGTGTTTTGCTCATAATGCAAGATAATATCCAGGGACGTAAGAGTCATTTCTAATGGTTCTGAATTGAATTAGCACTGATGGATCACAGCACCATGTAATATACAAACAATTACTAAAACAGAAAGTAAATCTAGACAATTCATTTACTTTCTAGTTTAATATGAAAAGGATGAGGCATGCATAGTTTAAAGTTTGGTGCAGACAGAAAAACTCTTAGTTGAAAATCAATGGGTGACAAAAATCTGAACATTTCACTGAACCGAGACTGTGAAACTCAAATTTGTCCTGTAACTAAATTAATCAAAAAATGTCTATTAACAAGAATGTCGTGCCGCAGCCCAAATAATCAAGGTTCTTTCAAGTTAGTCATCAATCATAGGTGATCCTGATTTTAAAGTTCAAGAAACGAGATGGAATCCTAAAGAGAAAGGTGAGTGGAGAACGTCGCAAGTGTAGTAAGCTAAAATGCATTTATAGATGGGCTCATATTAGTTCATCTCTGATTTCCGACAAAAATAAAAATAAAAACACTAAGAGCACCTTGAACCCAATAACCAGCACTCGAAAGATTTAAAGTAAAGACAATGTCACATACAACATTTAGAAGATTGTAGTGCCTGTTGTCAAAATGCTGATCCAAATATTTTTCTGCTCGGAAGATTTTCTTACAATAACCACATCGCCATTCATTTATGTCAACATGAATCTTATGCTCCTCCTGGTCCCTGAATAAATCGTTGCTTGGATGAAGCCTGCATCTGCTTGAAAGTTGATAATTCTCTTTCTCCACAAAAGGCATAAAATACTGCACATAAAAAATAGTTCAAAGTTCATGTGGTGAAGAAGGCATCTCTACATATATCGGCAAAGATGCTTTGCAGTTCTCAGTACCTCCTCTACGATCTTCCAGGCTGCTCGACTCCTCTCTCTTGAGCAATGAACTTCTTGATGTTCTTCTTTAAGAGTTCTAAGCATTAAAACATCAAAGTCTAGATTACCACCAAAGTGACAGCCATATAAAGAAATCATATATCTATGACTTGTATGGTTATTATGAAAAAAAAAAAAGCCAAGAAAGAAAGAAATTCAATCTACCAAGAGTATCTTTAATGGATCGTATGGAGGAAATGCTACTTTTAATTAATCTAGTCCTTCATCAATTTCTTTCAGACTGTACATCTATATCCATCACGGTATAAAGCTTACTCACTATATTCCATTTCGAATTGGATTTTCAGTGGTCTCAAATACCGAGCCATTCTAATCTACACAGAACAATTCGTTTTGGTGTGGTCTGACTATGGTCACAAAAATTCCCTTACATTTTGAAAGCTTCAGGTAATCCTGTGGATAATTCAAGGCTACACTTAAAAACTCCTAACCGAGAGTTCAGTTGTCAATCATGATGGGTGGAGAAATATGACTAAAATATTCTTCCACAGAGGGACCCAATGGTATGGCAGGCATCGTACTCACTACGTTTGTTTGTCTATTTTAGACAGATAAAAGACAAGTAGTATAGTCAAAGAATTTAAGAAACATGACCACCACCCACATGGAGACCAGTACGAGCTGCTTTAGGTAGACATTAGGATAGATGGATAGCTATTCAATCCAGGAACCTTTCAATAAACGATAAATAAGGGCATTGCGTCAATTTGACTCAGCAGAGCTTCACTTCATACGTAAGGATCTTCAATCATTTTGATTGATTCTTCTATCACATTATAATTGTCAGATTCTACATCATGTCCAAACCAAACTGCAACTTGGCAACTAAGCACTTCAGGATAAGAAAAAATGAAAGAGAAAAATAAACAGGGAAACGTATGGCTATGGAAGCTAGTAGATTTCTGTCTGGATATTTCTAACTTCGTAGGGATTTTGTGTTAATTGTTCTCCTATAGCTATTAGCGATTTACAGCCCTTATTTCTCTATATGTATCTCTACTTCCCCTAACTTATAAAGCTATTTAGTTCCGCCTGCTTTTCAAGCTGTATATCTTCGGGAAAAGGAGTACGGTATATAAATAAAGACAAGCAGTACAGCTATATATCTTCTACATATCTTTGTTATCCTAAAATATTATTTATTAGATTGTTACATGGTACCAGAGTCGTCTCTTTGAGACCACACTTGAATGCAACATGGCAGAGACAGTAATCGGCAACCAGCCATAAAAGCTTCCGTTAATCTTGATGCTGCTATAACCAGAAATTGTGGAGGATGCCTTTCTTTCTGTCAATTGATTCTTTCACAGAAGCTGCTCCAATAATCACAGAGAGCCCAACTAAAAACTAACTCAACGCACATTCGACATTTATACAGGTTACATTATATAGAAATGCAAACTCATGGGTGTTTCAAGTGCTGATTAGAAAAGGACAAAAACCAAGGACAGATAACTCAATCACATGATGAAAGATGCAAACATGTCTGATGACAACGATCCTTGCATTTCAGAAGTTCCTTTGTCTACATTGCTATTGTTATTAGAATATCAAATGTTTCAAGAGTATTCGTAACTTACTTGTTCAAGACTTAGTTTGCATGTTGTCTATTAGTAAATTGTCATGGACCTATAATTACAATCTTGAACTCCATGAATATAGGAAAAACTAAGATGCATGAGAATTTCTACCATCTTCTAGCTGATCAATATCATTGGCAAGCTAATAGTTCTAACATGAGAACATGACAAATACTGAACCCTCCAGGTTCAGCCTCTTCCATTGTAGTGACAATGAAAATGATATCCGTTTGTTGTGGCAAGCCATATAATTGTGCATCGCAAGACCATTATATCTTGGTTTAATAGAAACTCCAAAACTCTACATGTTATATTGATCACATATCTTCACATTTTGTCCGCTCTAATTCATAATACAGTCGCAAACTCCTCATCCTCTTCAAAATATACACAGATACATTTTGGGGCCATCTTCAATCAAGAGTACTTAAGGATCAAGATGGCTTGCTACTGTTTTATAATAGATCATACAATCTCACTTGCACATGTCTTGTTACATATACATCTAAGATAAGCCAAATCTTCATACACTTCCATAAATTAATCCAAAATTAAATTAAAATCCTCAAGATTGATTGTTATTAGAGAATACTTCCACTATGCACCATAATTCATAAGTTCGAACTTCTCAACAAAATTGGGCAGCTGATTGGGTACAAAAGATGCTTTTTGAAGTTTCTTGATCCATCATGTTCGTAAACTCCCATGGGGTAAGCTGCAACTATTTCATCAAAACAATGCCATCCTACGCTCTAAATGGTAGAAGTCCCTGTCATACACTCAAATCCTCCTTCAAGCTCTCCTACTTATATATTAATCTCCTCTTTTATCATAAAAGTTTTGAGTTAAAGTGTTAAACAACCTTTCCCCACATTCTTGTAAAACATCGCACCAAACTTGATCAGTCTCTTCATTCAGATACTCCAAGCCAACAAGGTTACATATTGCTTCGCTGATAAGTTCCTAAGAAATGGTACTAAAGAATCTTACTAAAAGTTCTGATTCTTACCACCCTTCGCCATTAACCACACACACTAAGTCTCTAGATAAACATACCGATAATTTATCATCAATTGCCATTTTCTACTCACAGCCTCCAATCTGAGACTAAGACCACTCCTAGGACATTTTCCAGCCTCCAATGAAAACCTCAAGGCCTCCATCGTATTTAAAAAAAATAAAAATAAATAAGATAATCAATAGGACTATGACCTTCACATGAAGGTACATAAAAAGTTTATACAATGTACTCCCTTCGTCCCACTACATATGGCCTATTGCTTCTTGGCGTTATTTAGGAGAAGGGTGATTAAAGGATAAAAATATAAAAAGTGGTGGGGCCCACACCTTTTTGTGAGAGAAAAACTTTTTCTTTTTTGGAATAGGCCACACGTAGTGGGACGGCCCAAAAATGAAAACAAGCCACACCTACACGTAGCGGGATGGAGGGATTAAAACGTAAATAGAAAGGAAAAAACCTGAAATGTGATTAGATAACAATATTACTCAACCTTTTAAAACAATCTAGATTGTAAAACAGTTGTAAATATGTACGTATTTCATTTACGGTTTTACCTATTAAGCAATATCAACAAATCTAAAACAAATGACAGGAAGTATAATTTTACCTAATAAAAAATTTCCCCAAATAAAACAAATGACGGGGTAGTTTACCTTGAAGCAGCAATGTTGATATCCTGTGGCAAAAGCAAAATTAAAGGCGTTAAATTTTTAAAGGTGAAGCAAAGTAGGCCTTCAAAAAAGTGTGAACCAAAGTACTCTCTATAAAATAGAGGAAAAACTATTGCGGAACGCCTTCATGATTCTGTTACTAGCAAAGTTAACATGACTTTCAACAGATAAAAAATGAAGTTACTCGAATCATAAATTCTATTTAAGCTGCTGAACAGTGAAATAACTTGTCAAGACATGAACATGTTATCCAGTTTACATCAAGTAAAACCTAGATAGACCAAGAATGAGAAGCATAAGATGAGTTGAACAAAATGTAGAAGAAAGGCTACTGTGAAGTTCTCTAAAAGACAAGAAGAAGTCATGTAAACCTTTTATCACAAAATAAAAAAAGAAATTTCGGCTGGTTGCCTATATTTAAACATCATTTCCACACAATATTCCTCAAAAGATTAGCTTTCCCTGGGGAGACCAGCGGCATCAACCCATAATAGTGATTCTTCCCCGAATTCCTCATTGATATCTATCTTTAAGCTTTGGGTAAATATTAGTACATAACTCGCTTGTGAAGTGATTCTAAATTCAATATCAAGATCATTGGCTTATAAGCATCGCATTTTTTACAAAGTGAACTCATGGCAAGCACAAAAATCCCAAGAAATCAATCAGCAATGATTTCTGAAGTCTAATCACACAAATTCTGACATACTATAACTCATACAGATAAATCATGATAAACACTGATGATCAGGAACTCTCGAAAATTACAATTTTTTTATATGGATGTACAATTATGAAACTCAATAATTTTCAGAAATACTTCCAAACATACAGAAAGAAGTATCAAGATTCTTCCTTTTTCCCCCTTTCTGAGAGGGTAAGGTTGTGGGTGGATCTTGAACGAGAAAAAGATTACCTGCGCAAATTCCGATTGAGAAGCAGCAGCGGAGAGATGCATAGCCATGAGGAGTAGAGATAAACTGTAAATGGGTCTCGCCTTCCCCATCTCTTTACTCTCTCTCATTCGGAATAAACCCTTCGTCAAGTTTTATTTGAATAATACTCTCTCTCTCTCTCTCTCTCTCTCTCTCTCTCTCGCTCACACACGCACACAAATGTTAAATCTCACCTTATTGGCATTTGCTCTGAAGACTGGGCGTTTGTAGGTGTAGACTATTAGATTGAACAAAAAGAAGAGAAATTTAGCAAAACAAAGACGAAGAAGAAAAAGGGGAGGGATATCAACACTTTAAGAAAAATTATTAATTTGGAACGATTATATAATAATTCACCGTGATTGTAATTATTCACCCCAAATTTGCTACAATGATAAAAGAGTTAAAATTAAAAATAGTCCTTATAATTCACCGTGATTGTAATTATTCACCCCAAATTTGCTACAACGATAAAAGAGTTAAAATTAAAAATAGTCCTTAGTGAAAAGAAAAGATAAATTATATCACTTTGAAATTAAGGGGCAAATTCTGTGGGATTTTATTGGACTTTAAAAGTGTGGGTGTATTCAATTCAAACTTTTAAAAGTTCATTAAAATCCACAGGTATTGGATGTGGATTTCAACCAGGATTTCAGAAATCCTTTAATCCAGGTGTATTGGATCTGGATTTTAAAAAGTTTATAAAAATTCTGGTGTATTCAACATTCCATGAACTTTGAACTCCATGGATTTCATCTCAAAAAATACACACGATGAAATCTACTCGATATCGACAGGATTTCCAAAATCCATGCGTTCCTCAGCACCGGGTGAGCAACCGCGGTTGCTGGGCATTCCCAGCGCTGGGTGATCACCAGCGGCCGCTGGATGTCACTCCAGCAGTGGCTGAGCTCAACGGCCGCTTGATTTCTATTGTCCCTATGTTTCTCTTCTTCACTCCAGCGGCCGCTTCATTTCTCCAGCGGTAGCAATTAATTAATAACAAGGAATAAAAGGAAGAAGATCTCAGATCAAGGAAAAGCTGTTTAGATTTTGTTGTCTACTTACCCCAATTCGCATCCATCCTAGCGGTCATCCGCTTCTAGCGAGGGCTGGGTTCCATCGACCGTCGGGTACGTTGAGCGTTCGCCGGATTGCAGCGAGTGATAGGACAATGGATTTCAAATCAAACAAAGTCCATAAAAATACATCCGAAATTCACCCCAAATCCCATAAACTCCAGCCCTAAATCCCCCGAAATCCACCACAAATTCATGGATTTCCCAAATCTATGGACTTTTTAAAGTTTATTAAAATTCATTAAAATCCATATTGAATACACCCCTAAAAGTCTTCAACTAGTCCTTTATACCCAAATTATCCATTAAGACTTAAAAATATTCCTACCATCTCTTTCTTTCGTACACGAAGATTAACTTTCGTGTATGAATCTTCCAGTGGTGGTAGGATTTTCCGGCGACGTCAGTGCGATTCCGATGCGACGGTCTTATTTCCAGCGAAAAATTTCGGCAAAAACTTTCAAAATTCATTTCATACACGAAGACTAACTTTCATGTATGAATCTTCCGACGGTGGCAGGATTTTCCGGCGACGACGGTGCGCTTTCGGTGCGGGCGGTGAGATTTCCGGCAAAAATATTATAAATTTGAATCATACACGAAGACTAACTCATGTATGCATCATACATCGAAATTAATCTTCGTGTATGATACAAATTTGAAATTTTTGTCGCTGGAAATTTTCGTGTATGATTCATACATGAAAGTTAGTCTTTGTGTATGATGCATACATGAAAGTTAGTATTCGTATATGATTCAAATTTTCGCCGCAAATTGCACCACCGTGCCGGATCGCACTACCGTCGTCGGAAAATTTTATTACTGTCGTAAGATTCATACATGAAATAAGTTTTCGTGTATAATTAAAATTAAAGTTAGTCTTTTGTATTCTCATTAAGGATAATTTTATCTTTTCCAAAATTAAAGTGCTATATGGAGACTTTTAATTTACGTGTAACATTTTAGACTTTTTTCCCTTGTGATAAAAGGACAAGACAACATGTTTTTAGTTTTTACTTTATCTCATAATGGAATTCAAGCTCCAAACACATACATATAGGCTGGAAATTTTAATTTGCGATGGATTACCAGTGATAGGATAAATTCAATACATAACAAAGTGATGGTCCCGAAACGAGTTACTGGTGTATGAGGGGGGGGGGAATACACCAGTTAGGATTTTAAAACTAAACTCTTGAAAAATACTTCAACCGAGTAAAAGGACTCAGTTGGAAATCTCACAGCTGAGTAAACAACCTCAGCTGGATGAGTTGTGCGGTGCGGAATGTGGTGGAAATTAAAACTCGTTAAAAAAACTCACGCTTTTATGCTCGGTTGGTCAAAAACCAAAACAGTTGAGAATGTGCAGAAATGCAGTTTGTATGTCGGTTAGTTTGGTCAGTTAAAAATGCAATAAGTAACTGAATGAAAAATAAACACAGACACACAGGATTTAACGTGGTTCGGAGATAATCCCTACGTCCACGGGGAGGTGTGAATCCTCACACCTCAGTCCAAGTTCTTCTGGACAGTTCCACACAGCTTACCCGGGCTGTGCAACCGTTGCAATAAGTTTACGGGTACTTATCAACCTTTACAGTTAAGTTTGCGGGTACTTAACAACCTATGTCAAGTTTGCGGGTACTTGACAACCTAGCTACTCAATTACAGGAAGAGGTGTGTATGTGGGTGGATTTTCCAACTACAGCTCGATCACGAATGAGAGCTGGATCTATGGCTTGAACGAATAAACACTCAAACTAAGATCTAAGACAGATTATAACTCTATGAACCCTCAGCTACTAATGTTCTATCACTCTTGAACTCTCAGCTGCTGATGCTCTTAGAATGTGATTTTTGCAGATTTTTCTTGTGCTTGTTTCTCTTGTGATTGCACTTCTCTGTCTCTTATCTCGTGAACCTCTCGAATGAGAGAATGCCTCTATTTATAGGCGGAGAGTATCAACTAGCCGTTGGAGGAGCTGTTGATCTCTGATCGTTGAAAGCGATGGCTTGTCTCTCATCTCTGCATACTTTCCCGATATGGCATGTTCTACTTTTCATCTGAGACAGCCTTGTGTTGGGCCAGATGGGGTAATGACTGAACGGTCAAACCCTCATGTCACTTCCTTTTGAAATTCAAATCTTAACCTTTCTGACAGTCAACCTCGGTTAGTAGGTTGAAAATCTTGATCTTCATCTGAGTGGTCTTCAGCTGATGTTCTGAACCGTTGAACTCTCAGCTGACTTTGAACTTCAAGCTGTTGATCTTCTTGGTTGAGTTCTACACCTGAGGTTCTGAAACTGAACACTCAGTTGTCTTCCTTGTATTTAGTCGGTTGGGTTTGAACCTTCAGATGACTTCCTTTTCATCTGATGTTCTCTTCCTCTCTACTGTTTCTCATCTGATGAACCCTCAGTTGGTTTTCTTCACAACTGATGTTCTGTTTGGGTGATGCCTTGTTGCCATCTTCAGCTGGAGACCTGTAAAGATAAAATCTTAACTTTGCTCAAACAGCGAGCCTAACTTCTAACAATAGATTCTGACAACATCTACTCGGTTGGGGTCAGTCGGTTTTGAAATTCATCAAAACTCTTACTAATAAATTTCCCAACACAAAGTTTGTTAATACACTATTTTATCATGGGTTTGAGTGTCAATTTTATCTTAATATATCAATAATGATAATTTCGTACATGGTAAATACCAAATGATTTCAAATTTATGCCAAATTCACTTCTTAATGCTGTGAAACTCAACTAGAAACTGAATTTCATGCGTGATATTTTTGCTCAAATAAATTTAATGACATGGAAACTATAGATATTTTACATCATCAAAACGATAATGTTATTTTTTAAATTTGATAATTCTACACTAATTTCAATTATTATTTGCTCGTTGTTATAAGAGCACCCACTACAAGGGTCGAGCGCCGGTATCGATACCTGTGTCGATCGGCCGCTCGACCCCGTGAGGTCGAAGTCGTAGTGGGTGAGCGATACCGGTGGGTCGAGCGTTCGACTTCGTTGTGGCAGCGGTATAGGGACACGTGGCGTGTCCCCATTGGTCCGGTTTAAATTTTTATTTTTATTATTTTCTAATTAAAAAAAATTAACAAAAATCCCAACGGCAATATCACACAAAATTCAATATAAATACCCCTTCATTCCATTCATTCTCCACACCAAAATCCAATCTTCATCCCAATCTCTTTCTTCTTCAATTTCAATCTTCAAATCTATTTTTTTTTTACAAAAAAAAAAGAGTGAAAACGAGTTCAATTCGTGGTACCAGTAGTATTACAGTTCAAATCCACCAAATTAAACTCTCAATCCACCGAATCCAAATTCCTAATTCCCCCCTTCTCCCGGTTTCACCCAATACTCCCCGGTTGTCGGGTTTGCACCTTTCTAGTAGTCGTCGGGGTTCTCTCAATTCTCCCGTCGATGGGGTTCTCCCAATTCCCCGTCGACGGGGTTCTCCCAATTCTCCCTGTCGACTGGGTTATCGCAGTCTCCGGGGTACTCTCAATTCCCTCCCCCCCCCCGTGTTACGGCTACTCGCAGTCTTTGGGATTCTTTCAATTCCCCCTGACATCCGGCTTCTCCAAATTCTCCACTCCACCTGGTGGATATCGTGCATTCGACACGCCACCATCGGAAATAACTCGAATCAGACGTATCAACCTCAACGATGACTGCGACGATGTTGAGGTTGAAGAAGAGGAAGAGGAAGAGGCATACGAAGATTCCCAACAAGAGGAATCGGAGAAACGCGAGCCAACACCACCGCCACGCCGCAAGGAGAAAGCTTCCGCCACATCAAGCACAACCACTTCTCCGGCCAAGGGAAGGGAAAGGCGAGCCGCAAAGGCAAACAACCCGCTGCATCGAAGCCACTTCGATGTCCTAACTACACACCTGACGATATAGAGTTCCTCATACAATGCTATATTGATTTCGGGCTGGACGCGGTGACCAGCAACTACCAAATCCAGAATTATTTCTGGACGAAAATATGTGCCCGCTTCAACGAGCACATAGCTCCCGACGGGCAGCGTGAAAAGGGTCCGATGAAGTGCGCGTGGGGCCGCGCCAAGAAATAGATCCAGAACTTCGCCACAATCTACATCAAACTCGAAGACGAACTCGGAAGCGGACGGAATGACCTCGATCTGTACACGACGGCCGAAGATAGTTACTCCGCCCAGTACGGGATAAGCTTCCCTATAGGGCAGCGTGAGATCTCTTGAAAAATATCCCGAGTTTTTCCAACCCGGCGACGGCAACAACTCTAAGCGGACGAGGATAAATAAAGTCGGCGACTATACTTCGTCTGCTAGCGGCAATACATCCACGACATCCACGAGCGATGCAAACATGATGCAAATTCGTCTTGAAGGAGTGAAAGTTGTTAAGAATGGGAGGAAGGACAAGGTGGCGGTGAAGGAGGCAGCTAAGGCAGATTTGGCTACCGTAGCCGAAAACTCGAAGGGGGAGAGGAGTGAAAGCAGGGAAAAGTGGGCCTACGATATGTTTACGCGAGACACGACGAATATGATTCCCGGTCAATTGACGGCGCACCTCAAAGTCTGCGCCAAATTTGTAAAAGAATTTGGGTGGGAATAGTTGTCCTAATTTTTTTTTCTTAATTATTGTAATTTTATTTTCTTAATTATTGTATTTTTATTTTATTAAGTGTATGTTTTATTTTATTAATTGAATAATATTGTCATTTCTTAATTTTTGAATTTAATTAAGTATTTTTTATGTTATTTATTGCAAATAAAAAAATTAAAAAATCAAATCTATTAAATCATTGCTAATGATTATAGGGGTCTTATTCAATCCCACTATAATGGAAATTTTTACCAGAGTCTTACTTAACCCCACCAATTATTGAAATTACGCATATCGGTGATAGACCCGGGGTCTAACTAGACACCCGTAGTAGATGCTCTGACTAGTCTTAGACTTTAAAGCAAAAGGAAACTTGTTTCGGTTTATTACTACTGTAGTTTGGGGAGGGGAAATTGAGGATTAAGAATAATTAAATTTTTTTAGGGGTGTGATATTATCAACCCTAAAAGAAAAAAATAGTACTAGTATGTTTTTTTCCACAAAAAGCGAAAACAAAAAATGCGTATTTGTGAAAAATAAAATAAAACTAATTCATCAGAGTTTTGCCGAAAACTATAAATTGTAACGGCCCCAAGTGATTCATTCAAATGACACAATGTACATAACCAGAATCCCCAAACCGACGAATTTCATCACACTTGGTTTCTTCAAATCGACTAACCAATATTTCTTACACACAAGATTCTTCTGCAGAAGCAACAGCAACAGCGAGAAAACAGCCACGCCTGAAGAATCCCTCATCTCCATTTTCACGACAAGACCCTTCTGCCCGGAGTCGCCGGAGCTTCAAGAATTGAGCTCGGTGCTCACTCCCCAAGTAGTTGAAACCGTCTTAAAATCTTTTAGAAATTGGAGATTAGCTCATCTGTTCTTCCAATGGGCTTCGAATCAACGTGGTTACTCGCACAGTTGTTATGTGTACAACGCCATGGCTGCAGTCCTATCAACTGCTCGACAAAATGCCCCACTGAAGGAACTTGCTGTAACTTTAACTAAATCATCGTGTTATTGGACGTCGGGGGCTTTTGGATATTTCCTGAGGTGTCTAGGTAGTCAAGGCCTTGTTGAAGAAGCTATTTCCTTGTTTGATCAGATGAAAATGTCTGGGCTTTGTGTTTTGAATGGCTATAGCTATAACTGTTTGTTGGAGGTTATTGCAAAACGTGGTGATATTTCCCTATTAGAGTGTAGATTGAACGAAATGAGAGAGTTGGGTTGGCCCATCGACAAGCATGCATTGACTCCGGCTCTGCAATGCTATTGCAATGCCAGACAGTTCGATAAGGCTGTGATGGTTTTTAATGATCTGACTAATAAGGGATGGGTTGATCAGCATATATTGGGTATTTTGGTTTTGTCTTACAGCAAGTGCAGGAAAGTGGATATGGCGTATGAGTTGATTGAGTGGGCTGAGAGGAATCTCAGGATTACTTTGAACGAGAAAACATTATGTGTTTTGGTTCATGGCTTTGTGAGGGAGGATAGAGTGGATAAAGCTCTACAACTGTATGATAAAATGAAAAAACTAGGATATTTGCCTGATATTTCCATTTATTATGTATTAATTAGAGGTTTATGTAAGAATAAGGAACTAGAAAAAGCCCTTATGTTGTATAAGTACATGCAGGAGTCTGGAATTCCTCCTGATGTGCAAATAATTTCCCAGCTTTTGATATGTATACCAGATGAGAGAGACATGATTCAATTGCTTGAAGATACCTTGATGGATTTGGATATGGGGAGGAGGATGTTTCTGTTTAGTTCTATTTTGACAGATCTCGCTAATGGTGGATATGCCGATAAAGCTTATTTCCTGCTGAAGGCATGTGGAGGATCTGGTACGGATGGAAATAGTCAGGAAGGCATGACATTTATGATGAAGGTAAAGCCTGATACAACTTGTTTTAAAACTGTCATTGATGGTTTATGCAATGCTGATAAGTTAGATATGGCTATAGACTTGTTCCATTCTATGAATCAATGCGGTTGCAAACATAGTGTTGTACTTTTCAATAATTTGATTCAGTGCTTAAGCAATGCTGATAAGTTGCATGAATGCTTTAATCTCCTCAATGAGATGAAGGAGACAGAATTCCGGCCCACACACTTCACATTCAATTGCATACTTGGATGCTTATGCAGACAAGTGGATGTTGCTGGAACTCTTGATTTGTTGAGGGAGATGCGTTCTTATGGGCATGAGCCGTGGATAAAAAACTACACGTTGCTCGTCAAGAAATTATGTGAACATGGAAAGGCAGATGAAGCATATAATTTCCTTACTGACATGAGCAAAGAAGGATTCCTCCCTGACATGATTGCGTATTCTGCAACTATTGATGGTTTTCTGAACATCAATGATCTGGACCGAGGCATGAAGCTATTTAGAGAGATCTGTGAACGAGGTTATTGCCCTGATGTAGTGGTCCATAACACTATCATCAAGGGGCTTTCTAAGGCAAAAAGGATAGGAGAAGCCGAGGATATTCTGAGTGAGATCCTTGGCAAGGGACTAGTCCCATCAGTAGTTACATACAACTTGCTAATTGATGGCTGGTGCAAAGACGGCAATACTGATCAGGCTATCATGTGTTTTTCAAGGATGATAGAACAAGGAGAGGAACCCAATATCATTACATATACAACTCTAATAGATGGATTGTGCAATTCTGGAAAATCGGATGAAGCTCTTAATCTTTGGACTGAAATGGAGCAAAAAGGATGTTTCCCAAATAGAATTTCTTACATGGCTCTTATTCATGGGCTTTGCAAGTGCCGAAAGCCAGATTGTGCTCTGGTATATCTGCAAGAGATGGAAAAGAAGGATATGTTACCTGATCCGTATGTTTACCAAGCTCTAGTAGAAGCTTTTGCATCTGAGTCGAATATAACCATGGCTCATAAAGTATTAGAAAAGATGCCCAAACACAACAGTGCTGCCTGAAGAGGTAAATTTTGGGATTAATTTGTTAAAGCAAGCAAACTGTAAGAGAATTTTAGGAATTGTTCTTATGTATTTATTTGTTTATTGATAAATTCCAAAATGTCAGCTTTAATCTATTTAACTCACCATTTATAGTTTCCTTGCCAAAGCATTTTGAGTTCAACCATTTGGTAAGAGATCAAGAACCTATTTAGTATTGAATGTGGTTACTTTTGTTATTAATTTACGTTGTGGACATTTATGTAAGTTTTACTATTTCCGTTCGGCCTTATCTATTTTTCACAACTGTTAAAAATCTTTAGTTCATGTTCCTCCTGTTCATGAGAATATGTTTTATGTATAACCTCTGTATGCTATTTGTCCACTGCGTTACTTGTCTGAAAATCTGAATATAGACTGTGTAGATGGAATGCTTCTAGCTATGAACTTTGTTTATAAACACTTCTAGTAGCTTCATGTGGTTTGCATCCATTTGTAATTTGCTGTATCACTAATAGGGTGTTTGGCTGAGAAGCTCTTTCAAACAACTTATTACATGGTTAGAGCTAAAGATGTTGTTTTGAAAACCCCCTTTAGTTCCAGTCACTTTTAATTACAACTTTGGTGCAACATCTTGTATTCTAACATTTTATTTTCAATAATGTCTTACTTATTAGATTGCGTAGGTTATAAGCTCTATAAAGTAAGCTAAGCTAAAATCCCTCAAAATAAGTAGAACTTTTAGTTATTTGCCCCCATTAGCTCTGTTTTTTCCATATACTCTGGTGGAGTAGACATATAATAGGAAGCATCATAATGCATATGTATCATTAAGATAAGGTACGATCCTTCTGCTGTTGACCGGAGGATCATATATGTTTGATTGTAGATTAAGACTTGAAGACCATAATACGGAAACTCTAAATTATACATGGAAGAAGAGCTCATCAAGCATTAGTTAGTATGCAGTTTCCAATTTATGTCACCTCTTTCTTGAGAGTCCAATTTCTAATCCATTAGCTGATACTTCATTGAGTTTGAAGAGTATGACTAAAACCCGTGATCTTGGTTTGTTGAATTGTTCAGATTCTGTCATCCGTGGATCTTGAATTAAGAGTTTTCCTGCTCCGCAAAGCACTCTAAACTATGCATACCTCGTCTTTTTATTTATTTGTTAAAAGAGCAAGCAAATGAATCGTCGGAATTACTTTGTTTTTGGTAACTGTTTGTACATTACATGGCACTTCCATCCATCTGTGCTAATTCAGAACCATTAGAATTTAGAAATGACTCTTCATGCCCTGACTTTATCTTGCACTATGAGTGAATCACCCATTGAGTGTGCGGACTATGTGATCAAGTAGATATTTGGTTGAACTTACAATTTTCTGTTGAAACATGTATATATGAGTACAACATCACTCCTTTCTGTGCCTTCAGAGTCATGGCAAGTGCTTGGCAGATCTATGCGGAGCTTTGCATTGTGATTACATGATTAGTTCACAATCTCATAAAGCCAAATTTTATCCGGCTGCTGCTGCTGCAAGGAACAATGACTTATGTGAGATTGTTCCTGGCTCCTATTATATGATCTAAGGCATTCATTGTATATGATCTAAGACGTGCTTTTCATCCTTTGCAGGATCTTGCAAACAGAGGGTCCATGTCCATCAACAACTCATCTACACAATACGTTTTCTATTTTTCTGTTAATTGAAATGGCTTTGGTCAGTTCATGTTTTGCTTAGATCCTTCTGGTAATGTTCTTCCAGAATTCTTATTACACCTGTTCTTTGATGCCAATACTTTTTCAAGAGGAGGAAAGTGTATTTTTTAGGGAGGGAAGGTGAGTGGTTACTCCTTGACATCCAGGTTATTCTGGTGTATCACAAATTTTATTATCTGTTGAGACAAGTAAAATTTGCCTCAAGCATATATATAAGGTGGTCAAAAAATAACATTGAATAATTTGGACATTAGAGAAGTTTCTATGTTTTGTCCTCATTTCGTGTATCTCAACTTTTCGAATGCAGAAGCATACTGGGTGTATTGTACTTGGCGACTTCAGTTCTGATTTTGATGTTCCTTCCTATATTTACTTAATTGTGTACTGGTATCAGAGGTACTGTCCTTGTCAATAAATCTTGAAACATTCAATGATTTCAAGTTTTTAATGGTAAAGATGAATGTGTAAGATCTCATGTCTCTGTCTATATGTGTAGGGAAATGAAAAAAAAAGGAACGGCCCAGCTCAAGCGCATGTCGAGACCTGGGAGAAAATCAAAGTCCTCTTTGATGGAATCTGGTAATTAACCTTCTGATTAGCTTAGTTTCCTTTGCTTTCCTTTTTAGCTTGTGATATATCATCCATGCATCAGTGCAGTGCTACTTTGAAGTGGTGAAGTTATTTAAAATTTTGATTTGGAGAAGGGGCGTACTTATAAGAGGGATTAAAAGCAATATCGTCAAGAGTTACTAATTGATGGAACATCCAACCAGAGAGCGTACGTATTAATAGGGTGTCTTGGCTATTTCCAAAATTGAGTCTATTACAAGCGTTTAAGCAATGTATTGGTAGGGATTAATGCAGTTTCTAGAGACAATATAGTGCTATCACGAAACATTATTAAAAATTGTTTTGATTGCAGTTTCAAGTTCTCACAGAAAATCTCTTATGACATTCACTTTCTGTTCTCTCTCTTGTTATACATAGAATGGAGAAGTAAACTTACATCACACAGTAACACTGCAGAGCAGATGCTGCAAATCTAGGAACGAGATTTATCTGGAAATGAATATTTACGGGCGGATCCAAGCTGCCAACCAAGATGCTGAGATCAATGCCCTTTGTCTTGGAACTTCTTGATGAAAGGGTGGCTCTGCGCTTACAAGTTTCTAAGTTAAACGAGGCATGTGTCGTGATAGAGTAGGAATGTTGAAGACAAACATACCAGTAGTTCCAAAACTATGAAAGTTAACTGGGAAGTGAATCTGCAACCTTTATACACAAGTTGTACAAAAGAATTGGTGCAATTCTACGCTCAATATCATATATATTTTCCTATTGTTGAAGATAGCAATCATGTAATAAAGTTAGCAATCGATTCAGTCTACTACATACATTGTCTTGCTCTTTTCATTGTGTTGTAGTTTAGTGCAGATATTTTTGCAATCATACATTATTTACCTTATTTTGCATTCTACAAACTTTTCAAAACCTTTTATTAATGAATATACAATTGAAGATAATTATCTACTCTTAACTAATTAAAAGTAGCATCAAGTTGAAAAGTATGCCATAATTTTGAGCCCACCTATAGTTTGTTAGCGGGACAAAGGTGGTTGCAAAGTCTGATTTTGGAGTTAAGTTGAAGTCCTACACCACTTATTTCTATAATTAAATGGATCCACTCATTTAATTTACATTGATGTTGACGCTAAACTTATCTTTCCACTCGTGCAGTATCTTCATTTTTCTACGGTATGTATATAATATTAATTTTTTCATAGGGTTTAATTTATAAGCTGACACAGAAGAAAAAGTACGAAAGCTTTCTCGTATGATATACGGAATAGTCAAACTAGATGAACGGAGGGAGTATATTTTACTAGTAAGTAGCCCGTCAAGATTTGACGGGAAATAATTTTATATTTTTATTTATATAATTATACTTTAAAAACAATTTTTTTGAATAATTTTTTTTTTCGCCAAGGTGAGCAAAGGAAGAAATGCAAACATCTTGCAAATGATAAAACAATCAAACAACAAGTCATACCATTATAATTTTGAAAAAACTTGTCTTTCTCCCTCAACACTTCCCTCTCACTTTCTCTCTAGAATTTCTCTCCAAAGATGATTTATATTTAAAAATAATTATATCTTATTTAGAAGTTGTATTTGTTTGCGTTAATTATAAATCAAACTTAGGTAATTAATTATAAAGAATTAGTCAAATATAGCCACTCCTGAAAAGAAAAGTGTTAATATAGCCACGTTTTTAAAAATGATCAAATATGACCACGCATACACGACTAGCATACACGACCATGTATATTGATCGTGTATGCTGGTCGTGTATGCTGATATGGTCGTGTATGCTAGTCGTGTATTCAGGTCGTGTATGCTGATATAGTCGTGTATGCTAGTCGTGTGTGCATTATTGTGTATATTGTTATGATCGTATATGCTAGTCGTGTATGCATGGTCAGCATACACGACCAGTTTAGGTCGTGTATGCTGGTCGTGTATGCTAGTCGTGTATGCATGACCGTATTTGATCGTTTTTAAAAAAGTGGCTATATTAGCACTTTTCTTTTTAGAGGTGGCTATATTTGCACTTCTCCCTTAATTATATTTCATGTATCTAAACTTATAATTATCATTGACAATAGACCAAATACTCATTCATTACGTATTTTTCAAATCTAAATTTGTTTAGAATTTTTCTACATCTCGATTAAAATAGTGACTTTGTTGTACATACTCGTCGCAAACCTATTGGATAATAGTACTCAATTAAAATGTGAACACTACGAAGTTAATATTAACTAAAATTAGTAAAAATTCTTCTTTTTATATCTATTTGAATCGTCTCGTTGATTTATGGTAAATTGATAGTATATTTAATCTTGGTCAAAGGCCGAGAAAGATATATTTGCATTTTCATTATGTATTTTTCAAATCTAAATTTGTTTAAAATTTTTCTACATCTCGATTAAAATAGTGACTTTGTTGTATATACCCGTCGCAAACATGTTGGATAATAGTACTCGATAAAAATCTGAACACTACGAAGTTAATATTAACTTAAATTAGTAAAAAAATGTTCTTTTATGTTTATTTGAATCATCTTGTTGATTTGAATCACCTCGTTGGTTTATAGTAAAATGATATTGCTAATCTTAGCAAAAGGTCGAGAAAGATATATTACATTTTTAAGATGTTTTTTTTTCCTTCTTTTTTTTGCTATCTATTCATATTTCATATATATTAGATTCAATGTGATATGAGTAGTATTTTCTAGCAGACACTAATCGATGATTTTAGAAAAATATGAACGAAAGATAAAGAGAATTCCCCACACACACACACACACACATATATATATATATATTGATTAAATATATTTATTTAGTTTTTATAGAGATTTTCGATTACAAAATTTCTGTTGGCCTCTTAAATGCTAATTTGCTTATTTTGTTGCTTTAAATTTAATTATTGGTGCTACTTGTAGACTAGCTTAAAAAATAATTTTAAACTTTTCATATTTGTTAAACATATAACTAATAATAAAAATAAGTTATATAATTTGTATTTAGAAATTGAGAATATATATATATATATATATATATAATGGTCCTGATAATGAGTAACTGGTGTATGGGGGGAATACAACAGTAGCGATTTTTAATTTAAAACCTTTTTCTCTTAAGGAACTGCTCAATTCATGCACTCAACAACTGAGGAAGTCAGTCAGGGCTGTCGTACAGTCAAGTGCACAATTGATTTCTAGGACTGATGGTCAACTGTGTGACACTAATTGAGGTTTTAAAGAGTTTTGCTATGCGGAAATTGGTGGAAATTAAACTCGTTACATAAACTGAAATCTTTAAGGGGAACATCAAGTTCCTAAATACTTAGTGCAGTTTATAAAGCAGTTTGTATGCAAAGTCAGTTGGTTAGGAAACTGAATGTAAATACTGAAAATAAAGAACATAGTATTTTTACGTGGTTCGGAGATCGACCTCCTACGTCCACGACTTCCTTTTCGGGGAAGTAATCCAGTAGATAAGCTTACGCGTGCTTATCAAACGTTCCGCTTGGTTTACGGGCAACAAACAGTCTAACCAGTTTGATTTCGGATTCGAACAAGACCTTACAACACTTTTACAGAAAAGTGCACAACCTCTCTTAGATTGTGGGTTCTAAGGGGTCTAGTTTATTTGATAACGGATTCAAAGAGGACCTAAGGTTTTGGGGGTTGGAGGTTTTTCCAACTATGAAGCCTTCGACATTAAAATAGTGGAGACTTCTTCTTAAGGCTTAGAGACTCAATTTTTTCAGAGAGTGCTTAGATACAACAAGATTCGGACTTCTAGACTCGATCAAAAAACAAGGCTATGAAAGGTAGAAGGAAGCAAAGGAGGATGACTTATGACTCTCTGCAACTTTGGCTTCTGATGCTTGAATGTTTTTGCTAGGGAGAATGCTACTTTCTTGAATCTGCTTGAATGTGTTTGGAATCAGTCATCTTCTCGCATTTGTGGAGACCTCTATTTATAGAAATGGAGATCAATTAGCCGTTGGAAAGAGCTATTTGACCTATGCGAAAAAGCATGACACTCCACCTACTCCTCTGCAATCTTTCCTAAAATGGTAACTGCAACCCTTACTTTATGCAAGTCTCTGTGGTCGGTGCATTTATGGAAAGTTACAGGTTGTCTTGTACTTCCAAGTAGATTTGAATTTGAAAGTGACTATTTTTTCTTCAACGTCTTCTAAGTCTTCACTTCTCGACTTTGGTACGTCTGCCTTCAATACAACTGCTCGACATGCATGAGCTGCATGGATCAGTTCTGGAGTTAGTCGAGTTCTGGTCTGACTAACCAAGTTCATCATGAACTGCTTTCTTCAGTCTGGCTGACTTCTGCTTGAATCCTGTAAAGATAAAATCTCTACGCTCAAACAGTGAAGCTCTAGCTAAGTTCAGACCGATGGTTTCATCTACTCGGTTAGGGTCAGTTGGATTTTGGGATAAATCAAAATCATTACTAATTTTTCCAACAATATATATATATATATGAGAATATCATGTGATATAGCCAATATGAGTATTGAAATATAAATTATGGTCCACCCTCTTCATAAATATAAATTATAGCCATTTTTTAAAACTTAGGACCTAAATACCCCTTTCCCTCTTTTGTTTGTGATCCATCACTCTTTGATCCATTTTATTGACACTTAATTTCCTTTTCAATTTTTTTTTTATTTTTCAGTTTTATTTTTCTTTTCTTTTTCTATTTTTTTTCTTATTTTCCAGATTTCTTTTTCTTTTTTTCTGTTTTTTTTTATTTTTCAAATTTTTTTTAATTTTCAAATTTTTGTTTGCCTCTTCGTTTTTTTGTTTGCCGCTTATTCTTTGGTCAAGATTCGAGCGAGGGGAAGCCGAAGGCCTCGGAGCGAGCCGAAAAAATCTAAATTGTTGCCCGACGATTATCCTTATATTAGTAATCGTAGTGAAGGCGGAGCCGCAAAATCGGAGTAGTATAACTTGAAATAATTGGAATGTTTGTCCCAAGAGTACCATATCATAACTTGGAACATCTGGAACTAATTTGACAATTCGTCCCAGTTGTACTAAATCTGGAACAATTGGCACTAATAAAGCTAAATTCGTACCAGATGTACTAGAACAATTGGTACTAATAAATTAAATTTGTACCAAAAGTACCGCCCGACCCGATCCGCGCCCGCCCGCGTCAAACCCGACCCGATTCGCGCCCGCCCACGTCAAACCCGACCCGCTCCGCATTTCATTAAGGGTATTTTCGTCCCAAATTGAAAAAAATGGCCAAAATTTATATTTTTGAAGAAGGTGGGACAAAATTTATATTTTAATGATCATTATGGCTATTTCAAAATATGTCTATATATATATATATTAATGCATTTTTATCACATCGGTAATGCATATATTGAATAAATGTAATGCATGCACATTGTAATTCATAAACTACAATAATTTAATGCATTAACATTGTAATGCATAAATTACAACAACATAATGCATCGTTAAATCTGGACCATTGATCAACAAAGATCAATAGCCGAGATTTATTCTCAATTCTCACATAAGAAAGTATTCTTACCTGATCCTCTTCATATATATATATATATAAAAGAATTGAGCTATAGTAAATAATATTAATATTATAAATTAATAACACAAAAAACTTTAAAGAAGTGTAAATAATAGGGATAAAGATAGTTATAACAAATATAAATTAGGCATGAAAAATTGTTGTATGAATATAATATAATAAGTAATGTATGTTATTATTATGAATTAATAATGTCAAAAATAACAGAATAAAGTAAAATCAGAACGGAGCACTACTAGAATAAAGGAAAATTAGAACGGAGCACTGAGGAGGAAGCACCGCTTATTTTCCTATTATTTATTTATGTTGGATTTTTAAAATAGTGTTTGTTATATATAGAAGAATTGTACAAGTTGGATAATATATAATTTAACAATTTAGTCGATCGATATCCAATCAAGGAACTAACTCAATCTCAATACGAGAATGACAAAATAATTCGATTTAGTCGTCGATCCTGTTCCCAAACTTTCAACAATAAATTTATAAGAGAAAAGATTATATAGCAATTTTTCATAAAATTGAAGTTATATGATCATAGGACTTATATAGCCATACACGATCGTCAAATTATTGTGCATAATTGCGTCCACTTTCGACCATCGTGTACACGATCGTGTCAAAAAAATGGTCATGTAACGCAAACTCTTAAATTAATCTATGGCCATATATCTTTTACTTTTTGAAAGGTAACTTATATTTAAGTATTCTCACTTAATAATTTTACTTTAAATTATGTGTTATGATTGAAGCTAGGTGTTCAAATTTTTTATTTTTATTTGTTACTAATTTATCCTTTTAAATTGTTGGAAACATATGTTTGACTATAATCCAACAATTAAGGAATTAAATAAATAAATTACACTAGTTGACGGCTCTAATTCACATTTTAAACCTAAGTATAGCATGCCTAATTACGTATTGTTTCTTGTTCTAAATATACTTTCATACACCAATATACAAGTAGATTCAAATCATATTTCAAGTTATTGATAATCGGGTTTAAGGAATTTCACTTTGGCAGCAGAATTATTAATTTTAAATTTAATTTGAATTAGAGATTTTATTGAAAATTATTAGTATATTAAAAACAATATATACATATATTTATGTTTTTTTGTTATATATGATTTTTTTTCCTATAAATGAGTTACACATTCATATTCTTATCTGCATTACATTACTTTGAGTTTAATCATTATATTACTAAAAGGAAAATAATTCTTGCTTTGAAAAAATTCTACGTGGCACCTCTTATATTTCTATATTCATATTTATCTAAATTCTCAAATTTTTGAATTTTTAAATGTAAAATAATAGATTTTAAATATCTATACTAAAATCTTGTGTCCCACATCGGTTTCTCAATGAAACTTCACCTATTGAAAAGCCTATACATACCTAGAATCAATGTATATTTTCTCATCTTTTGCTCTACCAATTTTATTTGGCCAATTTATTTATTGATAATCGGCCGAATAAATAACTATATTTTATAGTTTAATTTAATTTAATTTGGTCAATTTATTAATTGGGCGAATATATAATTATTTTTTGTACGAGTTTTATTTGGTCAATTTATTTATTAATCGGCCGAATAAATAACTATTATATTTTTATAGTTTAATTTAATTTAATTTGGTCAATTTATTAATTGGCCGAATAGATAATTTTTATTAGGGAACCAATTTATTAGTTGGCAGAATAAATAGTTCCAAAATAGTTTGGATAATTTATTGGTTGACCGAATTAAATTTGAAAATAGTCTAATATTTTTTTATTTAATTTGATAAAAAATTAAGTAATTTCTAATTTGTCAATTAATTAGGTAGACGGGTCAATTCCCAACTGACGGGTACCTCAACTCGAGATCCCACGTGACACATTTTCATTCTTTATTCTTATTAATTTTAAAATTTTCATTTTATTCATTTTTTTCATGTATTTTCTAAAATCTAGAATCGTCATCTATGAATTGATTTTTACATTATTTGTAGTTGGGTTTCCAACTTTGCATAATTTATAATTGTAATTAGTAAATATTACTAATATGCAGTTAAGATGAGAATGAATAGTACAATCAATTTTTTTTTAATGTTTTGAGTCTATACAAATTCTAAAAGAGTTTTATAAATTATGTATTTATAAATCAAAATCGTGGTCAACGAGCCAATTATGACCCGAAATCGTGGTGGTAGACGAGCCAATTCGTAACCAACGGTTACCTCAACTCGAGAAATTTTTCATTTTATGCTTTTTTCCCATGTATTTTCTAAAATCTATAATCGTCATTCATGAAATAATGTTTACATTATTTGTAGTTGGGTTTCCAACTTTGCATAATCAATAATTTTAATTAACGAACAGTACAATCATTATTTTTATTAAATTTTTGGATCTATATAAATTCTAAACAAATTCTATAAATTACGCACTTATAAATCAGAGTCGTGGTCCAGTTCCGATGCAGAACTGTGGCGATAGACTAATATACGGATTTTTTTCAAAAAGGAACACAAATGACTAATTTTTTAATTGGAATTTAAACAAGTACGAGTATATAAATTTCAAACAAGTTTGAATAATCCTAAACACATCATCTCAAATTGTTTGATTAATCGTCTCTGTTGGAAAACGTAGAATATGTAGGAAAATTGGTAGAAAAATTACTAACGATTTATCAACGAGTCAATTCCAACCAAGAATCATGCGCGTAGAGGGGCCAATTAAGTACTTGCGGGACAATTTTTTTTTTAATATATTAAAACGTAGAATATAAAGGAAAATTGGCAGAAAAATTACTAACGATTTATCAACGAGCCAATTCCGACAAAGAATCATGCGCGTAGAGGGTTCAATTCAGTACTTGCGGGACAACTTTTATTTAATATATTATATAATTTTGAGCTCATAAAATTAAGGATATTTATGGTCAAATTTTATCTTATATCATTGACTAAATAATTTTATGAATCACAATCATTCCACATAAAGTTTTGTAAAAAGAAAAAACTACCAAGTACGTAGTGAAACAATTCTTGAAGTTCTATTCTCAGTTAAAAAAGTTATTCTCAAACCTGGTAAAAAAGAAAACGAATGTCATCATTTATTTCTCTATGATATTTGGAAGATGATTATTTATATAATACTACAATTTATAATTAAATTTTTATTTATTAAATATTGTGTGAATATTTTTGAAATATAGTTATGTATATAATTAAATACTAATTTCAGGTAAAAAGAAAATAAATGCCATCATTAATTTTTTTGTGAATATATTTGAAAGATGATTATTTATATAATTTAAAATCAGTATTGTAGTCAATAGGCTGGTTTCAGGTCAAAACCGTCGGGGTAGACGGGATGATTGTGAAGTGGTGGTTTAACTTATTTTTTTTTCTTAATCTTGTATTGAATTCATAATGTGGGGTATTTAGGATCACTTTTATCTTATAGACAATCTTTACTTCTATAATATTATTCGCTATCTATATATATCTTCTCTCTCTCACTACCCGCTCCTTCTCTTGCCCCCTTTTCTTCATAAAAAGCCAAAAGATTCAACTTAAGAGTCGTTTTCCTTTGAGAGATAAATATATTTTTGCCCACATCGGTTTTGTAGAAGAATAGAGCTTTAACAATTATCGAAAGTAATGAGAATATATTAGTTATAATTTTTAACAAACATAACTATATGGGTTTGAGACGTAAACATGTGGTAAAATTACTTTTTAATTGAATTTGAGATGTGTTCAATGGATATAAATTATAAGCGAGTTTAGTAGATTGCATAATCGGATTATTTAACGCTAAAATAATTAACAAATAATAGTTTTTTTAATCTATCACATATTAGTACTATTTAATAATTTTATTAATTTTTATAATTTTCCGTCGATTCTCGACAGGTTATACGCTAGTTTCTTTTGAAGATAAATGGAGGCTAAATTTTCAATTAGAAAACCATAGCGAGCAACGGATTTATCAGTCACGATTACAAATAAATAATCTGCTAAAGAATTAGGGAATAAATTGGTGATAAGTCTAATTATATTAATTAACTTGCTGAATTTAGGGAACAAATTGGATGAATTAGTTAACTTAATTTTTCCATGATCAATCAGATAACAAATATAGTAATATAATATATTATTAACATTAAAAAGTTAGTATTCTAATTCTTAATTGGCGGAAGGGTAAGTAAGTACATTCAATAAATTCGATTTTCTTAGAGCATTTACTACAATGATCCAAGGGGGGTGTCGATCGGTGGTCTCGAAGGGGATCGACCCACCCCCCATTCGACACACTCTGTGTCGAGGCCACAGTGGGGGATCGACACCCCCCTGTGTCGATCGCGGTGGCGATGGTGGTGTCGTTCCTTCGACACACTGCTCGACTCCGCCGGCATGCAAAATGGGGACACGTGGCGTGTCCTCATTGGTCCTTTAATTTTTTTATTTTTTTTTAATTTCTGATTAAAAAAAATAAAAGCAACGGCTTAAAAACAATATCTATATTGCCGACACGTCGAATATGAGCCCCGAGCAAAAGGCGAGATACGAAAATGTTCGCCGCAAACTTGCAAGAGAATTCAATTGGGAGGAGTAGTTGTCCTAATTTTTTTTTAACTATTGTAATGCTCCAGTTTTTAATTATTGTATTTTTTTTAATTAGTGTATGTTTTAGTTTTTTATAAATTCAATAAAATTGTCATTTATTAATTTCTGAATTTAATTAAGTTAGTTTTTATAATATTTATTACAAATAAAAAAAAAACAACAAAATAAAATCTATTCAATCATTAAAATCACGTTTCCAGTGCTTAGACCTAGGTCTTACTCAACCCCATTGTAGTGGAAAAATCAACCTATGTCTAATTCAACACCACCAATCATTAAACTCACGTTTCCCAGTGCTTAGACCTAGGTCTAACTAGACACCCGTAGTACATGCTCTTAAATATGGAAGGCATTGATTAAATTTGTGTAATAAGACTAAAATATCCTTATTTTGTCAAAGATATTTTGTCTTATCACTACCCTATCCTTAAACTGAGAAGTCCAAAATTAATTACAACTGATATCAGGTCGTCTCTTTCTCTTTCGATGCATCCAATCCAAAGGTTAATTGCAATATCAACACTACACTAATTTAGAGACGAGAGTTTCCAAGACAACGTGATAGGTTCCTCAGCTACCGTCATAATGACACGTGTCGTCCGACTATTAGCTTCCACCAATTTTTATACAGTAGAGAAAGAAAGATGATCCGTTTGCAACTTGCATTGAATCACCCAGAGGCCCAATATTCTAATTCAGTGATGGACCTGAAAACTCTTATGTGGGGCCCAAAAATTTCCTATAAATTTAATATTTTATTTATACTAATATTTGTACAATTATAATATGATATCATCACATGATTAAAAAGATTTTTTTTTTTTTTTTTTCATATTTTGAAAGCGGTGCATATTAGATTCATTAGCATTTATATAAGAATTACAAACATTTTACGATTAAATCTCAGGAGATGGTAATTAAAAATAAAAGTCATAACTAAATTTATTTTTCTAATTTCCCTTATAAAATTACCATGATGAAAAGTAGATAAATCAAATAGAATCAGATTGCCATAAAACAATAAATTTTGAAGAGTGAATGACCCATGTAGTAAAATCCCCCCTTAGATTACAATAGTTGTCCAAGAACATAATATGGTAAAAGTATAACTAAAAATGTGTTTTTGGGACAATTATATCCTTACTACATTGTATAAAAGTTATTTTCAGTTTCACCAAAAAAAAACCGTGCCTTTATTTCATCCCCCACTTCCCTCATTTCTCATCTCAAATATTCTCTATCTAAAAAAACTCTCCCCAGAAAAACTTCCCAACCTTCCGTCGTCCGTTGTTCCACCGTCCGCCATCCGCCGCTGCCTCTTCGCCGGTAAGTTTTCTCTTTGCTGCTGCTCTCCCCGCCCCCCCCCCCCCCCCCCCCCCTCTCTTCTTCTTCTTCTTCTTCTTCTTCTCTACATCTCTCTCACTTTTTTCTTTTCTTCTCCTTTCCAGCCTTTTCCCTTCCGCTGCTCTGCCGTCCGCCGTGCTCCGCCGCTCCGTCGTTTTTCTTCAGATCTGTTTTTTTTTTTCAGACATGTAGATCTGCGTTTTTTTCTTCTTCTGAAAGTAGATCTGTTTTTTTTTTTCTCATATCTGTTTTCTCAGACATGTTGCGAAATTCACAATTCGTAATACAATTCGTATAATAGTGTAGCGAATGGTGAAATTTGTAGCTTCCTGTGCATTTCCATTCGTTTATTTGAGTTACGAAATTACAATTTCGCAACATGTCTGAGGCTTTTTGAAGGTTTCGAATCTGAAATTTTTAGGTGTATAATGTTGCGAAATTCACAATTCGTAACACAATTCGTATATTAGTATAGCAAATTGTGAAATTCGTAACTTCCTGTGCATTTTTATTCGTTTATTTGACGTTACGAAATTACAATTTCGCAACATATTGGAGTCTTTTTAAATGTTGCGAAATTCACAATTCCTAACACAATTCGTATAATAGTGTTACGAATTGTGAAATTCGTAACTAATTGTGCATTTTGGTTCGTTAATTTGAAGTTATGAAATTACAATTTCGCAACATGTTTGGGGTTTTTTGAATGTTTCGAATCTGAAATTTTTAGGTATATAATGTTACGAATTTCACAATTCGTAACACAATTCGTATATAGTGTTGCGAATTGTAAAATTCGTAACTACGTGTGCATTTTCATTCGTTTATTTGACGTTACGAAATTACAATTTCGCAACACGTTTGGGACTATTTGAAGGTTCCGAAACTAAAATTTTTAAGCATATAATGTTGCGAATTTCACAATTTGCAACAAAATATACGAATTTCGTATTGAATAATATGTTCCTAATTCATATTTTCGTAACACGTTTTTGGAATTTCGGTCATAAAATGTTGCGAAATCAATTTCGCAACATGTTTGAGGATTTTTTAAGGTTTCGAATTTGAAATTTTTAGGTATTATAATGTTGTGAATTTCACAATTCGCAACAAAATATACGAATTTCGTATATAATGTTACGAAATTCGTAACTACCTGTGTATTTTCATTCGTTTATTTGACGTTACGGAATTACGATTTTGCAACATGTTTGGGACTATTTGAAGGTTCCGAAACTAAAATTTTTAAGCATATAATGTTGTGAATTTCACAATTCGCAACAAAATATACGAATTTCGTATTGAATAATCTGTTGCTAATTCATATTTTCGTATCACGTTTTTGGAATTTCGGTTATAACATGTTACGAAATTACAATTTCGTTACATGTTTGTGGTTATTGGTTAAGTATATGATGTTGCGAATTTCACAGTTCAAAACAAAAATATACGAGTTTTGTATATAGTGTTACGAATTGTGAAATTCGTAACTAACTGTGCATTTTGATTCGTTAATTTGAAGTTACGAATTTACAATTTCGCAACATGTTTGAGACTTTTTGAAGGTTCCGAAATGAATCATTTTATGTTACGAAATTAGCATTCGTATTGAATAATCTATTGCTAATTCATATTTTCGTATCACGTTTTTGGAATTTGAGTTATAACATGTTGCGAAATTATATTTGTGGCTATTTGAAGGTTTCGAAACTGAAATTGTTAAGTATATAATGTTGCGAATTTTGAAATTCGTAACTAACTTTGCATTTTCATATGTTTATTTGAAGTTATGAAATTATGATTTCGTAACATGTGTTACATGTTCTGAAATACTGAATTGGTTTAATTGTTTGCTTATTACAGATAGAATGGATATTCAAGCGGAAGAATCTTGCCGCCAAGCACCACCGGATCATGTTATGTTACGAAATTAGCATTTGTATTGAATATACTGTTACGAGTTTGTCATTTCGTATCACTATGCCTTGACTTTCTGTTAACATTTTATCATTTCGTATCAGTTCCATGTTACGAATTTTACATTTCGTATCTTGTTTCTCTGTTACGAATTTTACATTTCGTATCAATATGCCTTGTTTCTCTATTACGAATTTATGATTTCGTATCACTTTGTCATAATTCCATGTTACGATCTTATGAATTCGTATCAGTTTGTCATGATTCCATGTTACGAATTCAATATTTCGAATCAAATGTGTCTTGTTTCTCTATTACCAATTTATGATTTCGTAACACCACGCTACATGATAAAGCAATTACGAAAACAAACAAGTCGTAACACCAAAACAAAATCGTAACAAATTGTATCGTTACGAAATCAACAAATAGTAATAAATCAGTTACGATAATAACAAATCGTAACACAAAAACAATCTTTAATTTGTGTTACGAATTTCATACATTCGTAATATAAGACATTACGAATTCATACGATTCGTAACAACAATATCATCAATCGTTGATTTCGTATTACGAAAATAATAAATTCGTAACATAATAGATTACATGTTACGATTTTGTCATTTCGTATCACTATGCCTTGACTTTCTGTTAAGTTTATCATTTCGTATCAGTTCCATGTTACGAAATTCAAAATTCGCAACATCAAATACTTAACAATTTCAGTTTCGAAACCTTCAAATAGCCACAAACATGTTACGAAATTGTAATTTCGTAATATGTTATAAGTGAAATTTCAAAAACGTGATACGAAAATATGAATTAACAACAGATTATTCAATACGAATGCTAATTTCGTAACATAAAATGCTTCATTTCGAAAATTTCCAATTGTCACAAACATGTTACGAAATTCTACTTTCGTAACTTTCGTAACATCAAATAAACGAATCAAAATGCAAAGTTTGTTACGTTATATACGAAATTCGTATATTATGTTGCGAATTACAAAATTCGCAACAACATACACTTAAAATTTTCAGTTTCGAAACCAGATCTGCAGATCTTCTTCTTCTACCTTTTTCTTCATTTTTCTCTTTTCTTCCATCTTCTTCTTCTTCTCTGTAGTCGCCGGAATCGGAGGAAACTGCGTCTTCTTCTCCGTCGGGCTGCTCGTCGCGACCGCTTTCAAAAGCCATGCGGAGGAGATGAGGCGGGGAGAGAAAGTCGTAGAGTGAAGACAACAATAACAGATCTAGAGAGAGAGCGCGACGGCGACGGGAAGAAGAGAGAGAGAGCAGCGACGACGGGACGATGGCGACGGCGGCGACGGGAGGAAGAAGAGAAGAAAAAAAAATGAAGAAGAAAGTAGCAGCAGAAGAAACACGGTTGAGAGAGAGAAGAAAAAAGAGAAGAAAGAGAAAGAGGAAAAGAGATGGGGAGAAAAGAAGAAAAAAATGATATGTAAGGGTATTTTGGTCCAAAAAATATATTTTTGGCTAGAATTTAACCATATTAAGTTCCTTGACAACTATTATAGTCAACTTAGTTAAAGTGGCTATATAGATGAATTACCTCAATTTTGTATAAGAATTGCTAATATCTAGAAATTTAATTTGATATAAACAAGAGAAATAAAACAAACGATAAGAAGAGATGCATTAAATTATGAGACAGATTTTAAAATAGTCATAATGACCATTAAAATTATAAATTTTAGACCACCTTCTTCAAAAATATAAATTTTGTCCATTTTTTTTAATTTGGAATAAAAATACTCTTAATAAAATGCGGAGCGGGTCGGGTATGATGCAGGCGGGCGCGGGTCGGTTCAAGCCGGGTATGAGACATCTGGTACAAATTTAGCCTTATTAGTGTCAATTGTTCCAGATTTGGTACAATTATGACGAATTGTTGAATTAGTTCCATATGTTCAATGTTATGACACGGTACTCTTACGACAAATATTCCAAGTCATACTGCTCCTATTTTGCGGCTCAACCTTCAGCTCTGATTTTATGGCTCCCCTTTGCTCCGATTACTAATATAAGGATAATCGTCGGACAATAATTTAAATTTCTTCGGCTCGCTCCAAGGCCTTCGGCTCCTCTCGCTCAAATTTTGACCAAAGAAGAAGCGATAAAATGAAAAACGAAGAGGCAAACAAAAAAAGAAGAGGCAAACAAAAATTTAGAAATTAAAAAAATTCTGGAAAATAGAAAAAATAGAAAAAAAGGAAAAAATCTCCAAAAAACATAAAAAAGAAAAAATTGGAAAATAAATAAAAGGAAAAGAAATTTGGAAAATAAAAAAAAGAAAAAGAAATCTGAAAAATAAGGAAAAAAATGGAGAAAAACTAGGAAATAAAAAAAACAGGAAAATAAAGAAAAAAACTTGGAATGGGAAATAAGTGTCAATAAAATGGGTCAAGAAGTAATGGATCAAAAATAGAAGAGGGAAAAGGGTATTCAGGTCATAAATTCTAAAAATGACCATAATTTATATTTATGAAGAGATTGATCCAAAATTTATATTTTAATATTCATTATGACTATATCGCATGATATTCGATCTCTTAAATTATCTTAACAATTTATTATATAAAAATATAAATGAAAATTATTAAAATGCATATTATATACCTATATATAGGTGGGAGGGACAGGTAGTGGGAGGGACAAGGACCCCCATGCCTCATTACAGCTCCGTCCCTTATTCTAATGCATGCATGACAACGAAGCGCAACTTAATAGTAAAATGCTTCTTCTCATACTAAAAGATCTGAAGCTCGAATCATATGTGCGTGTATAAACTAAAAAAATTGACATCCTAACTTCCTTCGTTATCCACTCCATCACAGTTTTATTTATTTATTTGTTGATGTATTCTTCGTTTTGCCACCGAAATGTGGACGCCATACTATTTCGCCTATTCGGTCATTAAAATGCTAAAATTATGAAGACTTTCAAATTTGTGAGATTTGTGAGGTAATGAAGTTTTACATCACATCGCAATATCACATGCATACTCTACATACTAGCTTACCCTCACCTAGCTAGCTCTTTGAATCATATCATGATTGGGTTATCAAAAAATTGGTATCCTAGTTTGTTTATGGCTATAACATTAATTAAGTTTTAGTTAATATGTATATAACATAGATTTTGATTAATTCAATAACCAATTTGGTCCATAAATATTGACTAAATGGATAAACTTGATTGATTAATTCTAAGCAAATCAATAAAGCATCAATTAATAATAAGAAAATAAACGATGCTCTCTACCTGATGCTCTATTCCGATTTTCCTTTATTCTCGTAATTTTAAAATTTTTAATTCACAACAATATATTATTATTCTATATATTCATAATTATCTTGAGACCTATTCATATTCATCTTAAAATTCGTATTTGTATTATATTTATTTATATAATATAGTACTATGTTCTTTTCTATATATTCATAATTATCTTAAATTTTGATTTTGTCACATCCTGGTTCTCATAAGCCGAGACGCGACTAGGGGAAATAAAGAAGCGGGAAAGCAAGGGGCATATAATTAACTAGTGCATGAAATAATAAGGTGAGGCGACCAAACCACGCTACACCAAAATAAAAGATGTAGTAAACCTGTGTCTAGCATAACAAAAGGAGTCAAACATTCACTTCATCAAATGGTATTACCATGAGTGAGTGGGAATTCGAGCGTCCAAGAGAAGCTGATCACAAGACACTCTCCATCAAAAGTAATAAATAATGCAAGAGAATAGACAACAATATTTTATAGAATAGTTAACATATATCAACATATGTAAAAAAAAATTAGCTATTATTGTTTCAGGACATTATTCAGAGTAGTTTTTTTATATAACACAGCGAAAACAAATAAATAGTTGCAACCCCCGCTTCACTCCTGTACCTCACCACCTGCCACCAACCCTAAAAACATTTGAAAACATTTGGGCTGAGTACGAAAGCACTTAGTGAGTAATGCCTTGACATTTTATAAATCAGCAATTTATCTATATAATAGTGTAACACATGGTTTTAGAAATCAAAGCCTCATCTGAATACACAAAACATAATTTTCATGGGTACGTGTAGTTCCGACTGATTATTCGAGATCTCGGGCCGCATATCACCGACGGATCTAAACTAGTACTCGGGACAGAGTCCCTGAAGTAAAATCCTTACCAATTGGAAGTCACGTATATATATGTATTGCATACACTAGTTATTTTTATAATATTTGTATGTACCCAAAATACAATATATAATAATGCTAATGACTTGAATAATAATATAATATAGCGCCTAATTACATATTAACTAATATTAAGTCATAAAGTCTACGTACATTACATTTCATATATCTATTCCACGTTCTTACAAACACACAAACAAATATAACTTACGTATAAATATTTATACTATCAATATATTTTGAAAGAATTTTATGGGAAATATATCAACTTAAGAGCCAATTATGAGAGAATTTATATAAAGAATAATTATTTTTTGGAGTTTAATTATTTCTATAATATCATAGGAGGGTTCTAAAACACTTAAGACAACTAAGAAGTTATCGAGAAAATTTGGGATATTACAGATTTTGTGTATTCTTAATTCAAATATTATAATATGTATTAAATTTTTATTATACACATTAAACTTAATATTCATTTTATGTGAGTATATATCCTTCAAATCTTCCAATTATTAAATTATATAGCTCACAATTTCTTTATTTTGAAAGTCATAATCGACTATTCAATATCTTAATTCATATTTTAATAATTTTTTATCTAGATGTTTGATTCCCATATCGAATCCTTAAAAAAATGACAAGATTATTCATCAACAAAAGATTAAATAAAGATTTTTTCTAGCATGTCTACATGGAATTATCTTCATTTTTATTCCTATTTTTATAAAATCTTCGATTAGTGTTTGCTAGAATATATATCCCATTGAATCTAATGTACAGATATAACTAAAAGACAAGGGAAAAAATATTTGTAGATGCAAATTTAACTTTCTCTGCCTTTTGGGTTAAGATTAGATATATCTAAAAGCATCAACCAATAGACATAAAAATAGAAAGATTTTTACTAATTTTACTTCGAATTAAGTTTGTATTGTTCAGATGTTATCGAGCATTAGCCAAGGGGTGATTGAGACGGGTATTATAATAAAGTCGCTATTTTAATCGTGATTAAGATGAGAATATGTAGAAAATTTCTATATAAATTTAAATTTCAAAAATATTTAATCCACTATTCAATATCTTAATTCATATTTTAATAAATTTTCCTCTAGAAGTTTGATTTCCATATCGAATCCTTAAAAACATGACAATATTATTCATCAACAAGATTAAATAAATATTTTTTTTCCAGCATGTCTACATGGAATTATCTTCATTTTTCATTTTTATTTTTATAAAATCTTCGATTAGTGCCGGCTAGAATTATGTCGCATTGAATCTAATATATGGATAAAATATAGCTAGAAAATAAGGGAAAAAATATTTGTAGATGTAAGTTTAACTTTCTCTGCTTTTGGGTTAAGATTATAGTATATATATCTAAAAGCATAAACCAATAGACATAAAAACAGAAAGATTTTTACGAATTTTACTTCTGATTAAGTTTGTATTGTTCAGATTTTATCGAGCATTAGCCAAGGGGTTTGAGACGGGTATTATAGTGAAGTCGCTATTTAATCGAGATTAGGATGAGAACATGTAGAAAATTTCTAAACAAATTTAAATTTGAAAAATATTTAATGAATGAGTACCTGATATGATTCCTAATTCTACGCTTACAACATTACAACTTTTAAATAAGATATAAATTATTTTTAAAATATAAATACTGTTCATTAAAACATAAATTAGCAAGAGTTATAATACAACTATACTTCTAGAGTAAATATTTTTGTAATATGTAATTATTATTGATGGTCCCGGTAATAAGTTAACTGGTGTATGGGGACACCAGTACAATTTTTTAAACTTTGATTTCTCAACAACTGGAAAACTCAGTTGGAGTAGTCGCACAGTTGGCTTTACAATTGACTTCTTTAACTGACAGTCAACTGTATATTAGTTAATTGTGGTTTTAAGTGCGGTGCAAAATATGGTGGAATTTGATTAACTCATTTTATAAAAAATCCTTTGCGAAGGTCAAGTTCGCAAAATGCTTTTATGCTATTTGTAAATATGCATGAGGGTTAGTTTTACCTCCACAACCAACTGCTTTGCTGGAAATTCATTGAGTTGTTTACGCGTACAACTTGAACATACCACCTTGTTTGCAGGTACCAAGAAATCTGTACAGTTGATTTCTGGCTTAACAAGACCTAATCTATCTTATTACGTTTTCAGATAAATCTAGCTTCTTTGTTTGCATGGACAAAGGGACCTATAACCTTGTAAACCTGGTTAGGTTGTGGAAAGGGTTTGTGGGGGAGGGGTTTATCAACTAAGAAAACCAAAACACTACAAGTGGTAATTTTCTCTTCTAAGACTGAATTTCTCTAACTCTAAAGAGTGAGTAGGCGTAGGGGAGCGAGTAAAAATCTTCTAAGACTTTATCGAAGAAATTATATTCTAGGAGAGCTAGAAAGAGAGCACAAGGAGAAGGAAGAATTATCTCACTTGTAAGCTTCAATTTATGTTGTAAACTCGCAACCTCTTGAAGGATATCAATATCATGAGTAATCTTCATGTTGTGAGTGAGTCTCTATTTATATGCGGAGATATTGAACTAGCCGCTGAAAAGAGCCGTTTGACCTCTGTCATGAAAGTGATGAGCTTCTCTCACACTTCTGCAGACTTTCTTAAAATGGCAACTGCGTAACTTGCTTTTGAACTGCGCATCTTTCGTGTCTGCCCATATCAAGAAATAACTATATGTCTCGCTTTCACATGATCTTGTGTCGTTTAAATTTGAACTCTGGTCCAAGTCACTTTTTTCACTTATGACTGCCATGGTTCTGAGTACAACGGATGAACACTGTGTAGCTCATGTTCTAGAGTCAACTGTGACTTTATCTGACTTGATCAGATGAACTTTGTCTTCAGTCTTCTTTTCAGTTCGAGTCCTATAAAGGTAAAATCCTTACGCTCAAACAATGAGCTTTAACTAGAAGACTCTAAGACACATCTACTGGGTTGGGGTCAGTTGGTTTTGGTATAAATTAAAACCTTACTAATTTTCCCAACAATTATAAATAGATAATTTTGTGTAAACCAACGAGACGGTTCAAATAGACATAAAATTAAAACTTTTAATAATGCTATTAGTTAATATTAACTTTGTAAAAAAATTCTAAAAAAATTCAAGTTGGAAAATACTTAATGAACGAGTACCGCGATCCACTGTCATAATGTCATTCCCACTTATAAGTTTAAATACATGAAATAAAATTAATTTCCTAAGTTTGATCTATAATTGACTTAGAACAATTTGACAACTATTAAACAAGATTTAAAATTATTTTTTTACATGAATACATATAAATTGAAATAGAGTTATTTTCCGTCGAATTTTGACGAACTACTAAGTAGTCGCTGTATATAAAATAATGCATATTTTTGTCATAACGAGTTTTGTACATTTCAATAATGCATCTCTATGATAGTACATTTTATGTATTACGATTTTTTTTAAGACATACAAATGTTAAAGTTTCAAATTGATAACTTCCTAATTTCAATAAGAATACTTGATCATCCCATATATACACACACACGTTTTTGTGTGCATAGTAGATGTAATAACACATGATATATATAGGAGTATAATTTTTAAATGGGGAGAGCCTATGGCCACGTCACGAGGTCCAAGTGCAATTGATGAGCTAAGGTTGCTCATGATTTGGCAAGTGCATCAAAAGTCATGACATATAATTGCAAGTTTTGGTCTCCCTATTCTGTCGCTCAATTATACTCCCATTCTCCCGTTCAACTTGACTCATTTTTTTTTTATACAATGATTAAAAATAATGGGATTAAATATAAAAGATGCATTAAGTGTATTTTATATAGAGTATTTAATTGTTAATGGTAAAATAGTTATGAGTACATTTTCACTGTTCATAAAAAAGACTATTGTTATATCGTATTTAAACACTAAAATATTATCTGATCTTTGTCAAAAAAGAAAATGAGCCAAGTTGAGTGGGACGCCCAAAAAGGAAAACAAGTTAAGTTGAACAGAAAGGAGGAAGTGTATAGCTATTTATGTTAATTAATATTTTCTCATTTCATCCATCTTGACACGTTACTGTTTGACACGATAATTAAAGAGAAAAACAAAATGATAAAAGGTGAATAGGTTCCATCACTTTTACAAAATTAATTTTTTTTTATTTTGGAAACGTCTCAAGCAATGTTTTAAAAACCAGACCGGACCGGCCGGTTCAACCGGTTGAACCGGGAATCGGCCTTGGCACCGGTCCGGTTAGTACCTATAAACCCGGTGTGGGTGAAAACCGGTTAGAACCGCAAACCGGCAACAGTTTTTGAGAACCGTCCGAGTCACTGAAATGGCCTAAAATTATAAATATTGGGAAGGAGAATTGAACACGAAACCTCTAGGAGAAATCTAAAGGTTTTTTCCACTCCACCAACAAGTGATTTGTAATTAACTGTTTCTATTTAATATAGTTACTTTTGAGCACTATCAAAGCACACATTCCAACTTACAAGACTAACATTTTTTATTTCTTCAATTCTAAATTATTTTTGTACAATATATTATAATACATACTAATAATCACGTAAAATACAATATATATCATATACGATCAATTTCAATGTGTATTTTATATTTATTAATTAAAAATCTTAAATATTTTTGTTTTTTAACACATATAATGAATAATATTAATTATTTATTTAAAAAATCTATTTAACAGTTGAACCAAGGTTCGACCGATTGAACCAATTAAACCATGATTTTCGAAAGCCTCATCGATTCGACCTCCGGTTCGGTTTTTAAAACATTGGTCACAAGATGAATTGGACAATTCAATTAGAAAAAAAAAGGGTCAAAATGAATAGGAGTATTAATATTGTGCCAACCTGAAAGCAGGTCATGATTGGCCATAAAGAAGTAGGGCCCCTTCCCTTCCTTAAGGCTGTGTGATTCGATGCAGCAGCTCCACATTTTGCACGAACTTGTATATATAAATAATTTTGTTTAATTTTATTTTCTGTCAACAAAGATTTCGTTTAGGCCATTCTTGACTGGCTACAAACATGACTGCTGCCAAACACGCCTTGCTTTTAATTTACTTCTCATATCCATACAAACACCCTGCCAAAAGGTTTCGATCAAAGAGCTAGGATCATTAAGGCTGTCTGCAACGCTATTCGAGCATGGGTGCTCGAGACTACATCGAGCACGGGGTGGTTTGAGCACCCTGCGTGGCAGACGGCACGAGCTCGAGGCGTGCACGAGCGCTCGAGACGAGCTCGAGTCCGGCGCGTGCTCGGCACGCGTGAGCAGTTTTGGAAAAAAAAAAAAAAAAAAATTACAGCGCGTGCATTGCACGCGCCTAACGTATATATTCGAAAAAATTATGCCCGAGCACCTCTACCGGAAATTTGGACCTCTACGGGAGTAGTCTAGCATTTTTAATTAATGTAATGTTTTTTTATTTTAATTATTGTAATATGTTAGTTTTTTTTTAATTAATGTAATGTTTAATGTTATTTTTATTAATGAAATTTTATGAATTAATTTAATAAATGAAAATGAGGAATTTTTTAATATTAAAGATAGAGCACCCTTAGAGCACCCTTGCGTTGCAGGGGTAGAGTGCTCTAAGGGTGCTCGAGTGCTAGAGCACCCCTTAGAGCACCCTAAGGGTGCTCTAAGGGATGTGGATAGCCTAATAATTTAAGATCATACAAAAATTTGTGTGCTATTAGTTTTCGTTTTTCACATATAAGTGTACCTGTGAGATGTGCGCGATTACCTGTTATAATTTTTTAATTAAAGAAAACACATGCCATGATTCTCTAATTGTAATATGTACTCGAAACCTCTACTAGATCTGAGTGAATATGTCAAATTACATTAATTGAAATTATATAGAGTTTGATTATATATGAAATTGGATACAGTACTCAAATTCACATGCCTTAAATTTATTGTTTTTTCCTTTGTCTATTTTTTGTTACAAGGGTGAAAGCTCTATAAGAGGGAGAAGGAACCAAAGAAGAGATAACTCATGAGAAACGAACCATGCATACTTGAACGTAATATTCACACCATAAAAACCGGGTCTACTAGCACGTTGAGCGTAATAGTACTAGTCAATTTGCAAGTCATTTCATCAGGAAAAAGAAAATAGCTAGGAATTTATTAGTATTAAACATTATGAATGAAATTATAGGCTTACGTATGATCAGTATATGATGTACTCCCTCCGTTCCGTTCAATAAATCTCATTTGGGATGGAAATGAAGATTAAGAAAAAGAGAGTTACATGATAAAGAGTGTGATTAAGGTAGTATTTTATTATTGATGTTAAAGTGGGTTGAGTGGAAAAATATTGTACAATAAAGTAAACAACACTATTCACGTTTAAGTGTGACATAAAGTGGGTTTTAGTGTACTATTAATCTTTGTCAAATAAGGAAATGAGACCTATTGAGTGGGATATCTGAAATGACAAAATGAGACTTATTGAACGAGACATAGAGAGTAAGAAATAGTCCTCAGAGTCAGACCTGCAACTACAGGGACATGTTATGAGAACAATCGATTGAATGTATTATTAATGTTAATATCTCGAAACATGCATATAGTATATAGATAATACTCCCTCATATTCAATTTAAATGTCGTTTTGGAGTTTTCAATTTTTTCAATTTAAATGTCGTTTTAGCTTTTCAAACCAAAATTGCCCTTATTTATTCCTCCTTAATTTAGTAATTAATCCAAACTCCAAAGTATGTTGATTCAAAATCCTCTATTCTCGATTTCTCGGTAACCTTTCTTCTCTCCAAGTAATAGTATTGAATAAAAGGGAGTATTAAATTAAGGTTAGTTTGGGCAATGTGTATTAGCTTAGGATGATATGAATAGAAGGGAGTAGTTAATTGAAGACGCAATTAAATATTGGCCATTGCACGTTAATGGTAACCAATGAAAGAGTATTGGAAGAAAACAAAACAAGATCGATGTCAAATAATTGGCGCGAAGCTAAGCGATGAAATAACTGAGATGTGATGATATTAAGAGTTGGGTAGAGAGACTGAGAGAGAGAGAGAGAGAGAGAGAGAGAGAGAGAGAGAGAGAGAGAGAGAGGGCCCAGTGACGGCTTTCCTTTAGCTGTATGGAAAGCTAACTCTCTAATTGCGATATCTTAATTTTAGGCCTAGCTCAATCCGCCAATAATTCTCTTTCTCTCTCTCTCTACTAATGCCTATATATATATAAGCCCGCACATCTTCTTCCATATTGTAAGATAAACTCATACATTAAACAATACATAGTGCCAAACAAAAAAGCAATGGCACAATTAGTGTCCAGTAATATTTTAGGACTTTTTGTATGTTTGTTTGGATTGATATTATTTCCATTCACAGTCACCGGTCGTCCCGCCACGTTCTTGCAGGACTTCCGCGTTGCTTGGTCCGATTCCCACATTCGCCAAATCGACGGAGGAAAGGCCATTCAACTTATTCTCGACCGAAATTCAGGTACCACTGCCACTACCAACATAGCACAATATTATTTCTACTATTTATTTATTACTCTGTTTTTTAGCAGATTTATTATAAAATTTTATTTACCATCGCCATATCATATTCATATATGTGTATCACCAAATAAATTAATTAGGCGAAATTTTGTAATTAGGATGCGGGTTTGGTTCCAAATATAAGTACTTATTCGGATGTGTGAGCATGAAGATCAAGCTCGTTCCCGGTGATTCTGCTGGAACTGTCACTGCCTTCTATGCAAGTCCAATGCAAAACAAATTATTTATATATATACACTAATTGATGAACATGATTTAGTAATTACTATATGTTACAGATGAACTCGGACACAGACACCGTAAGAGACGAGCTAGATTTCGAATTCCTAGGAAATCGGTCGGGACAACCTTATACGGTTCAAACTAATGTGTATGCTCATGGCAAAGGCGACAGAGAGCAAAGGGTCAACCTATGGTTTGACCCCTCCGCAGATTTCCACACCTACTCCATTTTTTGGAACCATCACCACGTCATGTAAGTCAATAGATATATACTACGTACTAATCACATTTATTTAATTAACCACCAATCATTAACAAACTTCAGCCGACATTTTTGCTATTCATATACTATACTTGAATAATAATAAATCATAGAGCAAGAAGGTTTGAAGCCCCTAGACATGTTTTGATAGATTCGGTCCCCACCTAGTACTCTTTAACATGTAACGTACGTAATTCATGACTTTAACATATTTTTGAGAGATCATATCTATTTTTTGTCCTAATTAAAAAATTAATGTACTGACTTTGAGATCTCCGGTAGATTCTCCGTGGACGACGTTCCGATTAGGGTGTACAAAAACAACGAGGGGAGAGGTGTTCCGTTCCCCAAGTTCCAACCAATGGCAGTGTATTCAACGCTATGGGAAGCTGACGACTGGGCGACGAGGGGCGGTCTAGAGAAGATAGATTGGAGCAAAGCCCCATTCTATGCCTACTACAAAGATTTCGATATCGAGGGATGCCAGATGCCGGGTCCCACCAGTTGCGCGTCCAATGCGAACAACTGGTGGGAGGGCGCGGCCTACCAACAACTGAGCCCCGAGCAAGGCAGGCGCTACCACTGGGTGCGCATGAACCATATGATCTACGACTATTGCACCGACAAGTCCCGTTCCCCGGTTACCCCTCCGGAATGTGTGGCTGGAATTTGATGGTCGATTCTTGCGCCTTAAAAGACCTTGTACGTAGCCCCATCCCCATGCATGTCCGAGGGTATAAAGGGCATTCCACTGTCACCATTTTGCTGTTCATATTAAAAGACTGATAGTGATGGATGTTGTGGGGATATCACAAAAATGTCAATTTGTCGTATTTCGTATAATGTTGGGTCCGTATCTATTGTTGCATGTAATTTGAGCCAATAATATGGTTGTGTGTATGATTGTGATCCAAAGATGTGTAATTATATTCATTGTGAATGTTATATATTCTAATAAAGAACATTTTATACTTTCTTATATAAGCTGTTTAAATTCCTTAACTGGTAAAAAAATATACACGTGTGTATATATATATATATATATATATATATATAGGGTTGAGATTTGATGAGAATAGATCTTATGTGAGAACGTAAGAATGATAGATTTTAATGTATTTTTTATCATATTGGTAATGCATATATTGTAGAAATAAAATACATACACATTCTAATGCATAAATTGTAGTAACTAAATGCATAAACATTGTTATGCATAAATTAGTATAACATAATGCATTGTTAAATCTCAGCCATTGATCAACAAAAATCAAGGGTCCAGATTTATTCTCATTTCTCATTTAAAAATCCATTATCACATTATCCTCTTCCTATATATATATGTTAGTTCACATGTAAAACATTTTTTCCGTAAAAAATAAAATAATGTATTTTATGTATTATTACAATGCATCGTCATAATATATACTACATTTTTTACTATAATGCATTGTTATAATAATGCATTCTATGTTTAATTATAATGTATCGGTTAATCACAACCGTACATATATAAAAATCAATGATCCATATCGCTTCTCATTTATTATGGGAAAATGGATTTACATATAATCTCTTCCCTATAGTAAATAAATTGTATTATTTTAATTTTTTTACGGAAAAATGTGTGTGTTTGTGTGGGTCATCAATTTATCCAAACGAGATGGTTACTATATATTTATTTTATTTACTTTTATTACTTAGGGGAAGAGCACGCGGTGGAGTTTGATGCCAGGATCACGCTATTGAAGCTGCACCATTTGGACGTCTTCTTAGAGACATTTATTTTATGGGTTAATTACTTGTAAATACATAATGTTTTATCGAGTTCTCAAATTGCACACAAATTTAAAAAAATGTTTAAAAAATACACAACGTTTCAATTTTCAGCAATTTTACTCTGGTGCCCATTTTTCCCAAATTAAATCCGCGTGACACCCGAACTTGCGACGCTGGACTCGCCTGATATTGAAACTATGTCGTTTTAAATTAAAAAAGGGTTAATTACTTGTAAATTCATAACGTTTTATCGAATTCTCAAATTGCACACAAATTTAAAAATTATATTTCAAAAAAACATACCATTTTAATTTTTGGCAATTTTGCACCGGCAGCCCGTTTCCCCCAAATTCAATCTTACGTGGCTACCGAAGTTGTCACGCTGGATTCGCCGATTATTAAAAATACGTCGTTCACCCCTCCTCTCTGATTAGTTACAGTAGCAGGCAAAGAAAAGGTTGTCATCGTCTCCTTCCGCCTCGCGCCACCGTTTTCGTCGTCGTCGTCGCGGTTAGCCTCATGTAGCTTCAGCTTCATTTTCCCTATTTCTTTGATTTGATTTTCATATTACTTTTAATAGCAACACACCCTAATTCTCATCTATTCCCTTATAAGATTATTCCGACTAAGACTTTTCGTGCCCTCATGGTATCGGAGATGTGGCTAGTAGGGTTGATGTTGGTGACCTTACATTCTTGTGGTGGTGGTGAAGATAAAGAATAGAAGAATGGCGAGAGAAATAATTTTTGTTTATTTTATTTTATTTTATTTGCTAAGAAAGATGCGGTGGACTTTTTGTAATTTTTTTTTAAAATTTAAAATGACATAGTTTCAATATCCGGCGAGTCCAGCGTGGAAAGTTCGGGTGCCACGCAGGATTTAATTTGGGGAAAAAGGGCACCGGAGTAAAATTGCTGAAAATTGAAACGTTGTGTATTTTTTTGAAACGTTTTTTAAATCTGTGTGCAATTTGAGAATTCGATTAAATGTTATGTATTTACAAGTAATTAACCCTTATTCAGCGAGTCCAGCATGACTACTCCAGTAGCCACGTAAGATTGAATTCGGGGGAAACGGGCTGCCTGTGCAAAATTGCCAAAAATTAAAACGGAATGTATTTTTGAAACATTTTTTTAAATATGTGTGTAATTTGAGAATTGGATAAAATATTATGAATTTATAAATAATTAACCCTTATTTTATTTACTTAAACAATAGAGATAATGACAATTGTGCGTGGAATTGAAACATGGCCTTTTTTTAATATCCAGTTTGCCACGATTTTTCTTTACCATTCAAAGTTTAAACTCTTTTCAAAATCTCACGTGGAGGAAGCAAGGGGAGCAAACATGTTTCTTTGATCCTTTTTAGTTGGAAATTATCCTTTTTTCGTCTGAAAATAGGCCTTTAAAAGCTGCATTTCGACTCCGTAATTAATTATTTATACAGGAAAAATTAGTCTTCGATGTGTGGGCCGGGTTTAGGAGGTCTTTTATTTTATTTTATTTTATCTTTTCTTGCTTAGATTGGAAGTCGATCGCTTAATACATAAAAGAATGTATGTAAGTAACTAGTGTGTTGCCTGTCGAAATTCGATGGGAATAGATTAACTATATAAAATATGAAAAAAATTATTTGACGTGTGAGTATCATATTATGAGTTGATAGACGGATACTCCTGAGCTGACAATCAAAGATTTTTAGCTTGTGATACCAATAATTATATAAATGTAAATATAAGTAATTAACACTTTTTTTTTTCTAACATCAATAATATTTTTTATTCATAAGAAAAAAGACAAAATGAACATATTTAGCTTGATAAATTTACTTTGTGAAAGTTTAAATCTGAAACAAATTAGCACAATATCAATTTCAACTCCGATAAATATAAATTTGTGATAATTCTTCAGAATAACTATTTTGTGGCATCAGAAATTGGCGTTAGCACCTTTAGTTGATATTATATATTTTTCCAATCTAAAATCATTAAATTCGTAATTGTCCCAAACTTGACTTACATATTTTATATTTGTACCCATCTCAAATCTAGGAATGTCAATAGGTTGAGTACCTACCTCCCATCAAGCATTTGGATCTCAAGCTGAATTGGTTTAGTTTTTTTAATCTATACCCGTCTTAAATCCAATAAAAATTTAACTGACAACCCAAGCCTGAAACTCGTCGCAAATTCGTTGGATAATACCCGTTATCACCCGTTCAAAATTTTGAATACTATAAATCAACATTAATAGTAAATATTAAAAAAATTAGAATTAAATTAAAAAAAATCAATATAATAGTTTATTAAAATAAATCTCACAACAATTACTTACTAACGAAATATCTAACATAAGTGTTATACATTCGATATCTCTTTAAATTGTTCTAATAAGTTTACTACATAATTTATAAATAAGACTAATCCTTTGTCAATCCTACTTAAACCTATTTAAAAAAGAAACATCATTACTTCTAACCGTCTAATCCCAAATCATGCTAAAAAGGGATATTATCATCCGTCTATCTAAACTCGTATAATACTATTCACTAATTCGATCATTACGATAATAATCATAATAATAATAATAATAATAATAATAATAATAATAATAATTATTATTATTATTATTATTATTATTATTATTATTATTATTATTATTATTATTATTATTATTATTATTATTATACTCAATGTTGATTTTTAGAACAATTAAGAAGATAACATATAATATCAAAGTGGATAAGTTTAGTTTTCGGTCCTAACCCTATTATTTCGGTCTATTTGGATCGGCTCGTCCATTTTGACTAAATTGTCATCCGTACCTATCACACTCGATTATGAATGAAAATAGATTGAATACCCACAATATTAAATTTTCTTCAACCTTAATCAAATTTTCCATATCCGAAATATGAATAAAATAAACTTTACTATTTATACACATCTCAAACTCATTGGGTAATAAATGGTAGTTACCATCTCACTCGGACATGCGTTTGGATTTTAAAAAAATTGGGTTCTAACATTATTTTTTCTCGATCAATTTCGGTCGACTTGTCGATTTCAGGCAAAATTGACGTTCATATCTTGCAAGCTCATTTAGGAATCGTAATGGATCGGATTCCCTCTATTAAATATTTCTCACCATGAATTATAATTTCTTTATGTGTACGCACCTCAAATCTAATTAAAACAGTATAAAGCACATTAACTACTAAAATCTCTATTGGAAATGGTTAGTAAATTTTTAAATACAACTTCTAACTCTTCTTTTTCTTTTCAACAATATTTGTTCACACTTGACTTAGTTTTGAGGTTTTGATGTAAGACATTTTAAGATGACATATTAATTATAATTACTTAATTACTGTTTCTTTCTTGATTGAAGATTTTTATATTTACTTGCATTTCATTTAGACAATATTGGTTGATTGGTTAGAGTGAATTGGTAACTAAATTGCCATATATAATTAAAACAAAACCGTTTCTTCCTTAATTTGGCTAGAAAATGATATAGGTTAAAAATGAAGATGTGTATATTTTGAAGAAGTTAGATAAATATAAAACAAAAAATCTAAAATGTTGGGAAATTTAAGTAAAGTTTTGATTGATTCCAAAACCAACTGACCCCAACCGAGTAGATGTTGCCAAATCCTAATGTTAGTATTTAGGCTCGCTGTTTGAACAATGTTGAAATTTTATCTTTACAGGTCTCCAGCTGAAGATGACATCATGACTACACTCAGATAGAACATCAGTTGTAAGAAATACAACTGAGCGTTCAAGGGGGAAGATGTAAAAGAACAGAAGATGTAAGAAAGACAACTGAGCGTTCAAGGAGGAAGATGTAAAAGAACAGAAGATGTAAGAAAGACAACTGAGCGTTCAAGATACTGACCATCAGATGTGAAAGACAACTGAGCGTCCAAGATACAGAATATCAGTTGCAGGACTCGAACTGATAAGATCAACAACATGAAGATCAAGGCAGCTGAGAGTTTAACTGTTCCTATTCAGACAGAAGGTCAGATGAAGATATCGATCAGATGGAACATCAGCTGAAGACCACTCGGATGAAGACCAAAACTTCTCAACCGACTGAACAAGGTTGAAATTTGAAATTCAAAAAGGAAGTCACGTGAAGGTTTGACGTTCTGTCATTACCTCATTTTGCCCAACACAAGGCTGTCTCAGATGGAAAGCAGAAGTTCACAGTTGCCAAATCGGGAAAGTCTGCAGAGATGAGAGACAAGCCATCGTTTTCACAGAACAGAGATCAACAGCTCTTCCAATGGCTAGTTGATTCTCTCCGCCTATAAATAGAGGTCTTCATTCATTCATCAAGATAGAAGACAAACAAGTGCGAGAAGAGACTAAAGAGCGAAAGAAAGAACGAAAAACAGCACTCAAGCAAAACTGCTTTTATCCTCTAAGAACATCACTAGTTGAGAGTTCATAGAGTATTAGATTCTGTCTTGGTGTTTTTAGTTTGAGTATTCATTCATTCAAGCTTAGATCCTAGCTCACTTCTTTGTTCGAGCTAGTAGTTGGAAAAACCCACCCCTTTACACATCCTCTCAAAAGGATTGTTAGGACCCTACTCTTCCCGAAATTGAGTAGATAGGTTGATAAGTACCCGTAAACTTATCTGTAAGGTTGATAAGTACCCGTAAACTTATCTCAACGGTTGCAAAGCCCGTGTAAGCTTTGTGGTTCCAGTCCTAAAGAACTTGGACTGAGTTGTGTGGACTCACAACTCCCCGTGGACGTAAGAGTTCTCTCCGAACCATGTAAATCCTTTGTGTGCTTGTGTTTTCAGTTCAGTTAATTTATTGCATATCTAATTGACCAACTAACCAGCACTCAAAACTGCATATCTTTGCATCTTAACTGTTTTGGTTATTGACCAACCTTGCATCTGAGCGTGAGTTATTTTTTACGAGTTGTTATTTGTTTCCACCACATTCCGCACAGCACTACACTTCCAACTGAGTATCCTTACTCAGTTGTGATTCCAGCTGAGTCGTATTACTCAGTTGTGATAATTCTTTCGGGGGTTGTTTTTAAAATTCTTAACTGGTGTATTCCCCCCCCCATACACCAGAACTCGTATCGAGACCATCATAAAAATTCCACATAGGATAAAGAATGGATGTGGGCTTAGGAATCAACTCTCATATTATAAAGAAGATGAGAGCTAGACGGTTTTTTAGTATCATAACTTTTCGTATTTGGGAATTAGGACTTACTTTTTGCAGGTCTGTAAAATTAGAACAAAAAATCCTTCCCCTCCCCCCCCCCCCCTCCCCTCTCCCCCTTTTCATTCATAGGACAATTTAGGGTTTTTTGTGGCATGAGTGCTAGTTTGGTAGCCTAGTTAAGATATGCAAAGATAAATAATCTTAAGATAATTTATTTTGATATGTTAGATAAATAAATTATTATAGGTGTTTGGTAGGTTAGATTAAAAATTAAGATTAAAAATTTTGTTGTTTGGTATGTTAAATTAAAGATTAAGTTTGAAAGTTCCATATGTATCATTTGCAAATAAAAAAATTACAAAGATTACCTAATATATGAAACATTTGTTTCGGTTTTCTTTCACCCATTTCTTGAAATCACGCTAATCGTGTCTTCAATCCTCAAGACGTCACCGGAGTGGATTAAACGGAGAAGAAATGAGTTTCGTGCAACAAGGTCAGATAATCCTTCTATAAAAGTAACAGGATAGAACAGAAACCAATTCTTCACTTTCAAATTCGAGTAATAAGTGAATTCCTAATGATCAATTAAACCAATTCTTCAGCAAATCAATTCTCCACAAATCAATTAAAATAATTCTTTCACAAATGACAAAACGTCTTGTATTCTACAGATCCAACAATGGGGCGAGCATCTTCTTTCTTCTTCTTCATCTCCTTATGGATCCTTACTCCTCATGAATACAAAATTTTCTTCAGCAGAATTTGGAGAGGGGATTTTCTTCAGGAGATTTTGGAGAGTAGCACTTAGGCAGTAGCATCAATTGCCAAGGAGAGGAGCAACAACTATAACTCCAAAATTTTCTTCAGCAGATTTTTTCCAAATGTGAGGTTTTCTTTTGCAGCAACAACATCAGCACCAATGAGAATGAAGTGGAGCAGCAATAGCAAGGAAACAGCAGCAGCTACATCATTTCAAACTGACCAACAATCAATGAGGTTAGATATGGCAGACTTCTCTTTTTTTTTGTGAGGTTTATTGTTGCACCAACGGCAATAACACCAAAGAGCATGAATTGAAGCAACAACAACAACCAGTAACAATAGAATATCTCAATGCTTCAATAAATCAGATATACTGTCCTCACTCTAATGACATAATGTGAAGACACCAACATCCAAACAGATAGATAACCAAGAAAATTGAGACATCCAAACATCAACATAAAGATAACCAAGCTAAATCCAAACATCAACATCAGAATTGGGTTAACATGGGCTCGAAGAAATACCTGGAATTCGTGGCTAGGATCGGCTGTAGTTGGCGGCGGAGAAGAGCGGCAGAAAAGGCGACTGGATTGAGCGGCAGAATCGGCGACAGAACTGGAACAATAGAAGAGTAGAGTTGTGTGAATCGGAAAGGGAGAAGGGGTTAGGCGGCAAAGTCGGCGGCAGAGAAAGGCAGAGCCAGGGGAATCGAAAAGGGAAGAGGCGGTGGAGCAGCGCAGAGGCTTTGAGGGATATGGAGAAAAGAAGTGGAGAGGCGGCGGAGATGAACAGAAGCGGCGCTGATGGAGAGATGAGAAAAAACGGCGGAATCGGCGGAGGAGATGAGAAGAAGCGGCGGAGTGGCGAAGGAGATGAGAAAGAAACGGTGGAGATGGAGAAGAGAGAACTCGGTTGGGAGGTATTGGGAGAAAAGTAGTGTTACTGTTTCACACAGTTATTTAAACTCCCCAACTTGGGGAGATAAATTATCTGAAATGGCCAGCTAAATAGCATCGGGCCGTGGCTTTGTATTGGGCTTGTCAGATTATTTATCTAGCTAAAGATCTGACAAACCTAGATAAATAAACTAATTTTGGTATATATAATATAGGCTACCAAACATGCACTGAGTTCATACATAAAACCCGATGTTGACATGAATGCCACGTGTCACAGGGTCAGCAAAAAAAGGAATAAAAAAATAATTAAAATAACGGTAATCAACAGCTACCGCAATATATATATCTAAAGATCAGTACCTGAAAATATCAAAGTTTCGTATTTTCTTTTCCTTATTATAATTACGGCTCTCAAGTATTAAGTTATTTCTGTATATTCCTTCCTCCCTTTAAGTATAGCAAAAAAAAAAATTATAGATAATGCGCTTTCAATAAATAATCAAAAAAAAATATATTTTTATATATTTTAAGTTGCATTGGGGTCTTAAAACTCTTCCTGATTCTATCCACGTGTTTTCTAGAATTCAAAACTAATTAGCAAGTATTCATGCAAATTCATAATGTCATTACCTCTAGAAATTGATGCAAATTTATCAGTGCATGTTTCTAGAGGTACTAGACACTCACTATACAAGCCACTTTTATTTGGGCTAAAACTAAATTCCAATACGAAAATTTCTGGCCCAGTAACATTTAAAGTTTCCAATGAAGACTGTCTAATACAAAAGCCTCAATGAATTAAGTAGTCAGATGAATTAAATAGTTAAACTGTGCGGGGAGAAGATTGTGTTACTTGCATATTCAATTTAATCAAGGACACGAAACAAAGTTCAATTTTATAGGCAAGTACAGAAATCCAATTCCAATCAATATATATAGGCAAGAAATAAAAGAGGTAAGTTAGATATTAGAATAGAGTAAGGAAGTCCGGACTTGGTCTGCAAGTTGCTATTTCGCTCGATCCAATCCAATAATTACATTCTCCCTTATACACATTAATTCTTACAAAACATGTAAAACAAGAGAACACAAGCTAGCGTTGCCACGAAATGGAAAACAAACTCTAAATCACTTAGCACGCCACGAAAACCCACAAACACGACTTCTTTCAGCTGTGGATACAATAAGTTATTTATCTTCGTCCTTTGCAACTCCCGCTCACCAAATTTTACATTACTATGTAAAAACACACTAGGGTTTATCATGTACTAAAAGCTATGTGTAATATATATAATAGGATATCTGTACTAAAAGCTATCACAAAATTAACTCAATTAAAAACACCGTCATTCAAAGGATAAATATATGAATACTTGGCACTAGAACAAACTATTTAACATGGGGAATTAGGCTATCTGCAATCTTTGGAGACCACTAGTGATCTCTAAGGGGTCTCCAGTACCCACTTTTTCACTAGAGACCCTTTAGAGACACCTACCCCTGCAACGCAGCGCAGTTGTCTCCAAGCTGTCTCTATCTTTAATATTAAACAGTTCCCTATTTCCATTAAATTAATTCATAAAATTCCATTAATAAAAATAATATAAAACTTTACATTAGTTCAAATAAAATAAAATATTACATTAATTGAAATAATTTTTTTTTATATTAATTGAAATAAAAAAATATTACATTAATTAAAATATGGACTACTCCGGTAGAGGTCCAAATTTGTGTTAGAGGTGCTCGGTGAGATCATTGGTAAGCCGATGCTGCTTTCGTTGATCTCTCATGTCGGCTTCCCGAGCGAGATATTCCTCAAAGGCGATCGGAGTAGTTCTTCGGGATATCCCGCTAGTGGACGGAGAATCGGAGTCGTCTCTCCAATTCTCCGCATCCCCTCGCTCGTCTTCGATGATCATGTTGTGCAAAATAATGCACGAGAACATGATATCTCGGAGATGCCTCGTGTACCAGCATCGACCCGGAGCCCGGATTATTCCCCATCAGGCTTGGAGAAATCCAAAGGCCCGCTCTATGTCCTTTCAGGCCGACTCTTGCATCTTCTTGAACCTCGCCGTCTTTGGGTCAGTTTCAACCTTCGGCGCTTTGATCAGTATTGGTCAAGAAGGCTAGATCCCGTCGGTCAAGTAGTACCCCTTGTCGTATCGGTTTTCCATGACCATGAAGTTGCACGCCGGAGCTCAATCCTCAAGCACATCGATGAACAAGGGCGACTGATTGAGGATGTTGATGTCATTGTTGGAGTCGACACACCCAAAAAATGCATGCTTAGATCCACAAATCACACGACGCCACCGCCTCCAAAATTAAGGTAGGCATGCCTTGATCGCGCGCGTGTAGGCACCCGCCCACCCTTTTGGGCAGTTCTTCCAAGCCAGTGCATGCAATCTAGGCTCCCGAGCATTCCCGAAAACCCATGCCGCGCTTCGTGCATTTGGAGCAGACGTGCGGTGTCGGCAGTGTTTGGCTTCCTCAAGTATTGCTCGCCGAAGAGGTCGATCATTGTTCGGAAATTTTTTTTGAGGCAAACCCGGCCCGTGCTATCTCCGATCTTCAGGTACTCGTCGAACACATCCGCAGCACCACCGATCACAGTTGTTAGCCCCCATCGTCGCACCGCCATCGTGCATTTTTGCACCGACATTAGCCCCCATCGTCCAAGTGCATCTTGTCGATGCGTGAAGAAGTGTACGTTGTCCTCCAACGTGCGCAAGAACAGATGCTTATGCATCCGAAAACGGCATCGGAAAAAGTGCTCGCCGTAGGTGGGGTTGTCGGCGAAGTAGTCGGCGTGTAGAAGCGCACATGCCGCTTCACGGTCGCGGTCGACGAACGACCTTGCCCTCTTCTTCTTCTTTTTCTACGCTGCTAAGTGTACACGGAGGTGTCGATCCACGTCCGCCATCATATCCAGTACCTTGTTGTCGGTGCCGGTCTCGACATATTCGACCGACGAAGATGAAAAACTCGATGAAGATATTTTTTGAGAGTTGAATTTGAGAGAGAAGGAGGTTGTATTTTTGTTTGTGAGATGAATGAGGGATGAGGTTGAATTTATAGTGGAGGAAAAGAATAAAAAAAATAAAAATAAAAAAATCGGCATTTTAGCCGTTGAAGCCACAACATTCGAAATTTTAATTTTTTTTCCGTTGGATTTTTTTTTTATATTTTTAAATTCGAAATTATCGCGCATGCAAGCCACGCATTGGTTTCGAGCCGGTCTCGTGCGTTCGAGCTGGTCTCGAGCTCGCCGGGCTTGCAACGCGGGGGTCTCGAGCTCGCGCCGTCTCGAGCCCCCTTCGAGACCGGCCATGGAGACGGCGTTGCATGCAGCCTTAGCAGAACATAAAAAATTAACACTTGATGAAAACTATCAAATGCTAAAATACCATGTACGTCTAAAAATATTATCTACCATGCCTCAACCAGTAATGATAGGAACAATAATTACCTGAAGCACAAATATTTGCAGACAAGGTGCTGAAAGAATCATGCTAGTAAGCGGTAGGGCAGATTTATTATGCTTCAATGGACATGTCACCACCAATTGCTTCAGATTTTACTCATTTTCACAGGGAAACGGAACGTACATTTTTCCTGTCAAGCAAAAAAAAAAAAAAAAAAAAAAAAAAAGAAACAGGGATCAAGGAATGTCACCATCTCTGAACTATCCTCTGTAAAAAAACACAGCTACATGAAATATAGACCTTACCATAAATAAATCCAATAACTCTAATTGCTCAAGGATGCTTGAAAACTGCACAACAGTGTCATTCATGTGCACCAATAACAAGCTAGAAATGCAAAGGTTAACAAGCATAGGAAGGTTCTGGAGATGAAAATTTATACACTTCCCGTAATACTTAAAATAAACAAGATTTACATCACAAATCTCAAGTGATTGGAGATTACAGCACCTGCCTATTGCCAAGCGTTTTAGTGAAGGATATGGGCCGGTGTAACCCTTAGGTAGTGATTGGTATGAAGGAATGGAGGGTGGAATGGAATGGTCATTCCTACCTCCATTCCATTCCTTTGTTTGGTATATTTTACGAGAAGGAATCGGCATTCCATCCGGAATGGTCATTTCATTCCTTAAAGATTTAGCCATTCCTTAGTCAAATCATGGTACTAGCCATTCCTAATACTCCTATTTTTATATTTTAACTATTTTACCTTCATATATTTTACAATTTTGTTAATTTTATACACACACTACACACATATACACACACTTCATAGTTCACACACACACACACACATACACACACTGCACACACACACACACTACATATACGCACACTACACACACACATTCACACACTACACATATACACGCATATAAGTCATAAGTCATACCACTCACGGTATAGGCATACATTCTCTTCGTCCACACTCACAGATGTCATTAATCTATGTCTCTCCATGAGCAATGGTTATAGACTTTGGAATAATTTGAAAAAACCATAAAGGTAATGAATATAATATAAAACAACATCTTTTTTCCCCGGTATTGGCACTATTGGCACAAATTATCAGTCGTTTGCGACAGTAGTACCAAATAAAATAATAAGCAACGCAGTAAATTCATAAAATGAAGAGGATGACACAGAGTAAAAAAGACTGGAGAAATTACCTGAATCACAATTGGAGAAGACAAACGCACAAAAAATATCAAGATGGAGAATTGGATGACCTCGCCGGCCTCAATTAAGAACGCCAATGCCGACGTCGATGAAGACAGATCTCATATCGACAGAGACATAAGAGAGTGAGAGACAAACAAAGGAAAAGAGGATGAGGTCTGAGAGAATTTTTCGAGCAGAGAGAGAGGGAATTCACAAATCCAACTCCAAGCTGAGAGAAAATTATGGGATTTTACTAACTAAAACATAGCCGCATTGAATTACAACGCCGACACCGACGCCGATGATGAAAGATTTCATACCGATCGAAGAGATGAGACAGCAAGATAGGAAGAAAGGATGATGATAACCTAAGAGAGTTACTTTTGTTGAGCTGAGAGAGAGAGAGAGAGAGAGAGAAAAGAGAAATCAAGCTGAGAGAGTTTAATTCAGTTAAGAAAAATGGGTAGATGGGTTAAGATCCGGGTGGGTGGATTAGATCCGGGTCAGATTGGTTTAGGTCAAGTAATTAAGGGTAAATAGGTCCACTTGTATTAATATTGGCCAAAATTTATATTTGTAACGCAGGTGGGTTATTATTTATATTTGAATGTTGATTATGGCCATATGACATGATATTCTCTAATATATATATATATATATATATATATATATATATATATATATATATATATATATGTTACACTTATGAACTGAATTGATAATTATTAACTAAACTCTGCTGCAGGATACGAGTGTACTGAGATCCTCCAATGTGCTTGTTGATCTCTGTACCCGGTCCATTGGGCTCAAACAACCAATTTGTCGGTGTTGCTGGAAAACCCTCTGAATATCCTCGTGCGTCCAGTACGCCTGGAGGCCAGTCCAGAACTCGTCAATCATGCATAAGGGTCTGGCCATCGTCTGCCCTGCATCAATCTCCACCTTGAGCTTTTTCTTCAGGTCGCTCAAGGTGTCACTGTACCTAGTACGTGCCTTTGCCTCCCACATCTTCTTCACCTCCAGCTCATTCTCAGGCTCTCAAACATATTCTTTCTGTCGAAAAAAAAAATGATTAAATTAATATATAATATTTGAATAATAATAATTATTAATTTTATTTGTACTAAAAATCCGATTACCTTGAATTCTTCCTAGTACGCTTCCTTAACCACTCGTGGAGTCAACTTCTAATTGTACCCCCTGGGTTTGAAATCCTCCTAAAAGCTCCCAGAGCATTGTTTGAGATGTCCGGTGTCTCCAATAATAATAATAATAATAATAATAATAATAATAATAATAATAATAATAATTAGAAATATTAGAAATAAAAGCAATCAAACAAACAAATAAAACTATTTATTTATAGTTGCCTTCATGTTTTTTTCCCCTTTGACAATTAGAGTTGCACCCATGTCCATACTTAATAATACCAAACGAGCCCTTGGAGATTATTATCAAATTGTGATTTTAGTATTTGTAGGTGACTTCATATTAGTCACAAATGATTGATATTACATTGATTAGAGACTAAGGAGGTTGAAGTTTCGTTAATACAAGTAGAAAATATAGAGAAACATCTAAATCAAACGTTTGGACAATGATAAGTCACGAGTTAAAATTTATAGAGAATTAAATTACTTCCTAACTACTCTTCTTTTGCACTTAAATAGTTGCCCTATTTAGTAATATGCTGATATATGAAAAATAAATCTCATAATTGCTTCAATAAGAGTTTGAATGGTTGAACTGATCAATTAATTATACAACGTGACAAAACCATTTTTGTTCTTATATTCAATTTTTGGTACGTAAAGGTTTCCAAAATGACAATATAGTCATAGACGAACAAAGAAATTGGCACGTGTATACACCACTACAACACCTAACAATTTCTAATTCAATTGGTTTTTCAATTCTCCGAAGTAGCATTCAATCATAAAAATTAAAATCAAAATATTAGAAACTAAATCAATCAAACAAGATACGTACCTAGTAGGCAGTCTCCGAAATAGATGCCTTCCTCTGTTGCTCTTAGGCTAGGGCTTCTTCAGATCGGCAAATGTGGGGCCTTAGGACCTTTTTGGCCGTGAACTAGAACCCTCAGGAGGAGTTTCAGAAACGTGTGGTTAGCTCTGAGGAGTAGAAACTAGCCGAGTCGGCTGGGACTCAAGTTGTGAAGAGGAAGGAGTCTGCTACTCAGACTCGGCTTGTGAAGGAACACGGTAACCTCTGCGAGTCGAAATTTTACCTGTTAAAAAAAAATCAAATAAGCTTAGACCCAATAGTATATAATAATTTATGTTCAAATAAAATACATCGCGGTAACCTCTACCTCGTGCTTACACTTCCTACACATATACCTAATGTTACCTACTCTATATGTGTAAGCCGTTTGATTTATCGCATACTCAAGGAAACCCTCAAGTCCCATTTCAAATGCAGAATGATCATTATACCTCACATACATCCACTGACGATTGTAGTGGACAAAATTCGTCTTCTGACAAAGCCTGCTAAATCGGCCCAACTAGTATGTCGGACTATACGGACCGGCCTAATACAAGTTTAATTAAATTATAAGGCTTAAAGAGCCCATATCCGACTCAGGAGTGTCCAACGGCCTAACCAGACACGTCGGCATAACTGGCCACGATTTTTGAATAAGTCAGCTAAGACTAAATGAAGACTAATTCAAATTAGTTTCTTTCCACGATAATTGGAACGACTGGAGAGGAGATGATGGGCGGATAAGGCCAACGACTAGGGCATAGAGAAAACCCTAAATCAACTAAGCGGCCAATATAAATAGGCGGCCATTAAGTCCACTGGATCCATCCAAGCATTCAGACTCTCACTCTCTACTCATCTCTTGCCCTATCCGCAGCCATCCTTTTTCTCTCTTATTCTCTATTCTTATAGACTATCGGATCCATCGGCTGCACCGGCTACACCGACACCACCTACCCTCTCGACGCTCTTATTTTCTATCATCACCAACTGGACGTCCCGGACATCTCAGAATCCATTACTATTGCATTTTACTATTATTCAATTACTTTCTTTATTATTTACATCTTGTTATTCTGATAACTGACTTGAGCATCGGAGGTCCATCGGCCGACACCCCCTCTGATGTTCCGTTGGACTCTTACGTGTGTTACATGTGACAGGTTGCTTAGTGCCCTTTCAACCACGTCATCCACGTCTTCCAAGTAGTAGGATTTATCCCCTACAATTTGACGCCCACCATGGGGCCTAGCAACCGAGTTAATCAACGACATCAGAGAGTCTTTCGACCAACCATGTCTGACGGACGTGATGGATCTGAAACTCCCGACGGATCCAACATGACTGCTCACGCTGACCTAGCCGCCCAGATCACCGCCCTCACTGAGCAGATGAATCGGGAGCTGGAGAGATGCAAGAAGTTGGAAATGGAGAACGCTAACTTGTACAACCGTCTCGAGGCTTTGGAGCCCGTCGAGATCGTCGAACCTCCCAGCTTCCGGGCCCAAGTGCCTCTCATGCAACCTCTGGTAGACACACAGATCACTCGTCATGATGGATCCAACTCTCTCGTGACGGACCCGTCACCCTCGGTAAGAAACCGTAATGTCATCGGTAACCCAACTGATCCGACTCGTGGTATTTCGAATGCAGGTATCAACGTTCCACCATCTGCACTTGAACAAGCACGTGATCTGGGGCAAATCAATGCGGACACCATCGGAGCTGGAGGAATAGCCCGACCGGATAGAACAATCACCACTGGGAGACAACATGCTCGAACCATCTTGACCATCCCCGGCGTAGCAATGAGTAACGCTATTATTGGAGGCACACAACCAACCATACTGATACCCAACCAGACGATTCCATCGGCTAATGTTAAACAACAGACGATTGGAACCGGTCAAAGAGAAATCACTCAAGATTAGTTGTTTGCCAACGAGTTCGCTCAACCAACCATGACCGGCTACTATGCAATAAGAGATGAAGACCTGGCCCGAAAGTTGGCCAAAATGGAGGCCCTAATCCAGCGGATTCCTGGTGTGCCGGCACCAATCCACAAAACCTCAGAAAACTGCTATGCCGACTCACCGTTCGTAGATGAAATTGCCTTGGTCGAGATGCCTGTCAAATTCAACTTCCCTACCATGCAGATGTTCGACGACACAACCGATCCGACAGATCACATTGCTCAGTACAAGCAAATGATGTTCACCACGCAATTCCCCATGAATTAAGACAAGCTTGCATGTGTAAAGGGTTTGGTTCTAGTTTGACGGGACCGGCCCTCCAGTGGTACACAAACCTTCCAAATTATTCCATTTCAAGTTTTGCTCAATTAACCGATATCTTCGTATAGCAATATGCCAGTAGGAGGAAACTTGAAAAGATATCAGAGGATTTGTATACCGTGGTTCAACGGCGTGGAGAGTCTCTTCGAGACTATATCGGACGCTTCAACAAGAAGAAAATGTCCATAACCAACTGTAACACCCAGACAGCGGTCACAACTTTCCGAAAAAGGGCTTCTGCCCGACTCGGACCTCTACCAGGACCTCACCAAATATCCTTGTAGGGTAATGGAAGATGTTCTGGCTAAAGCCTGGGCACAAATCAAGTGGGAAGAGGACCAATACAATAATCACCAGTCTTCGCCTAATAGAACACTAGAAGAGACTCTAGAGTCGTTTGGAGGACGACAGAAAGACGATCAGAACCTTACCCGTCTCCATGCAATGAGTACAGAAGGAGGCCATATGACCATCCCTGAGAGACACGACCACATGAAAGAGCAAGAATACTAGAGTACAACTTATCCATCTCGCCTGCTGAGGCAGTCTTAGCTCTCAAGAGACTTGGAAATAAGGTCAAGTGGGTCGAAAAGATGAGGACTCCGGCAGATCAACGAGACAAGTTGAAGTGGTGCAAATTCCATGCTGATCAGGGACATCGGACTGAAGATTGCATTGCCTTGAGATTAGAAGTGTCTCACATGTTAAAGGAAGGCCATCTCACCGACTTTCTGACGGACAAAGAAAAGAAAACTCTCTAACAAGGACGAGATAGAGAAGAAGGTTATGGAGATGTTACCCCTCCAAGACCACCAGAACTCAACCGAATCATCAATGTCATCACTGGCGGTTCTGAAGTAAGCGACATCACACATTTGGCAGCCAAGAGGCACACAAGACAAGCTGGACATGCCAGAATAGCATCTAGTGAAGCTGAGAAAAGATCAACAGCTCTACCAGCTCAGACGATCAGCTTCACTACCACTAAGTCCACTAAACTCCTTAACCCACACCACGATGCACTTGTCATTTCACTTGTTATTGCTAATTGCTTAACCAAACGTGTACTAATCGACAACAGCAGCTCTGCCAATGCCTTTTTCTTTCTACTCTCAGGGAAATGGCAATTAATGAGTCAAAGATAGTCAAAAAAATCCACCGTCTTAATTGGATTTAGTGGAGAACAGAAGAACACAATCGGGAAAATTGAATTGCAAGTCTACGCGGAAGGAGTCAATTTACACACCAGATTCTTGGTGATCGATTTGCCATCAGCCTACAATGTCATACTAGGCAGGCATTGGCTCCATGAAATGCAAGCAGTCCCTTCCATGTATCATCAGGTCCCTAAGGTTTCCAACTAAGTGGGGGGTGAAAGAGATACGTGGTAACCAAAAAGATTCAAGGATGTGCTACCAGACAACCATGAAGGCCAAACAAGTCACCTTCTAGCAATTACAGTAAGAGGGACCATCAAACCCTCACTCAAGCAAGACACCACAACCCGAACAACCTGACCTAGTGGAGCTGGATGAAGTCTCTATCAACCCGGACTTCCCGGACAATGAAGTCCGGATTGGAGCACAACTAGAGCCCGACCTCAGAGAGAAGCTTATAAAATTTATTTCCGAACATTATGATTGTTTTGCTTGGTCCCATGCGGACATGACCGGAATTGATCCTGATATTATTGTTCACAGGTAAAATGTCGACCCAGACTATCCTTCCCAAAAGCAAAAGCGAAGAAAGTTCACCCCAGAAAGGAATAAAGTCATCAATGATGAGATCAGACAACTTCTAGACACCAGGCTGGTCCGAGAAGTTCAGTATCTCGACTGGCTAGCAAATGTGGTGGTAGTGAAGAAGAAAAATGGCAAGTGGTGTGTCTGCATAGACTTCATGGACCTGAACAAGGCGTGCCCGAAGGATTCTTTCCCTTTGCCGCACATAGACATGTTGGTCGATGCCACAGCCGGACACGAGCTACTCAGCTAGATGGATGCTTATTCCGGATACCATAAAATACTGATGCATCCCGACGATCAAGAGAAGACAACTTTCATGACCAACATTGGCATCTATTGTTACAAGTACATGCCTTTCGAGCTGAAGAATGCAGGGGCAACATACCAACATTTGGTCAACAAGATGTTTCAGGAGCTGTAAGGAAGTACAATGGAGGTTTACGTAGACTACATGCTCGTCAAGTCTCTACGAGCAGAACACCATATTGACCACCTCAGACAATCTTTCCAAGTACTCTGAGAGTACAACATGAAGTTAAACCCTACAAAGTGTTCATTCGGCGTAACAGCAGGAAAGTTCCTCGGCTACTTAGTCACCCAGAAAGGGATAGAAGCCAACCCTGTCCAAATCGACTCTATACAAAGAATTACATCTCCAACATGTGTCAAAGACGTACAAAAGCTTACAGGAAGGGTAGCAGCCCTCAGCCGGTTCATCTTGAGATCATCGAAGCGGTGCCATCCTTTCTTCAACAAATTGAGAAAATCAAAAGCGTTTGAGTGGACACCAGAATGTGAGGAAGCACTCAATCAGTTGAAGCAATACCTAACGAGCCCGTCGCTCTTGTCCAAACCCAGAGACGGTGAAACACTTTACATCTACCTGGCCGTGTCCGAAATAGCAATCAGTGCGGTCTTGGTTCGAGAGGACGAGGGCAAGCAGTCACCGATCTACTATATTAGCAAATCATTATTGGATGCAGAGACAAGATATGGTTTGCAGAAGCTAGCCCTCACCCTCGTACATGCAGCAAGAAAACTTCGTCCTTATTTCCAGTGTCACCCGATAGTGGTTCTCACCACATATCCTTTAAAGACAATCCTTCACAAACCAGAGCTGTCCGGCAGACTTGTCAAATGGGCAGTTGAAACTAAGCGAGCATGATATATCCTACAAGCCACGTACTTCATTGAAGTCACAGGTATGAGCTGATTTCGTGAATGATTTTGCGCCTAACCTTTCTATGCAGGCAGAAAAAGAGTTATGCTGCTTCACCGAAGACGAATCAGCTGGAACATGGAAAATCTTTGTGGACGGTTCAAGCAACAAACATGGAAGCAGATTTGGACTCGTCCTTTCATCACCTCGGGGCGACAACATAGAGCAAGCAGTAAGATGGGGATTCAAGGCAACCAACAATAAAGCCGAGTATGAAGCTATGTTAGCCGGCCTTGGATTGGCTAAGGAGTTGGGAGCAAAGAAGATCAACGTCTTTAGTGACTTACAACTCGTAGTGAATCAGATGCAAAGAACCTACCAAGCCCGAGATAACAAGATGACGGCTTACTTAGACAAGGTGAAGGAGCTGCAGTCAAGCTTCGAAGAGTTCACAATCAGCCAGGTGCCCAGGGAAGAGAACAGTCATGCCAACGCTTTAGCCAATCTCGCATCCTCTATTCAAACCACTGGTCCGAAGACCATTCCAATTATCTATCTCCAATGGCTGGCCGTGTGGAAGAAAGAAGAAGAACAAGTGCATGACATATCATACAACCGGACTTGGATGACTCCAATACTAGAATACCTTGAGCATGACATCATTCCAGACGACAAAAATGAAACACGCCGAATACAAGCTCAGTCTTCCCGATTTTCCACTATACAAGGTAAGTTGTACAAACAATCATACTCTGGTCCATACTTAAAATGTATTAACCATGCAGAAGCAAAGACGGTCTTGGCCGAGCTGTATGATGGAAAATGAGGAAACCACTCCGGCGGAAGGAGCTTAGCCTATAGAGCTCTAACAAGTGGATACTATTGGCCCACAATGAAGTCAAACGCAGCCGATTATGTCAAGCGATGCGACAAATGCCAGCGGTTCGCCCAAGTATCCCACCTTCCACCAGAATCATTGATCTCAGTCACGTCACCTTGGCCCTTCATGAAGTGGGGGATGGACATCGTGGGCAAATTACCTAAGGCACCTGGACAACTGGAATACATGTTAGTTGTAACAGACTATTTCAGCAAGTGGATAGAAGCTGAAGCATTCCACAAAGTCCGGGATACAGAGGTGAAAGGATTCATATGGAAAAACGTGATATGCCGATATGGAGTACCAAAGGAGATAGTGACTGACAACGACTCCCAGTTCATCAGCTGTGACTTTCAAGACTTTTGTGAGTCATGGAATATCAAACTTAGCTTCTCAACACCTAGATATCCCCAAGCAAATGGCCAAGCTGAATCATCCAACAAGACAATAGTCAATACCCTGAAGAAGAGGCTCGAAAAAGCCAAGGGCTTATGGGCCGCCGAACTACCCGGAGTGCTTTGGTCATATCGAACGACCCCCAGAACCTCGATGGGAGAAACTTCATTCTCACTAGCCTACGGAATGGAAGCAGTCATCCCAGCCGAAAGCAAAGTACTGACGGACGACCATAACGACCAAGGAACATGTTACGAGCTCGACACACTGGACGAAAAGAGAGATATGGCTAGGCTACGACTAGCCTCTTACCAGCAAAGTGTCGCCAGACACTACAATAAGCATGTCCGCACCCGAATCGTCAAGCTAAGCGATTGGGTACTCCGACGTGTATTTCAAAACACTAAGGAGGTCGGGACTGGTAAGCTAGGCCCGACATGGGAAGGTCCATACTTGATCACCAAGGCATATGGGAATGGAGTATACAAGCTTCAAGAGAAAGACGGACGCGACATAGGCAACAGCTGGAACGCCATCCATCTAAGACAGTATCATGCCTAAACTCAACTTTTCACTTATTTCGATTGATTAGGTCCTACGGGACCCACCTCTCTAGCCACACTAGTTCTAACAATTTTATGCAGGACATGAAAGAACTACATCGTGGCTTGATCCCTTTTCAGGGTACGTAGGCAGCTCCAAGGAGCACAACCACCCTTGCCTTCTCTCCCGGCATCTCTGACAGTTTATTGCAACAGGTCAGAACTACATCGGGCTTGATCCCACAATAGGGGTATGTAGGCAGCTCTCCGGAGTGCAGGCCTATCAATCCCAAAACAAAAGACGGATGCAGCTCCGCTAACAATCGCAATTGAATCGGCACTGGGCGGTAACCTTACTTACTTTTATCAATAAATTTTAAGTCCTACGGGACTCACATTCCAACCATACTAGTTCTGACAATTTTATGAAGAAAATTCTCAGAATTACATATCGGCTTGATCTCCGAAAGGAGTATGTAGGCAACTCTCCGGAGTCCAGCCAACGTCTTTGCAGGTCAAATACGCAAGACGGAAAATGATAAGATGCTCAGTCACCAATATCGCGTACATCGGACCCATTGGATGGTATCAAATCTAACTTACTCACTTTCTTCATTTTCTTAGTCCTACGGGACCTACCATTTCCCACACTAGTTCTGGCAATTTTATGCAGAAAATTCTCAAAACTACATATGGGCTTGATCTCCAAATGGAGTATGTAGGCAGCTCTATTGAGATCAACCCTCTTATAGACCCAACCTTATTGTCCTACCAACATTGGGGGACAAGTAGAATAAAAAACTGACTGAGTTTCAACAAAATTAAAAACAAAAATTACAAAGAACATTCTGAATCGGATAAGCTGAATGTACAAGTCCAACAACATAATAAAAAAGACCAAGTGTCTATAAACTCAAAAACCGCTCCAAATGTGTGGGACTAGTTGGAAAATAAAACGACTAGAAATAAATGAATCCAATAGCACATATTGAAGGCATTGGACTAAATTAAGGAAAACCAAAAACAACAATACAATAAAAGAAAACAAGTAAAAGAACTTGCAAATAACAAGAGAACGCCCCAGACGAGCTAGTCATCGTCTATAATTTATCAACTAATTCAAGTCATGTCTTCCGACAATAACTTGAACTAGGGGGAAAAATGGGGATACGAACCCTTACAAACAATAACGAAAACAACAAGTCATGAGTTCATAGTACAGGCTCAGTCATCGGGTACATGCACCCGGCCAAATAAAATAAATATTGTCTAAACATCAAAATAAAGATAGAAGTCTGCAAATGAACATATAATAATGAAAAATCAGATCAAGCATCGGCTTCCATGTCCGATCCAGTAGTAGCTCCCGACTCGAAGTAATTCGGCGGCTAGTCTCCAAGAGCAAGGTCCGCAGTAACCATAGCCTCAAGAGTAGTAACAAGACCGCCATTCCCCGCATCCTCATCGGCCACCCTCTTCAAGTAAGCATCATGGTCGGCAATAAACCTGTTAACATCCCATGTTTCTGCCTTATCGTCTACAAAGTTGCGAGCCATCTCTCCACGCACTTGAACCTCCATGTCATTAGAAGCATCCACAAGCCTTTTCTCAAGTAAAGTAACCGTACCCTTGACGGTCTGGAGCTCACTCTTAACACCTTCCAGCTCGGCAACCTCGGACTTGCAAGTGTCAAGTTGACCCTTTAACTCTTTGTTGGAAAGCTTCATGTCCTCACACTTAGCACAAAAACAATTCAGCTCTTGGCTTTCAATCGACTTGTCAAACTTTTGATCTTCTTCCTCATCCATATGGCCGTCGCAATACTCTACACAAAGTATGTGATATAAGTACAAGTTAGAGAAATGATAAATTTCACGAAGACAAAATGCAATGAAAATAAATTACACCTACCCGGAACATATTCATAAGACATGCACCAGATGCAACGTCACTTCCAATGGTGTCACAGACCTTCTCGTCCTTCGGAAGTAATAGTCGATCTACATTCTCAAGAAGTGGACTAAAGTCTTCCACACTAGCAACGACAGAAGCTGATTGCGGCAATCCACTAGCCGTAGAGAAGAATGATAACTTGATTAAGTCATCGGATAGATCAGATACAACGTCTTGAAATGCTATCCCTCCTCTTTATGTCGGGGTAAGAAGTGGAAGGGCATCGATAGTATCGACTCACCCTCCTTCGCTGGAATGAGTCGTGATGGTTTGTTGCTTATCTTTCCTAGGCGCGGCCGCAACTCTTCCTCTCTTCGACGCGATACGATACATGTTGTCGATAATATCTATCACCCAAGCTCGATCGTTAGGAGTTAAGCCAGGATCATTCGGATCCGAAGAAATAAAGTGATTACCGTAAATCTCACGACCGTATCGTATAAATGCTAGGTCACGCTCACCTCGAGTAGCAGGCGCAACTAGATATGTTCGATAAGGCGGACGTACGTATCTCATATCCTAAAGGCTGGTGGAGTAAAGAGTTTGCTCGGTCAAGAGTAATCCACAATGGCAATCCTCCTCTGGATAGCTAAAGAACTAGACGACCTTCTCCTCGCTCTCGTCGCGTACTAGAAAGTTCTTACCCTTCAAACCTACAAGAAAACATAAAAAGGAAGAGTTAGTATAAAACAATATGATGGAACCATACAAGTATGAAGTAAAACCACTCGGACATGGAAGCACTTACCAACAACAGACCAAGAAGGCGGAATATCTTTATAATCTGAAATTCCCAACAACTCGTTAGGGACATAAAAGTAACGATGTCTCCATCCAGACTTATCGTCCTCAGACAAACCTACCACCAAATGCTGGCCCCGTCTCTTGACAAACTTATATCTCCCCTTTTCGACAGACTCCGCCAAAGAATATGCATATAGTACATCCCCCAAAGTGAAATCACAAATATTATTCAACTCGCAAAATACATGTACCCTTATTAGGACACGCCAGACATTTGGCATCAATTGGCTCGGATATATTCGCTGATGGTTACAGAGCTCCAACACTAGTCTAGGCAATGGAAATCGAGCACCTACCTCAAAAACATCATGTACATACACCCATATCCTGGAATAAGCCAATCGGCCTTCTCGACAAACAGCGGAAGCTTCAAGTTAATATGTATTGGAACTCCATAATTCAACCTAGCCCAACCTAAGTGGTCTTCCCTAAGCTTGGTAACATAATTGACATCAGGGAAAAGTATGTTGGTAGCCACACTACCCGGAATCGACTTAGTAATATCTTTACCACGAATCACCACACCCTCCGGAATCATATTAGTTTGAACATCATCATCACTATTAATCTCACTAGAAGACCTATCGGCTCTACTAGATGATCCAATGACAATACTCCGATTATGGGATGACATCACCTAAAAATAAAGACACTATCCAAGGTTTATCCCACCGAACAAGTAAGACATGTCGGAATATAAAAATAACAACATGATTACACACAAGTATAATCGGCCACCGGCCTTACTGGACTACCATGCAAAATGTCCATAGCTTATCATGATAAAAAGTATATACTCTAGCATGCTGGAGCCGACATACAAGAAATATTGGCCTTATTGGTCTAACATGCAAGAGATTCGCTAACACATGAGCAATACAAGACCCATCGGCATAACGGGACTTAATGGAAAGTAATACGACATGCATTTGCTAAAACAGTAAATATCTTAATTTTTACTACTAGCAAAGATCAAGCAAAAACATATGCTATCGAGGAATCAAAATTTTACGAATACTACTTTCATACTTTTACTACGAAGAACACGAAGAACATTCGAAGAGTTAAGAGTGAAAAGAGAACTAACCTTATGTAGCTGAAAAATCCTCTCTTTAGGACTCCACCCTTCCACTTCAAGCTCTAAGCTCTCTCCAAAAACTCATCTGTGTAAAAAAAAAGGAGAACAGGAGGTAAATGAGAATGTTGCCATAGCTATGCCCTTATATAAGAAAAAGCATCAGCCTTCGACTTAAAATTTTATTGTCTGATTCTACTGAGCAGACTACACTTACTAAACAAAGTAAAGTCGACTCTATCGGCGGCAACTTCATTTTACTCAACAGCATTCTGAAATAAATAGAGCAACATCAACCAAAATATCCAAAAATGATACAGTGACTTCTATAATCCAAATGAAAACAGGGTAATAAGTACTTTTACATGCATATATATACTTAAAACTCATATATACGTATCCAATATATGTGTATATAAACATATAAATTCTTAGCATGCAAGTCAGTGGTTTTATTTTTTATATTTTATATATAAACATGGGTATTGTGTATATACACACGTACATATACTGATACTTACATCTATGGTTTTCTTCCATCTGTTCACATATATATGTTGTATAGAAGTTCCGATTGAAGCCTATTTATTCATATTCTTGACCCATTGGCAGTGTTTGTGTGTATCAAGTGTGCGAGTAACGATTAGCCATATTCAACAAATATTTGGATCTCTATTCACCAATGCTCGTATACTGTAAGTTAGTGATTGTATATACATCAGTGAATGTAGAAACTTACCTTTCTGTTGGTAGAAAGTTGTATCGGAAACACAACGAACTCAGGAATTTGCCAACGACGACTCGCTCCTTCGCCGGCTTCACATGATGCACCGGCGAATTCTACCAAGCTTGACAGCGGCTCAACGCCTATGTCTCCCTCGTCATTGCCGTTGATGTTGTTGTATCTATCCTACTAGCCTGGACTCACTCGACTTGCTCGTTCAATATCTGTGCCGTCTATGGTGCTTCCATAGCCTCCATTAGAACAGGGCTCCTCACCTTTACTAGACTTGGAAGATTGTGAAAACTAATCCAAGATCTTCAGTAATTTTTTGCTTCAATTTGAGAAGTGAGTTGAAGATAGCACACAAGTCCATTTATTTTATGGACAAGAGAATCGTCTGGATATTTACTTCAACCAACCACTTCTCATATTGCTTTTACTCTACCTTCTACATGTACAGCTACATCATCGTACCTTCTCCTTGCTTATTTATCTACATAAAGGAAGTAGCAGTTGGCCACAAATATCTGTGTTGTTTCTTTTTAAAAAATTAAGCTAATGGAAGTGTAGTGTCAAGTTACTTTTCCATCAGAAGCTACTCTAGTGAAGTAGGCAAGGAATGGCCAAACACTAGCTCGTTGGACACCATGACAACTCATATATATGCGTCGTGGTTAGTCAGCTTTATCAGCCTAACCACCTCGCTGGCGCTGCTAGAGCTCATTCACCGATCTTATTTGGCCACTGCCACTCTCCGATTTCGCGGAATGCGCCATTTGATTTTTTCTTCTTGTCTGTAAGCTTTACACCACCTCACCGGCTGCGTTAACATCATCGGACGCGACGGACTCGCCGATGATACTTTCTCTTCTCTCTAACTTGCAATCGTTGCTCTGTGTCTCTCCCATCGGCCTCATCAGCCTCTTCGGCTTTATCGGACGCACTAGACAATTAAAAAGTGTTAGGAATTGGGTACTTGCTCGTATAGATATCAATGAACAATACTTCTTTTATTGATGTACTTGAACAGAAACAGAACTTGTAAGAATTACAAAGGAAACTGAAGAACAGAGATTAGGAAAACCAGAGATCGTCCGAAGTAGAACTTCTGCCCGCAAGATGAGAATACGCCCCGGTAGTGCTCATGGTAAGGCGGCTTGTCCCTAAAGGTTAAAATGATCTTGACGTCTCGGCTGTAGTAGCACGTCTCGGTTGTCGGATGTGAAGAGTCTCCGGCGGTTACAGCAGCCAAGAGTCTCTGGGCCGATGGGCTTCCGAATTGGGCTCAACAATTAAACGAATTGGGCTTGTGGAGTTGGTCCAAAAAGATAAGGCCCAAACACCAATTGCCAAGATCCAAGTCCCAGGCCCGAGCCCGCCCGTCCGTCCGGACGGACAGCGGCGGTGTCGTCGGCGGCGGCGGCGCGCGTGTGTGCGCGCGCGTGAGCACCCATACACATCCATACACACCAACCCAACAAGTTATTAAGCCCATACAGACATAGCCTTAAATACTAGTCAAATCATCCACATATAACCGATGTGGGACAACTAACATTTATTATAATTAATAACATGTTAGTTACTACTTTAACATCCAACCTTTAGCATACAATATCTCACTCACCGAAAATCGGTTTAGAGATATTAAATATACCACGTTCATCTACTCACGGCGTATATTAACATCCAATAAATATTTAATTAAATAATAAATATTTAATTAACAATATTTATCCACAATTAATGGTTAATTACTAAACCATTTCCGACAATCCCCCACATGAGTGAGAATGCCAATGCAAAATGAATGCAAATGCAAAGTTCAGTCCTCAAGAGACAATACTGCATTTGGCTAGGTAGCTTGTGGCCTTGAACCTATCCATAGTCAACATCATCGAGTATACCGGCGGCATAGTAGTTATGAAAACCTTGAACTAGTCCTCCATGGTGTATACCGAGACAACAATATTGACACAATATCATCTCAATTCCGTCCGTTCTAACGTTTTGTGTCCTTTTCGGCCTTGGACACCCCTTTGGATTCATAAGTGTATCAATTGAAGCGATCCTCACTTCACACTCATATAGGTGACTCTTATTCCCACGTATCCTACTATACTTGACCTCTCTGAGGTATCCAAGAATCATTAAAAGTCATAAGACTTAATCTCACCACGTGTAGGTAAACAAACACTCACTGTTCTCAGAGAATATGTATGTTTGAGTGTTTAAAACACGGATTCTTATAACTTCGTTGTCCCATTGAACCAAACTCTTGGGATCCTCCAATCTGCAAGGTTGGGTATCCGCTATAATCATCCTTAAGATGTGGATTTAACACCCATTCCCTCTAACAACTTATACATTTGATCTCGATTAATGCTCTTAGTCAGCGGATCCGCTAGATTATCTATTGACCTCACATAGTCAATTGAGATAACCCCACTTAAGATCAAATGTCTTACGGTGTTATGTCATCGATGAATATGTCGAGACTTACCATTATAAAATATATTTTGCGCTCGTCCAATAGCAGATTGGCTATCACAGTGTATCAACACGGACGACACAGGCCTCGTCCAACACGGAATATCCTCGAGGAAATTTTTAAGCCATTTAGCTTCTTCACCAGCTTTATCTAAAGCTATGAATTCAGATTCCATAGTAGACCTTGCAATACAAGTCTGTTTTTTAGACTTCCAAGATACTGCACCACCCCCAATAGTAAACATGTATCCACTCGTAGAAAACGAGTCTTTAAAGTCAAATATCCAATTAGCATCACTATACCCTTCAAGTACAGCAGGCTCTCTTGAATTATGAATCGCAAAATTCTGAGTATATTTCAAATAACCCAGTACGTGCTCTAGGGCTCTCCAATATTCATTACTTGGATTAGCAGTATAACTACTCAACTTGTGAACCGAGCATGCTATATCAGGTCGGGTACAGTTTGACAAATACATCAAACTCCCAATGATCTTAGCATATTCATCTTGACCCACAGGTTCTCCCTTATGCTCACTTAGATGAACATTCAGCTCCCAAGGAGTCTTAGCAATGGGTTTATCAAAAGCATTGAATCTCCTCAATACTTTCTCAACATAGTGAGATTGCGACAAAGCAATTCCGTTGGGCGTTCTTGGAATCTTTATTCCAAGAATAACGTCAGCCAAACCCATATCTTTCATGCTAAAATTCATACTTAGCATCCTATTTGTTTCACCAATCACACGAGAGTTACTACCCATGATCAACATGTCATCTACATAAAGACAAACGATAATATAATCATCACCCTTTTTCTTAATATAGACACATTTGTCACTCTCGTTGATCTTAAAACCATTTGACAACATCACTTCGTCTAACTTCAAGTGCCAACGCAAAGGCGCTTGTTTCAATCCATATAAAGACCGTTGTAGTTTGCATACCATGTGCTCTTTTCCAGGTACAACAAACCCTTCTGGTTGCTTCATATAGATTTCATCATCCAACTCCACATACAAGAATGCAGTCTTAACATCCATTTGATGAATCTCAAGATTGCGCAAAGCAGCAATAGCGAGAAGCACCCTAATAGAAGTAAGTCTCGTCATGGGCGAGTAGGTATCAAAGAAATCATAATCGGCTTTTTGTCTAAAGCCCTGAACTACAAGTCTGGCCTTATATTTATCAATAGTACCGTCAGACTTGTACTTCTTCTTTATGATCCACTTGAATCCTAATGCTTTACAGCCTGGTGGTAGTTCAACTAACACCCAAGTGTGATTAAGCATAATAGACTCAATCTCGATGTCTATAGCTTTTTTCCACAAGGCAGCATCTGAACCAGATAAGGCTTCTTTTATGGATATCGGTTCACCATTTAACATTAAAACGATGTAGTCCGGTCCATAAATCTTTGCTTTCCGTACTCTAGTACCACGTCTAGGCTCATTCACAGGCATAGACCTAAGTCGCTTTTTATTCGGCGGTCCATTGAACACCGGATTAGAACTAGATGCAACATTTCCATCTATGGGTTCAGAACTCATAGGATCATCTACAAGTTTAGAACTTGTTGCTTCATCCTCAACTCTCTTGCTAGAGTTAGGATCAACCTTATTTTTATTAGGATAGATATTCTCAAAGAATACAACATTCTTTGATTCCATCGTCGTACCCACATGTATGTCAGGTATATCTGATTTGTGTACAACAAACCGATACGCGCTGCTGATCAGTGCACAACCAATAAAGATACAATCTACCGTTTTAGGTCCAATTGTAACTTGTTTTGGTAAAGGCACTTCAACCTTAGCTAAACACCCCCATAATTTGAGGTATTTAAACGAAGGTTTCCTTTCTTTCCAAAGCTCATAGGGAGTCACGTTCTTCCCTTTGATTGGAATCTTGTTCAAGATGTAGTTAGCAGTCAAGATAGCTTCCCCCAACATGTTCTGGGGTAATCCCGAACTAATCAACAAGGCGTTCATCATCTCTTTAAGAGTACGATTCTTACGTTCAGCAACGCCATTTGATTGTGGTGAATAAGAAGCAGTCGTTTGATGGATTATACCATTTTCGTTGCATAATTCAGCAAACAGAGCAACATACTCTCCACCTCTATCACTTTGAACCATTTTGATTTGGCAACCAAGTTGATTTTCGGCTTCATTCTTGAAGTTTCTAAAAGCTTCAATAGCCTCATCTTTACTTCTTAACAAGTAAAGGTAACAATACCTTGTGCAATCGTCAATAAAGATAATAAAATACCTTTTACCATCTATAGTTTGCACAAACTTTAAATCACAAACATCAGTGTGAATTAGTTCTAGAGGTTTGGTGCTTCGTTCAACCGACTTAAATGGTAACTTAGCCATTTTTGCTTCAACACAGACTTCACACTTGTCTTGTGTCTTAGATAAATCAATATTTAACAAGTCCATGTTAGCAAGTCTTTTTTTATAACATTTAGATTTACGTGACCAAGTCTACAATGCCATAAATCAGAACACTCAAGCAAGTAAGCAGAAGTAGTAGCTTTATTATCATTAGCAACTGCCTTAGAAGGCTTACAAGTACGAACACTTAACTTGAACATATCATCAACAATATGACCTTGTCCAAGAGTCTTGCCAAACTTACGTATGATTACAAAATCACTACGAAGATCTATATCAAACTTAGCCCTAACTAGTTTGACACCCGACACCAAATTCTTGCGGATTGCCGGAGCATGCAGCACATCCTTCAAAGTTATCTCCACACCGGAGGTGAGTTGGAGTACAATAGTCCCAACTCCAAGAACAGGTGAGGTACGGTCACTCACCTCGGTGACAAAGCGGTCTTGAACTTCCTTGTAGGTATAGAACAAGTCCCGGTTCATACAGATATAAACAGTCGCACCTGTGTCAAGAAACCAAGTAACAGGATTAGGGTCCGAAACATGGTTTACCTTGGTGATCATGGCAATAAGGCCGTCTTTGTCCCATGTGCCGTAGTATTTTTGGACATGGTTGACCTTGCCTTTTCCCTTCTTCTTCGGCAGACGGCAGTTCTTCGCCATATGTCCGGGCTTATCACAATTGTAGCACGTTCCAGTGAACTTGGTTGGAGGTGCCACATCTTTTCCTTTGCCTTTGGCAGGATAAGGACGCTTTTTTGAAGGTCTGCCCCTACCATCGGTAAAATTAGCCTTAGCCTCCATTGGAGCCTTGGCCTTCAAATCTTGATCACGGACTTGAGCTTCGGTTTGAAGCTTAGCCGCCAACGTCTTAAGGGTCATCTCATTTCGCTTATGCTTAAGGTATCCCTTGAACTCCTTCCAACTAAGCGGCAGCTTGTCAACCAAGAGCGCCACAGTATACGCCTCGGGCAGAGGCATCCCCTCGGAATGAACATCATGCACAAGAGTTTGGAACTCTTGCACTTGGGGCATCATAGGACGACTGTCCACCATTTGGAATTCGGTGAGCCTCGTCACTACGAACTTCTTCATGCTAGCAGGGTTAACACGGTACTTCAACTCAAGAGCATCCCAAATTTCTTTGGCAGTCTCCTTGACGTTGAACACATTGAACAGGCCATCATCAAGCCCGTTCAACAACATATTCCGACACAGATAGTCGGAATGCACCCAATTATCGTAGTTAATACGAACTTGCACATCCTCCTCGTCCTCAGCTGGGACAGGAAGTCTTTCGTCACGCAGGAAGCTAGCAAGCCCCATTGTGGTGATGTAGAACATCATCTTTTGGGACCATCTTTTGAAGTCAGTTCCCGAGAAAACAGGAGGTTTTTCGGCGATCGGCATGAGCCGAGCAGTAGGTTGGACTGGAGCCATAGTTGAGCTCGAGGAGCCAATGGTTCCAGAAGTGGTGGAGGAAAAAGTGGCAGCGCCAGTACTCGAATTGGTAGACATTTTTCTAGCAGAGTTTTAGAATGAACTTTAGTTTGAGAAAGCACACGAACAAGTAACTTCCGTTATTCTCGTCTTGCAATTGTTAGAAATCGGGTACTTGCTCGGGTAGATATCAATGAACAATACTTCTTTTATTGATGTACTTGAACAGAAATAGAACTTGTAAGAATTACAAAGGAAACTGAAGAACAGAGATTAGGGAAACCAGAGATCGTCTGAAGTAGAACTTCTGCCCGCAAGATGAGAATACGCCCCGGTAGTACTCACGGTAAGACAGCTCGTCCCAAAGATTAAAACGATCTTGACGTCTCGGCTATAGTAGCACCACAAACAGAACCGAGCTCCGACGAACTGGACTAGAACGAAGACTGAACTCGTGTATGATATGCTATGCTTATGCAAGAGAGGAGTGCAGATTGCTTGGAATGAGTGAATTCTGCAAATGAGGATGCTCCTATATATAGCAACTCTCGATCAAGTGAAGGGACTCGTCACCATCAATTCAGTCATGATGGCCGGTGCCGGATGTGAAGAGTCTCTGGCGGTTACAGCAGCCAAGAGTCTCTGAGCCGATGGGTTTCACACGCTGGGCTTCCGGATTGGGCTCAGCAATTAAACGAATTGGGCTTGTGGAGTTGGTCCAAAAAGATAAGGCCCAAACACCAGCCCAAAGCACCAATTGCCAAGATCCAAGTCCCAGGCCCAGGCCCGAGCCCGCCCTCCCGTCCAGACAGACGGCAGCGGCAGCGGCGGCGCGCGTGTGAGCACCCATACACATCCATACACACCAACCCAACAAGTTATTAAGCCCATACAAACATAGCCTTAAGTACTAGTCAAATCATCCACATATAACCGATGTGGGACAACTAACATTTATTATAATTAATAACATGTTAGTTACTACTTCAACATCCAACCTTTAACATACAATATCTCACTCACCGGAAATCGGTTTAGAGATATTAAATATACCACGTTCTTCTACTCACGGCGTAGATTAACATCCAACAAATATTTTAATTAAATAATAAATATTTAATTAACAATATTTATCCACAATTAATGGTTAATTACTAAACCATTTCCAACAAAAAGTATGAGCTACTAACATGTCCACCCTACCTTTCCAAACTCATCAGATGTGCCGGAGTCTGCTGCTGGACTCGTCGACATCGTCAACCTTGTCAAACTTATCAATGTTGCAATGTGTTCCATTGGAAGCATCGACACTATCGCCCTTATTGGAAAGGTTGATTATTTTCACACGTCACTCACTCCATTGGGACCATTGGACACACTGGCATGCTTCTCACTCTTCTTTTCGCTAATATCCATTGGAAGCATCGGCCTTCTCAAACCATCGGATGCATTGGACGCATCTGCCTAATTAGCCACACCTGACCCCTTCGCCTTGAATGGCCTGTATTGGATACATTGGCCGCGCCATGTTGCAGCTCACGTGCAAAAATCTATCGGACTTATTGGAAAGGTTAAATACTTATACACATCAATATTAGAGCTAGTTTGGTATACCATACCGGGGTTTTTTGGTCATACCGCATACCATACCGAAATTTTCGGTATGCATAATTTGATATTGATACCATACCAAACTTTTCGGTATACCGAAATTTCGGTATGGTTCAAAAGGCATACCATTATCGTACCTTATGTTCGGTTTACCGTAAACTTACGGTATACCGAAAATATGAACATCAAATATTTAAATTCCAAAAAACATAGAAAACACTTAATACTAATAATAATTATTACCAACAAGCAATTAAGTCCAAAAAAATTAAAGAAAATCCAACGTACAGTTTCACATCACAACAACAATTAATAATTTAACATCTCAATTTTCAACATTTAAATATGGGTTAAGTTGATATTATTAATTAAATATAATGAATAATTCATTAATAATCTAATATATATACATATATAGTTATATAAATATATCAATTTATATATAATTGTTTAGAATTTCGGCATATACCAAATCTTCGGCATATACCGCGATTTCGGTATGTACCAAATATCGGTATTTATTGAAAATTTCAGTATACCAAACTTTCGGTTCGATCCGGTATTTGAAATTCATATACCGTTACCATACCAAAACCATTCGGTACGATATCATACCATACCAAAAATACGGTATACCATAAGTTCGATTAAATACGGTATTTTTTAGTTCGGTTCGGTCGGTATACCGAAATTTCGGTATTTTAGTCCACCCCTAATCAATATTCCGTTGGACGTATTGGCTGCACCATGTTGCAGTCCGCAGTGGAAGCCTTAGTCCATCGGATGCATCGGACACGCCTGCTGCATCTATCTCTTAGTCTATGAGGCCTAACTATTTGTATTAAATCATCTAGGCCCGTTTATTTATTTCTTCTTGGCCTAATTAGCTTATTAATTCATTAAGGCTAATCACCCAATTCTAAATTACTGTGTAAATTGCACAAAAACATCAAAAACTAATTGTACACGTACTAAATTATTTATATATGCACACGTGTATATATAAATTAATTATACAAAATGGAAATCTTCGATAATCAAGAAAAAAGGTATTTTTCGACACCTGCATACCCGAATAATATAACTCTTTAGTTAAATAATTTAACTAAAGAGTGGGAGACAAACTGTAGTGGACAATATTCGCCTTGTGACAAAGCCTGCTAAATCGGCCCAACTAGCATGTCAGACTATGCGGACCGGCCCAATACAAGTTTAATTAAATTATAAGGCTTAATGAGCCCATATCCGACTTAGGGGTGTCCAACGGCCTAACCAGACACGTCGGCATAACTGGCCACGATTTTTGAATAAGTCAGCTAAGACTAAATGAAGACTAATTCAAATTAGTTTCTTCCCACGATAATCGGAACGACTGGAGAGGAGATGGTGGGCGGATAAGGCCAACGACTAGGGCATAGAGAAAAACCTAAATCGACTAAGCGGCCAATAAGTCCGCTGGATCCATCCAAGCATTCAGACTCTCACTCTCTATTCATCTCTTACCCTATCCGCCGCCATCCTTTTTCTCTCTTATTCTCTATTCTTATAGACTATCGGATCCATCGGCCGCACCGGCTACACCGGCACCACCTACCCTCCCGACGCTCTTATTCTCTATCATCACCAACCGGACGTCCCAGACATCTCAGAATCTATTACTATTGTGTTTCACTATTATTCAATTACTTTCTTTATTATTTATATCTTCTTATTCCGATAACTGACTTGAGCGTCGGAGGTCCATCGGCCGACACCCCTTCCAGTGTTCCTTTGGACTCTTACGTGTATTACTTGTGATAGGTTGCTTAGTGTCCTTTCATCCACGTCATCCACGTCTTCCGAGTAGTAGGATTTATCCCCTACAACGATTATCACTCATTCTTGTAATTTCGAATTGAAAAAAGAATGAAAAGTCATAAATTAATTGAATCAAATGAAATTTTGACAGCATAACTCCACTATCCTAACTACCAAGTGCTCGACTTTACTAGCTATGTTAACCATAATGGTTTTAATTTACTAAGTCTACCTAGCCCCCAATTATTCAAGAAATCTTATATAAAATAAGCAATAAAAAAATACAATAATTAATCAAATTAATAACAGTCATTTGTTGGGATAAGATCCTTAAGAAGTAATCAATTTCTATTCCAAAGGGAGAAGATCCTTAAGAAGTTGATTTAATCTATCCCACAATGTACTACGTGCTCATTTCCAAGTTATGTACGTAATAAATCCAATCCACAAGGGCAACCAACAATAATTCCAAATAAGATAATGGTATCCATTAACACACTAATGGAGCATGAATAATCAAAATAATACTTATATACAATTAAATTCCAACACTGTCAAGACATTACTGCTAAATTTCAAAAGCATGTCTAATGCATACAACAAACAAAATCAAATCATCAATATAAAGCTAAGTATCAATTCAAGAAGCATACCGATGGTGGAGCGGGACAACGGTGGCGGAACAGCGGTGGAATGAGACGACGAACGATTGAAACGAGAGAGGAGGAGATCGGGTCAGAGAGAGAGAGAGAGAGAGAGAGAGAGAGAGAGAGAGAGAGCACTTACATACAGCGGCGGTGGCGCGGCGGCGGATTAGAGAGAGAGATAGAAACTGAAGTTAAGAGAGCGGATGTGAGAGAGAGAGAGAGAGAGAGAGAGAGAGAGAGAGAGAGGATAACACTTACATACGGCGGCGGCGCGACGGAGGATTATAGAGAGAGATGGAAACTGACGTTAAGAGAGCGGGTAATATTATACAGAAATGAAAAAAAATTATTAATTCATAGTTTACCGAGTGCAGTTGCCATCGGCAATTTACTGAGGGAAATATTCCTCGGTAATGCCCTCGGTGATTTTAGCGGGAATAAGCCCGCCTAATTACCGTCGATAATCCGTCAGTAATTTTATTAAAACTGACCCACTTTTTTGCCGTCGGTATGTGGTCGGTAATTACCGTGGGTGTATTTGCCATCGGTAATTTCCGCTGTATTTTGGCTATTTTTTGTAGTGCCATCTCATTCCACCTCGTTATTCATGGCGGAGTGCGACACACTCTCTCTCTCTCCCTCTCTCTTCTTCCTAAGATCTGCAACTTCCGGCAGTAATTTGGCCCTCGTTACCACCACCTACAGGTGCGAAACGGTGAGGCGAAGCCAATGGACTTGGTCCAAACCTCGATTCAAAGTGTCGTGGCCTGATCACTATTTTGTTTAGCAATTTATCCGCAACTCTAACGGGCAATTGTAGCTATAGTAATCAAGTATCGTATCCACAAGGACTATTAAGCGAAAATACGAAAGTTCACACACTTTCCTACTATTCAAGCTTTATAAAGAGCATAATTTTGGGATTTCTTACAAATAAGAAAGAGGATTAAAGCAACTAGACAAACAAAAGCAAGATAATCACTCAAACACGATCAAAGATACGATAAAAGAAAATGTTGATTCTAGGGATTCAATCCGATTCTAGATGATAATGAAAATAACTTCCTAAATCACATAACCATGTTTAATCTCCTAATTGAGAAACAATCACAAAGCAATTCACTATCCTCTCTCGAAAGATAGCAAAAGAAGATCAATCTATCGACTCTCTTGGCTAAGACTAAAGATGATACATCAACTCCAAAAGGCACAAAGCTTAAAAGCTTCCATGCATAAATTTATCACCTACTAAGTCTCAAAATCATGCATGATGTGATAATTTGATTTCCATGCTTGTAAAAACCTACTAAGAATTTGCACAAACACTTGGCATGCAAGAAATATGATCAATAATCCCCACATGAAAATAAGAGCCAAATCCACCATCAATTAGGAGAAGGTAATTAGAATTAGAAAATTAAAATCAAAACACCATTGAATCTTCACAAATCCCCAAAATCAACTAAGGAAAATTAACTAGACATAATTAAGGAATTGACAAGAGAAAAGAGAAATGAAAGCATAATTAAAGATACTAAGTAACCCAAATGGAGAAATCTTCAATTAATTTTTCAATGGAATGCAAATCCAACCTTCAATTTCATTACAATGCATAAACCCTAAATTAAACTCTAAAAGGAAAATTTGGGAAGAGGAAAACTAGCTAGGAATAAAGATATCTCGTTTTTGGGGCTTAACCCTATTTTTATAAGGCACAAGAAGTGCTAAAACATAGTAAAAACGCGAAAAGGGCAATTTTGGAAAAATTGGTGCAGAAAAGTGTCGACCAGCTGTCCGGCGGGGCTAACCGGCGGTCTAGAGACAGGGCGCCGATCAGCTCACCGTTGGCATTAAGGCACAAATCGAATTACAGGAAAAATAATCGGTCTGACCGGCGGTTCAGGGGTAAACCACCGGTTAGACGGTCTAGACCGCCGGTTGGCTTTCTTGGACCGCTGGTTGGCTATTTCTCCACTTTTCGTCCGATTCTTCACTTCTTTATCCCGAATCTTCGATTCCGATCTTCTTCGAACCTCCACTTTAGATTAAGAACCTTTATTTTACCTACACACATGCAAAAACTCCACAAAACGTGATACAAATCCAAAATAGAGAATTTCATGACAAACAAATTATATATAAGGCAAAAGTTTAGCAAAATGCTAAGATAAACACGTTTAGTTGCTACGAAAATGAGCGTTTATCATGGCCGAAATTCACGAAAAATCAAACGGCCGAAATTTGCGAAAAACCACCATTAATAGATCTGTGATTTTTATTTTTTTTGTGATTTCACAACAAAGTATTTGGTACTCCCTCCGTCCCACTAAATACGGTCTGTTTTCCATTTTGGAACGTCCCACTATCCTTGGCATGTTTCCTTTAAAGGAAACAATTAGTGTATATTTAGCATTATAAAAAAAAGAGTAAGATATTCGAACACACTGTGGCTAGCCACACGCGTTAAAAATGGTAATATAGGTTTTGAAAATGGAAATATACCCTAATTAGGAAGCATAAATCTTAGGGGGAAAATGTGATTATTTCCATTTTTACATTCAATTTTATTTTTTTCACGCGTGTAGCTGGCCACAGTGTGTCCGAATGTCATTACTCATAAAAAAATTGTATTCACACTACATGGCTCCACCATCCCATCTAAACCCTACTAACCTACTCCCAGTATACACTATCCACCATCTCATCTATAACTTTATAAGCATTATAAAAATATTGCATTCACACTATACTAAACATTCTTTCTATCTAATACCCCTTTTCTTAGTCTCTGTGTCCATATAAACCACGCTGTATTCGGCGGGATAGGGGGAGTACTGATCAAATTTTGTTAGAAAAATTTTGTTATTGATGAGAATTTTGTTTTGGTACCTTTGTATTATATATTGTTACTGATCAAAATTTTGTGTGTTACTCATCAGAATTTTTTTTAAGTACCTATGTATTAATTTTTTTGTTGTGAGTCACAAATAATTTTTTGTTACCGTCAGCGACGGCGGCGATGACTGAGAGACTATTTTTTTTATGAGTCACAAAAAATTTTATGACCACCGGCAGCGGCACGACCACTACAAGTTGTTTTTCTTTTTGTTGAGTCACAAAAAAAGTTTTGTGACCATTAGTGACGGCGGCGATGACGACTCATAGTTATTTTTTTTATGAGTCACAATTTTTTTTTTGTGACCACGGGTGACGGCGGCGGCAACTGAGAGATGATTTTTTTTTTTTGTGAGTAAAAAATATTTGTTTGTGATTGCCGACATAAGAGTAGAAGGTGAATGGTTGGATGAAAAGTAATAAAGTCACAAAATATTCTTTTTTCTTGATATAGCTGGTAATTTTTAAAAAGAATGAAGGGTAAAAAAGTCCGAAATGGCTAAAATTTCAAAAAACTTGTTAAGTAGGGCTACTCTCAAATTCCACTCTATAATTAATATAGGGTACTTAGTACTAAGTTGCTCGTGAATATCAATGGAATTATCATACTTTAAATCATTTGTAGAAAATTAGTCATGTAACTACGTGATTTGTTCTAAAACTCGTATAATAATAAATTTCTCTTAGTTATTACTACAACTTCATTTATTTAATATTTATATAAACAAAATGTTCATAATCCGATTGAAAATAATTCAGCTTGTCCACATTGAAGTCAATATATATTTAAGCACACTTAGGCCTCGTTTATCGGCGCCTTTGCAACCTGCCACATAGATATATAAGAAAAAAATGAAGATGGCCTCTTTTCTCTTCAATATTTAGGTCGACCCAAATTTAAAAGCCACCGAGTGACCTCTCTCTCTCCTCTACTTTTAATTCAATGGGATGGAGGCATTTGTCGCCATTTCATTAGTTCGTCAAATTATTTTGGATATTAAGATAAAATTATTATATCTTTTACAAATTATCTTAAAAATAAATAAAAATAGTACCAAAATTCGTAATTTTTCCTACTCTATAAATAGAGACCCATATTAGCTATATTTTTGCACAAAAAAAAATCTCTTCTTCTCTCTACTTATAATCTTCATCTTACCACACCATCTATTTTCTTTATTAAACGTCAATGTCTTATTTGAGATCGTGATATTATGGGAAAAATATTGATCGCTTGCATTATCATGCACAATATGATAGTAGAAGATGAAAGAAGCACTTACCTAAACTATCGTGATCCTACAGAATTTATTGAAGATCGACTTCGGCAGAAAAATCGTCAGAGTGAAGATGAAGAAGGAGATAATGATTACGTTTACTCCACCGAAAGGATTGTAAGTCTAACGAGCTATATGAGAAATAAAGAACAACTTCTCAATAGATAAGCTCACAAAGCTCTGTTAAACGACTTGATCGAGCATATATGGCAAAAATTCGGTAATCGTAACTAAATTTGATGATGTTTCGTCTATGTTTTAAGCACCATTTATGTATTTTAAATTTTGTATTTCAATTGAAGTATTTGAATATTTTGGTTTGATTATTTTGTAGTTTGTCTTATTTATGTTTTGTTAATAATTTTGCATTAATTTCAGACTATTTTAATTATCGTTATTACCAATAATTATATTAATATTAAAAATAATATAAAACAAAAATATTTAATGTTAAAGTTGAGGTGGTTGGGATGGTCATTGATAAACCATAAAAAATAAATATGATTGGATTGAAAAAATATTGAGAATGTGAAAGAGAGAGAAATTAATTAAATATTAATAAAGGTGATTGGTTGGTGATTTGTCTGGTCTCTGATAAACATGGTCTTAAAAGGAAATCTCAGCAGCATCCAATGCTGAAATATCATACATGTTTGCACTAAAAGATTTATATCCGTTACCACACAAGAAACAATCGAGAAACTGATAATTACCTCAAACACAATTTTGTGCAGGCAATGTGCTTTACAGGTTTATTGTAAAAGTCACTTCTTGCATAGTCAATTTAATCAATTACAAGAAACTAAGTTCAATTTAAATCAAAGCTGAGTGATCCAAGTTTTTACAAAAAAAACCGGTATGTTATCATGAATAAATGTGAGTAAATAAATTCAATTCGGAATGAATAATTAACGAAAGAAATGAAACGAAAGTAGCTAAGTTAGACACTAGAATAGACGATGGAAGTCCAGCTTTATATTCGAAGGCAGTTTCTTTGCAAGTTGGTTTTCCGCTGGATCCAACGCAATGCTTCCATCCGTATAACTCCGGATGGATAACAATTTTGTTGAGAGCATGAGCGTTGTCCATGATATGGAAAACGAACTCTAAATCACTTGGTACACCACAAAAACCATAAAACTCGACTTCCTTCAGCTGTGAATATAAGTTCTTCTTTATCTTTGTCCTTTGAAACTTGCCCTTCTCACGATATTTTACACCAGAATGATGTCCCTGAATAAAAATTGTTCGCTATTTTATTAACACTGCAAGTGTACAGATTAATTTGTACTAAACAAGGTCGAATCCACAGAGATTGAAATCAAGATTCACAAGTACTGCTTTCAATTAACATCCACTATGTAGACTCTTAATTAAAAGGATTTTAGTTTAACTAATTATAACAAAGAAATCTAAATTAACTAGAGCAAAGCAAAGAACAAATTTGGAATCAAATAAAGAAGATATTATCTTATAGCTTCGATTTCAATGGATATTCAAACTCAAACTCACTTTAATCAATTAATCATTTAAAGGACTCAATTCTCCCTAAGACAATCACAAAATTAGTTTAAGCCCGCTGTCGCGGCAAATAAACCGTGAATTATAAGCTAAAAACTATTGTGTCCAATCAATTACTAACTTATAACTCCTAAAAGCTCCTAAGATTCTTTATCTTCACCCTAATCTCAAGATCTTTCGACTTTATTGAAGAGGATGTTCCCTATACTCAGTTCAAGTATTAATTATATTCTTTCGATATCAAATTAATACAACTAGAATGCATAATTGGTGATCAAGCAATCAAGCATGAAAAAGCACAAGAATAAAGAAAAGGAGAAAAGGTCATGATCAATAAATTAAAAGAGGAGTTCAAGAACAAATATCCATCTACTCTCTAGCCATAAGATAACGAGAAGTTTAGCCACACATAATCATGGCAAAACAACACAAGAATTCAAATCTAAACATAAAAAACAGAAAAACCGTAGTGAAGTTCTAGGAATTGAATCTCTTGTCTTCTCCAAACGCTCCAAATCTCCAAGGTTGTAATGTATGTAAAAGAAGTTGCTAATAAGCCCTAGAGGGTCTATTTATACTAGGGAAACAAATAAAAGTCGAGTGGAGATAGAAAATAAAATAAGGAAAGAATTAGAGCCACAATAGGAAAAATCGCGTAAAATCTCGACAATATATGCGGCCGCATACACGGCCGCATACCCGGCCGCATAATAATCCGAGAGCTGCAGTAGGTCAAAATATAACCGTAAGCGGTCTCTTATGCGGCCGCATAGCTGGCTGCATACCCCTATACGGCAGCATATGCGGTCGCATTCTTCTTCCTTGCGCGCGCAAACTTCGTTCGACTCGTTCTTCCTCATTACAACTCCGATTTTGGATCCGTTTTCGCCTACGAACTCCTATCGAGCTGTGTTTTCATCCTATCATGCTCGATTTGCATTATTTTGACTCCAATTTTCTGCAAAATCGAACAAACAACAAACGAGCATCATATTTCACAAATTAACAATTCTTAAGCACAAAACTCATTCCAAACATGATTTTCCAATATAAATTGACATCAATTAAGCTTATAAACATGAGAAAATCCATGTTTAACAATCCCCCAAACTTAACCATTTGTTTGTCCCCAAACAAAAACAAAAGAAAACAAAGCAATAAACATGGATTCAAGCGACAAAGTGATTTCATTCGGCTTCCGAATTCTTTTAAAACAAATAATCACTTGTAATCACATAAATCATCATCAAAGAGAGCTCAACAATCCCAAACATCTAGCCTCAATACTTAGAATCCTCACCAACAAAGATAAAATTTAAAGTGTTCACTCAACTCTCAAGTGTATAGATAGAACAAGAAACCCTCAAGTCAAACAATGCATGCAGCCTACCATAAGCTTGTAAATCATCTATACTCTCCATTGCTTAAATATGTGCTTATAGACAAGATCAAAAAGGACTTTTACAAGGTTGTAATGTAGGCTCTTTGGTTAGGTTAGGAATATATGGCTAAGTGGCTTAAATCCCCACAAATAATCAAGTCAAATCAACTCCCATATTTAAAACTCCGAACCATATCAATTCTACTCAAGCTACACAACCATTCACATGCTAGCATGTCTTTCAAACTCAAAGATATCACCCATTTATACTCAAATTTTCACAACTTTTCTTCCATTTTTTTTTCTTTTTTTTCTTTTTCAAGCTTTTCTCATTTTTTTTTCATTTTTTTCTCGAGCTTATATGGGTAACAACAATTCATAACAAACTAGAACAACCTCATCTTCATAACCTCTCCTTACTCAATCCATCCCCATCTACCTAATTACCAACGGTTTAAGAAAGAAAAAGGCTTAAAAGCTCAAATTGGGCAAACTAGGATTATTTCAATACTGGACAAAACAAAAGGCAAAAACGGGCTAAGAAAGATAGCCTTAGATCATTTCTTTATCCATTAGCACACCACGCAACCTCAAGTTAGAAACCAAGGCAAGTTCTAGAGACTGACAAGCATGCTTGACCAAATCACACACAAGAAAGAATAAACCGTGTAAATATGCAGCGGTAAAGGCTCAAACTCTCACACGGGTTTAACATGATTCAAGTAATCGAGGCCAAACATCTAGAACTATCAAACACTACTCAACAAATCATCACACAATCACAAGCAATTAATTCCAAAACCAACATTTTCATCATAAGCCAAGTCATATTATCAACCAAAAACCATGCCTATTTCACAGACAAACAAACTCCAACTTCTAAGACTTCACTTTAAAAACAAAACTAAAACCAAAACTACTACTAAACTAAAAATAAAAATAAAAATTTACCTAAAAAGCAATTAAAAGAAACAATCAACTCCCTTCTCCATCCCCCCAAACTTATTCAACGATATATAATAAAGTCGAATAAGTTTGAAAACAGAAGATGAAGTTGATTGTGCTAGAACATGCATAAAGACAATTTAATCCCCTTCAAAATCAGAAATTGACCAACCAATAGCAGATTTATGCTTCCTCAAACTACAAAACAAACTATTAAGTTCAAAGGAAGAAAGATAAGTTGATACAATTACCGGGTAAGTCTCGTTCTCTCCAAAAAATGCATATCTCAAATGCTCAGGCAGTGGCTTTAATTCAAGCAAAGGCAATCCCTCCTTTTGTGGCTTGGGATCATCTTCTCTACGCAAAGGTAGGAATCTCCCTCCCCCCTTTTTGAACTCCTGTCCACCATCTAAAACACTACCACACTCAAACAACTCAAAGTCAAATGCATCATTAGTAGACAAAGGATCAAAAGAAGAAGAGAAAAGAGAGTAAGAAAGACAAGCCTCCAATGGATCGAGTGATGCTCGCCAAACAGTCGACTCCACGCAAGAATCAATTACATCAACTATTTTGCACTCCTCCATCGGCCGAGTATCCAGCTCTCCACAAAACTTCAAAGTATTGTAAATGGAGAACGTGTGACTCTCATCATTTACTCTCAATGTAAGCTCCCCATTAGCAACATCAATTAGAGCTTGCCCCGTCGCCAAGAATGGCCGACCAAGAATAAGAGGCATATCCTTGTCTTCCTCCATATCGAGCACAACAAAATCAGCGGGAAATATAAACTCGTTAACCTTCACAAGAACATTCTCCACAATGCCCCTAGGATAAGCCACCGATCGATCCGCCATTTGGAGAGCTATAGTAGTAGGCCGAATCTCCCCAATCTCCAATTTCTTGAAGATAGAGAGAGGCATCAAGTTGATACTCGCTCCAAGATCACATAGAGCCCTCTCGAATAGCTTCCCTCCAATAATGCAAGATAAAGTAAAACTCCCCGGATCCTTGATCTTCGCCGGAAGCTTTCTTTGCAAAATGGCGCTGCACTCCTCATTGAGATTCACCGTCTCATAAGCCTCTAACTTTTTCTTTCGAGAAATCACATCTTTGAGGAACTTAGCATATCTTGGCATACTTTGAAGAGCCTCCACCAACGGAATATTAATATACACTTTCCGGAAAATATCCAAGAGCCTAGAAAATTGTGCATCATCCTTCTTCTTTTGGTGCCTTTGAGGAAACGGAGTCACCACTTGTGTAGAGGGAGATGATGGTATCGAAACCGGCTTAGAGTGAGGAGTCGGTTCATCCACTGCTTTGTTTTTTAGAATTTCTTGCACTTCTTCCTCAATAACCTTTTCTTCTACCCTTTGCTTTGGGGCATCACTGGGCATCTTCGGTCCTTCATAAGAAGTACCACTCCTCAAACTAATGGCCTTGCAATGCTCTTTTGGATTAACAACCGTATTACTCGGCAATTGTCCTTGTTGAGGTTGCCCTCCAATCGAGGTCGCCAGTTGTCCCAATTGAGTTTCCATCATCTTCATGTGAGTCTCCAAAGCTCCAATCGAGGACTCCATCTTCTCAAATTTAGCATCATTAATGGCTATGTATTTTCTGAGCAAATCATCGGTGCTCTCCTTCTTCGGCTCATTAATGACTCCATTAGTCACAGAAAATCCAGGCGGGGGCTGCAATGCATTGTTCGGATTCCCATACGAGAGATTTGGATGCCGATTGGGGTGATAATACTGGCCTTGATTTCCTCAAAAATTTTCTCCATTCATATTGTTCACCCAATTAGCCTTTTCCATCCGCACTTGCCCCACAAATTGTTGCTCTGGTTGCCTCAAGCTCAATGAATCAATCTTGTTGGTGAGATTGACAACATGATTAGTCAAAATTTCCATGGGATCGGCACCTCGCGTTGCTGCCACCTTCTGAACCTGAAGCCTCTCCGTTGGCCACTGATAACTGTTGGCAGCCAATCTCTCAATGATCTCAAGAGCCTCATCATTTCCTCTTGCCAAAATAGCCCCATTGGCAGCAGAATCCATCCTTTGCCTCGTATCTACCAAACAAGCATTATAGAACATGAGAATGCGATTCTCTGCATCAAATCCGTGATTGGGACATTTACGGAGCTTCTCCTTGAATCTTTCCCAACACTCATGGAAAGTTTCCCCATCAAACTCACGGAATTGGACTATCTCCATCTTCAACTTCAGAATAAGGCCCGGAGGATAGAACTTCAACAAGAATTTTTGAGCAATGTCATTCCAAGTAGTCTCAGCTCCGAGCTCCAGAGATTGATACCACATCTTCGCCTTATCCTTCAATGAGAAAGGAAAGAGACGAATTCTGATAGCATCTTCAGGGACTTGATTGATCTTCGTATTGTTGCACATCTCCAGAAATTGAGCCAGATGCTCATTAGGATCCTCCGTCACGTGCCCTCCATATTGGTATGCATGAACCATCTGAATCAAACCCGTCTTCAACTCGAAATTAGTAGGATTGAGTCCTGGTCCAGGTATGACTCTCTCGTTCAGAGTAGGCTGAAAAGTTTGCTGAATGGGCGTCGGACGATGCATACGCTCTTCTTCTCTTGCCATAAGCTCATCCATAGTCCTCCTGAGAGTTGCTACTTCCTCAGCTGTAGCCATGTTCTTCTGCTTTTTCTTAGCGTTATTACGCCGAGCAGTAGCTTCAATTTCAGAATCAAATGGTACTAGTTCTCCTTCACCAGCACGCGTGAGCATAAATTACCTACAATAAAACAAAGAGAAACGAGAAATTAAACTAAAATAAATAAACTGAAAATAAATGTCTAAACTAGTCTCAATCAAATTAATCACAATATCATAAATCTTAATATCAATCCCCGGCAACGGCGCCAAAAACTTGTTCGCTATTTTATTAACACTGCAAGTGTACAGATTAATTGTAGTAAACAAGGTCGAATCCACAGAGATTGAAATCAAGATTCACAAGTGCTGCTTTCAATTAACATCCACTAGCTAGATTCTTAATTAAAAGGATTTTAGTTTAACTAATTATAACAAAGAAATCTAAATTAACTAGAGCAAAGCAAAGAGCAAATTTGGAATCAAATAAAGAAGATATTATCTTATAGCTTCGATTTCAATGGATATTCAAACTCAAACTCACTTTAATCAATTAATCATTTAAAGGACTCAATTCTCCCTAAGACAATCACAAAATTAGTTTAAGCCCGCTGTCGCGGCAAATAAACCGTGGATTATAAGCTAAAAACTATTGTGTCCAATCAATTACTAACTTATAACTCCTAAAAGCTCCTAAGATTCTTTATCTTCACCCTAATCTCAAGATCTTTCGACTTTATTGAAGAGGATGTTCCCTATACTCAGTTCAAGTATTACTAATCTTCTTTCGATATCAAATTAATACAACTAGAATGCATAATTGGTGATCAAGCAATCAAGCATGAAAAAGCACAAGAATAAAGAAAAGGAGAAAAGGTCATGATCAATAAATTAAAAGAGGAGTTCAAGAACAAATATCCATCTACTTGCTAGCCATAAGATAACGAGAAGTTTAGCCACACATAATCATGGCAAAACAACACAAGAATTCAAATCTAAACATAAAAACAGAAAAACCGTAGTGAAGTTCTAGGAATTGAATCTCTTGTCTTCTCCAAACGCTCCAAATCTCCAAGGTCTATTTATACTAGGGAAACAAATAAAAGTCGAGTGGAGATAGAAAATAAAATAAGGAAAGAATTAGAGCCACAATAGGAAAAATCGCGTAAAATCCCGACAATATATGCGGCCGCATACACGGCCGCATACCCGGCCGCATAAAAATCCGAGAGCTGCAGTAGGTCAAAATATAACTGTAAGCGATCTCTTATGCGGCCGCATAGCCGGCCGCATACCCCTATACGGCAGCCTATGCGGTCGCATTCTTCTTCCTTGCGCGCGCAAACTTCGTTCGACTCGTTCTTCATCGTTACAACTCCGATTTTGGATCCGTTTTCGCCTACGAACTCCTATCGAGCTGTACTTTCATCCTATCATGCTCAATTTGCATTATTTTGACTCCAATTTTCTGCAAAATCGAACAAACAACAAACGAGCATCATATTTCACAAATTAACAATTCTTAAGCACAAAACTCATTCCAAACATGATTTCCCAATATAAATTGATGAGAAAATCCATGTTTAACAAAAACACATGTCTCCTAAAAAAACTCAAAAACACTGTCATTCAATCGATAAAGATGACGATGACGATGACGATGACGATGAGTAATTAATTAATACTATAAAAATAACACATAGATTAATTACGATGCAATAATTGAATGTGTATATAATTACCTTACCTGAAGCACAATTTTTTGCAGACAAGGTGCTGAAAGAATCATGCTAGTAAGCGGTAGGGCAGATTTATTACGCTTCAATGCACATGTCACCACCAATTATATTGCTTCATATTGCTCATTTTGACAGGGAAACAGAAGGTAGGTAATTCCTGTGGAGCAAAACAAATACTACTATTAACAAAAGGGATCTTTCAAGAAATCGATCTAAATCACAATGGAGGTATGCAATAATACCACAAGTTTAACTCAAGCGTCTCAACCTTCCGTTGTAGAGCATATATATAAGCCACTTATCAATACATCCTTGATCGATCTATTTTGCTTAACCCGAAGCTCTTACGTGATTGTAGGACATGATTCACCCAACTCACAAAATTCAACTTTTCCTTCTCGCCTGCTAATATAGTCCGATCACTCACTAATGAGTCTATACTGTCAAAATGTAGCCTAGTAGTTGTGAATGTCCGCAAGCATCTCCATCAACGAGAAAGTATTCTAGTTGCAACTTGTTCCTTTAATGTGACGCGGGACAGAATTAACCCCAATAATTCATCAGGAAGCATGCTAATTCGATCAACTGAACTATCTTTGCTGCTACACTGCAACTCAAAATGAAACGCTTCACCTTCTCTCTCCTTTCAAAAAAAGCGCACAATGGAAGAGAAAACATAAATATTACTGTCGTAAAAAGATATTGAATCAAATTACTCCAAAGATGGGGGAATTCGATCAGCTTTTTGTGTCGTTGCATGCCTCTTTGGTATATATGTATATAGAGATAGATACTGAGTTAAAGATGCAGAGCAACAACTACTCACCTTCTCTCTTCTCGCTGCATTTAGCATTTCGCCTCCGTTCCGCCAATTTACGTAAAGCGAATGACTTTAGCATAGCACAAAGAGAAATAATAGATAAATATAAAGGAAAATTGTTTTTCTCTTGTATGAAAAATTCACAAGACTATAATCAAAAAACTTGCTTTAAAGGCGAACTTGAATATGATTTTCTCATTACAAACTCACCTTTGTGTTTTGCCTCCATTTTATCATTTCACCTAGTACTAGTATGATACAAAGACTCAATTCTGGAACACACCTCTGACCCTATTGTAATTACGGTGTGAATGGGATTTTGTAGCTATATCACACAATTCGAAATGAAAAACAAAAACTATTATAATGAAGAAAAAAAAAGGAAAAAGAAAAGTCTGAAATATAACGATGAAATCTTTACCAAATATTAATGACATAGTGCTATATCTTAACTTGGAAATAAATCTACTAAAAAATCGGAAAATAAATCAAGAAAAATGCGGTCCAATCATATGGGAACTCATGTTTATATGAGAAACTAGTAAGTAACCCGTCAAATATTGACGGGATCTTACTTTATATTATACTTACATAAATAAATTTTAAAATAATTAAATTACCCATTTTGGCCATTAGTTATCCGAATCTTTTTAAATTTATAATCATAAGTTGTTACAATAATTGATTATTCATCTCAATATAAACCCGAACATGACAAAGTAAATATTATATAAATAATAAAATTTTGAGAAAAAAAAATCTCACTTAGGCATGTCAATTAATGTTCGAACGATCTAATTATGATTTATATACTTAAATGTGGAGACTTTACTATCTAATTCATTTGGTAATATCTACTAATTATCAATTCACTCAGTTAACTGGGTTAAATTTTGATCTAGAAATGTTTGGCCATAACTCTTTTTTATTTATTCGAATTGGTTCGTCGGTTTCGAGCTAAATTGACATTCCTACGTATCATGTTCGGTTGGATCATCAAGTGAGATCCAAATATCTTACTCATATTTGTAAGAAAGTTCAAAAAGATTATAAAAATAGAAATAAATAATAAAGAAATGTCCACGTAATGGTACTTCAAATTCGAATGCTATTATACCTTAACTCGTATCTATCTCGAAATGTCTACTTATTTTCTTAAATATTTATCGAAAAATAGAATTTTGTATTTTATTTATTTACACCAAATTAATAGCTTAATCAAATTAAATATTTTTCAATTAAAACTAAATTATTTACTTGGATAAATTAATATTGGTAACTTGTAGTTGGCCAAATAAAAATTTCTGATAAAAACCAACTTAAACAAATGTGTAAATAAGCGTATGAAAAATACAAATTGATTTAAATTATTTACATGAATTTTTTAAGACTCTAGTTTTATTAAAAAACGATGTGGAATAAAAGCTTTTGACAAATAATAATATCTCGATTAAAAAGTAATTAATTTTAATATATGTTCTTTTCCTAAACTCATATAGTATTGTCCATTAAAAATTCAAATCTAACTAACCCGATTTTATAGATAATTAGTTGTAAAAAAATGAGTTGAACTGTCGTTCTGAATAGGCTCGTCTACCTCCACTGTTCTGAGTCTGAATCGGCCCGTTGACCACGATTCCCATTAATTCTATAGTTCTTTTAGTGTGTGGTGCATATAGAGTAAATTTAGATGGAATAAACCGTGTGTATATGTATATGAAGAATAGGGATATTATATTTGAAAACATATAATGTTGAACATTATTATTGGAATTTAATATTAAAATATATAAATAGTAGAGACATATTTTGAAATAGCCATAATGACCATTAAAATATAAATTTTGGCCCACCTCCTTCAAAAATATAAATTTTGGCCATTTTTTTCAATTTGGGTCGAAAATACCCTTAATGAAACGCGGAACGGGTCGGGTCAGATGCGGGCAGGCGCGGGTCGGGTCGGGCCGGGTATGAGGCAGTTGGTACTTCTGGTACAAATTTAGTCATATTAGTACCAACTGTTCTAATACTTCTGGTACAAATTTAGCCTTATTAGTGCCAATTGTTCCAGATTTGGTACAATTGGGACGAACTGTCGAATTAGTTCCAGATATTCCAAGTTATGACATGGTACTCTTGGGACAAACATTTCAATTATTCCATGTTATATTCCGCCGATTTTGCGGCTCCGCCTTCGGCTCCGATTGTACGACTCCGTTTTCGCTCCGATTACTAATATAAAGATAATCGTCGGGCAACAATTTAGATTTCTTCGGCTCGCTCCGAGGCCTTCGGCTCCCCTCGCTCGAATCTTGACTGAAGAAGAAGCGGCAAACAAAAAAATGAAGAGGCAAACAAAAAATTGAAAATTAAAAAAAAAAATCTGAAAAAAAAAAAAACAGAAAAAAACAAAAAAAAATCTGAAAAATAAAAAAAACAAAAAAAAAGAAAAAAAATCTGGAAATAAGATAAAAAAGAAATCTGAAAAATAAAAAATAAAACAGAAAAAAAGAAAAAGAAATTTGGAAAATACGAAAAAAAATGAAAAAAAAAGAAAAAGAAATCTGGAAAATAAGAAAAAAAAACAGAAAAAACTGGAAAATTAAAAAAAAAACAAAAAAAGAAAGAAAATATTTAAAAAGGGAATTAAGTGTCAATAAAATAAGTCAAAAAGTGATGGATCACAAATAAAAGAGGGAAAAGGGTATTTAGGTCCTAAGTTCAAAAAAATGGCCATAATTTATATTTATGAAGAGGGTGGGCTATAATTTATATTTCAATACTCATATTGGCTATATCACATGATATTCTCATATTATTATTTATGTATTTTTATGGATTAATAATGTTGAAAATATGAAAATTAAGATAAATATGAATGGAGAAACGTGGTTGCGCCACGTAGTGCGAACATGAACGTCATTATTATATATATATATATATATATATATATATATATATTTATGATAGAAACTAATCCGAGTCATACATCTTATAAGATCTATGAATATTATTCAATCATATAGTTAACTGGTCAAATTCGCTTTAGTTGGTCAATCCCGCTTGTTTTATTTAAATGTCCACCGTTAATGTGGCAATGCCACGTGAGATGGGGAGTCAAACATATTGATAAGTGTATTTTAAATACATCTATTAATTATTCAAAACAATCCCTTGAACCTTGGAAACAATCTCTTCTATAAATTAACAAAATCTACTCTGCTAAATTAAACCGCCAATCAAGAACGAGGCGTGTTCTGGTGAATTGGTTGCATAGTATGCAATCACGTGCGTAACGTCCGCTGCAAGCTCCACGCTCTATAATGATAAGTGAGCTCCATGTGGAGCTCGTTTTGACACGCGCACGCCGCTGTTCATAACCTTAGTGGTAGTGTGAGAAAAGAATTACTATTACTAGAGAGAGATGCGCGTGAGAGAGGGAATATCATTTGGGATGGACCTTACCGGGCTTAGCCCGTCGCCTAAAAGTTGGGCCATCTCACGCGACCCAAACCCGTCTAAGCTCATAACTTTCTAATTTCATTTTACTTTTTTTTTGGGTAAGTTTAAACAGGTACATTTGTCAAATCTCTCATTATAGTTCCTTATTTAAAAAATAATAAAAACATTAGTAAATATACTATATTGTCCTTATAATTTTCAACTTAAAATTTTATGAATTGACAAAAAAAATCTAAAAGGTGGTTTAAATAAGAATCTAAATAAGAATATATCGAACACCAAATCTGAAGGAAAATAAATCCAAAAAATAAACAATAACCCAAAACAATTCTAGGATTTCTGGGGGTTACACGTATACCCCTAAATAGCATAATAAATTCTTTTATCATGTAGAGCCTAATGAAATAAAAAATATTTATGAAATATGTCACCAGTCTACCACTATTGAAAAATATGACGTTGAGCACACCACTGATTAGGAAGAAGTGGACATTGATTAATCTATGTTTAGAACTTCATCCATATATAAAGACATTAATAGTCGATGATTTCAAATAAATAATCTCATGTTGAGATCAATCAATTGTTTGTTTTGTCATGGGTTTCTCTAATAAATTATTTTCAAGATCCAATTCATTGTTTTCATAACAATTTTGTGATCTGCAGTTCATTATTTCTGCTATAGAGACAAAGTGTATAATTGTTCTTAGACCTTCAAAGATTGTTTGGGAGTTATGATTTTATTGGAGATGGGAAGAACCAAAAAAAAAAAAGAAACAAACAAATGAAAGAATATGTCTTTCAGCGATTTGAATTGTTGTTCAAAAATAGACATTGGAAAAATATTTGATGATAATTGATAGAAGTATAAGTTCTCCACATTCCTAGTCAACACGGATATATGGTAATGTGTTTCTTGGGGCCGAAGAAGACAATTAAAATGTATAGCCCCCCAACACCATATAAGTATAAACTCATTGATACCATATTTAATTTAGGGCTATAGAGTAATATAGTATTTTTACTAATATTTTATTATTATTTTAAATAAAAGGTTATAGTGAAAGATTTGGGGAATATGTGTGACTGGTCACCGTATGATCAAATATCGTTACCCTTTCAATTTTAAAACGGATGAACCCGATAAAATACAATGAAATTTCTTCATCCATTTCTTACTCCACACGCCTCTTCTGACATTCCCTTGCGTCTTTTGAAACTCTTGAGTCGTCGTGACTTTTTACATATGTATGCTGGATAAGATGCGCATTATCCATATAATACATCTTCAATAATGTTAAAAAAAATGACTAATCAATAGTGACTAATAAAATTGGCATTTAATGTTAAATTAATAAAAATAATTATTTATATACTAAAATTGGTATAATAGTTCAAACTAATTGCAAAATGAAAACTAAAACAAATAAATTGGCATTGAAGGAAAAATGCTAGAAAAATCAAAAGAAAATTTTGAAAGTGATATAGTGATGGAACATCGAAAAGCATCACTTGAGGTCATGTGTCATCAAAAAGTGGAATTCTTGATCCCAAATAGTATTTTGAACCATCAATATTTACACTTCCCTGAAATTTCATTGGGAGGCAGCTAAAGCCAATCTATCTTTCTAAATTTCGAACAAAAATTAAGAGTGTTTCAAAAGAAAGGCCACGTACATGAACGTCAATAAACAATAATCGATAACTCCTTCACTATATATAAATATATAAATCATAACAATGATTTTGATGCCGGGAGAAGGGTGAAATATATATACGAACTACGTTGATAATCACTGTATATCGAAAGACCTACAATATGAGTTAATCTGTTAATTCACTCATGAATACCGGAAGAACACCACGAGAAGGGAACAATCCCACATTCTACATTTCAATTCTCTATTCGACTCCTATAAATCATAAAAGACCCTATATATAATAAAACCCTACACAACTAAAAGGAAATAAATAACTCATTTCAGTTCTCTATTCAACTCCCATAAATCATATTCCCTCTGTCCCGTTCATAATATAACATATTCCTTTTTGAGATGTCTCATTCGTCTTGCAACGTTTCCTTTTATAGAAATAATTAGAAAATCATTTTATCTACTTTATTCACTTTAAAATCACTTTATATCACATCAGTAACACTTTCTTCACTTTAAAACCACTTTATATCACATCAACAATACTTTATTTACTTTAAAAATATTTTATATCACTTTATTAATACACTAATCACCATCTTTACTCTTAATACTATTTTTTTGTTAATACCCGTACCGAAAGAAAACGTTGCATTAAGAACGGGACGGAGGGAGTAACAAAAGACCACAGTGCGCACCAAAAATAGTAACTGCGGGTTCCCACAACATAAAAAAAAACCCCCCCTATATATATAATAAAACGGGAGAAAATTTAAAATGCACCCTTTGAAGGGTGCAAAATGAAAAATACACCATGTCTTGTAAAGCAATGAAAAATGCACCTATTGATTAAAGGGCCCACTAAAATGACAAAATAGGTCAAATCTTGTTAACTTTTATAACTTTGTCGGCTAGAATCTCGCCCACTACCTCCACCTAACATCAATCAACATTTTGACCTATTTTGTCGTCTCCCACCTTATACACCTTGTCCTCATATTTTTAATCGAACATCCCTCGCACATCTCGCTCCACACTTCCATCCCGCCCCACTCTCTGCTCTCTAACTCAACAGATCTCGCTCCACTCTCTTGTCTTTCTGAAGAACAAAATTCCGAGCAGCAATACCGTGAAGTGAAAGGTCCCTTTTCACCTATTTTTTTCCACAATATGGCTCATTATGGAGAGGTGAGTATTTCTTTTATTTTTTCATGCATTCGAATTTCAATCTGATATTTCATATGTTAGTTGATAAAATTATGTAGGATCCATTTATATGAAATCCCGCTCGATATAGCACTAAAAAATATTACATCCCGCTCGAGCGGGATATGTCATAACCGAGCGGAAAATTATTTATTCTCGTCTTTAATAGTGTGTAACCTGCCCTAGATTCCTAATTTGCTAAATTGTTCATGTTTCGATTGTTTGATGTTGAGCATATACTAATAATTGTTCGTGTTGGAAGACTGTTGAATTTTTTGAATGTGTAATTTACGCGTAATTTATCCCTTAATTTTCACATGTTAATTATGATAAATCCCGCTCGATAAATTCTTGGTGGCCTAAATCCCGCTCGAGTGGGATATAATTTAACCAAGCGGGATATGATTATTTAATTCTTGAAATTATTGTGAATGATTTTTGTGTCATTTCCCGCTCGTCGTTGTCAGCTTTGGCTTGACATCCCGCTCGAGCGGGATTTGTTAATCTCGAACAGGATATTGTTATTTAATTGCCGAAAATATTGTTAATGTTTTTTATGTTATTTCCCGCTCGTCGTTATCAGATTTTGCTTGATATCCCGCTCGAGCGGGATTTGTTAATCTCGAGCGGGAAATTGTTTATTGTACTGTTTAATATTGTTTTGAGTTTGATTTTATTATTTGTAGTTTAATTCAAATTTTTAATCGTGCATATTATTTTCAAGAGGCCTGAGACTATTGATCGGAAGTCGACGGTTATCACGTCCTACAGACACAGCGTTTTAGAAGACGTTCAGTCTACATTGATGGCGGTTGGGGGACTGGATCTCCTAGAGAGGTGGCTTGAAGGTTGTTTTGGCCACTTTACTTACTTGCAGCCAAGGCAGAAGTGCGGTATGGGCGTGCATCACGTATTGTCCCGGCAGGTTTCGGTTCAATGGGGCGAGCCACACGACATGTGGTTTCATATCAACGGGATGAACCTTCGTTCTTTTTCTGCGGAGTATGCCCTAGTTACTGGATTGTCATTCGGCTCGTCTGATTTCCGACCTTCAGACGACCACGACTTACGGGGTGTGCAAGTGTATCGGCGGTTTGCCAACGGCGTGCCGATTAGTGTGGGGGACCTCTTCGATCGGTTTTCTCTGAGGCAAGTGACAGATCAGAGTGGACAGTTGTACCTGCAGGTCGCGCACGTGTTAGTTCTGTATATGTTATTGTTTGGTCTTGAGAAGAAGAAGTTTGTTGCGGATTGGGTGTGGAAGCTGGTGGACGATCTGGACGCATTTTCTGGATTTCCTTGGGGCGCATACACGTATTTGCATCTGAAGCACTACGTGGACAATATGCAGCAGACGAAAAAGTACCACTTCTACGGTGCAGCCTGGGCTTTCCACGTTTGGTCGTTGGAGGTGCTGCCAGACTGCAGGTAAATTTTAATTTTTGCACTGTATGTATTTTTAAGTATTTTTTTCATAATTCTATTTGTGTTTGATAAAATGTTTTGCGCTGCAGGTTGGTCGATTCAACCCGTTTGTACCGGATGAGGCTGAGATGGAGACTTTCTATTTCCGGTCCAGTCAGTATCCAAATGCACTTGGAGTGGGCTATGTAGTGCTGCTGCGCAATCCGTTACGTGCAGGGGAACAGTTCCCCCGTCAGCCACGCCAGGCCATAGTAATTGAAGATGAAGATCAGGAAGAGAGACCTCCTCGAAGGAGAGCACAGAGACAGCGGGGTCAACAGAGGCAGCCTGTTAGAAATGACCAGCGAGAGGCCGAGGCAGAGGGAGAGGCAGAGAAAGAGGCAGAGGCAGAGGATCGTGATCCTGAGTACCGAGAGCCACCCAGCCGTCCAGAACACGGAAAGTGTTTTCTTCAGTCAGGATCTTCATCCTCCAGTGGTGGGGCCGATCACGTCCTACGGTCCAGTGATCGACGCTGGATTCGATCAGAGATTGCTTTAGCAGAGGATCGCATTGTAGAGAAAGTGGATCGGAGACTGTTCCCCAAGCTCAAATCTTGGATTAAGGGCTTGTTTGACAAAGCCCGATGTGGATCTACACGTCGATCCCCTGGACGTCAGCCCACCCCGTGGTCCATGCCTATACAGTCACCATGGTCCTCTGTGCGAGACCCTGCACAGGGCCAGGGCCAGGAACACCAGCGCCGCTCCTCAGTGCGAGACCCTGCACAGGGCCAGGGCCAGGAAGGCCAGCGCACCCCCTTTTGTCCAGCTCGTCATTCCTTGCAAGCATAACGTTTTTTATCGCCCTCTTGTCCAGCTCATCATTCCATGTACGAGCCTGGTTACCAGCCTGGATCATCGAGTGCAATGTTCGATCAGTACGGTTCGTTTATGCAAGAGAGAAATACCAATTTCAATGCATTGTGGGAGTCTCTTACTACTGTATGTAATTATGTTACAGATATTAGATTATGCATTGTTATGTTTTACGTAAGATATTGATATTTATTTTGTTTGTGTAGGGCCAGGGACATAGTTTTGAGGCACGTTTAAACGAGGTGGCGTCGCCGATTCATGCAGTCCTAATTAATCAGATGTCGTTGGTGGAAGAGCAACAGCAGCAGCAGCAGCAGCAACAGCAACAAAGAGGGGAAAGGATTCGGAGAGCTGCTGCAGCAATACAGACGCCCATGCTTGCCCAAAGAGAACCACATCCACTTCCGCCGGGATTGACGCAATCGTTTCAACTATTTATGAGCGGTGATGGGGATGGATTCATAGTTATTCCTGAAAGCGGGGGATTTGTAAGCAAGCACTGGTGGAGGCAAATTATGCAGACTAACGCAGACATTAATTGTGAGGTAAAGACAACATTATTTTATCGATTATGTTAGATTTAAATTTAATTAACAACCTTATTTTTTTGCCTTGTAGGTCGTAGATTTGTTCATCTCTTACTTGAGAAAACGACTAATTGACCGAGTGCATGTGAAGCCCGATGTGACAAGCACAAACACTGTGTTATTGGAAACCGATGTCTTTGTAAGTTCAATTTCAATGAATAACCGAAATTATTTAATAGTGTGACTTATGAGTGTGTCTCGTGTTTATTGCAGCTTCAGCTCAGAGGTGATTGGTGTAATAAGATTTTGACCATAGACATCGAGCGGGAACTTAGGGGATCTTGGGCCACTTATGCTCATTATGAGCCTCCAGTTAGTCTACTATATGGAGCGCATGGAGCAACGGGAGGTGGACGACCGAGCTTCTTTGGTGCAAACCACGTAAGTGAACGCACTTCAACATTTACTTGATAATTCTCCACCGAGTAATGATATTAATCGTTCCTTTGATGCACATGATTGTTTTGTGCAATATTGACTTGCATTACGTGGTCCTCTTAATTGATTGCAAGAAGTGGGAGGCTGGGCTCTATGACTCCATGTATCATTATATAGACCGACAGGCACAAGCGCACCGATGCAGGAGCTTGGAGCCAATCCTGAAGCTTTGGAGTCGAGTTTTTACATGCTCGTTTTACTGGAGGCACAACACAATTGGAGCGGAGTATGATGACAGGCCCCTGTCCCTCACGGTCATTCCAGCTGTAGATCAATTCAAGCAGAAGGACAGTGTCAGCAGTGGTGTATTTGCAATGATGACGATTGAACGTCTAATTAGTGGTTCACCCTCTATTCCGTGGGGCAACACACACATAAAGGAATATCGGAGGAGGGTCGCCGCGGCTATATTTAGTATTTGTCGTGCACTGGATGGAGCGGATAGGTACAGATATGATTTAGAGCAAATGCGTAGACCATCAGCTGGGTGATCGTTTATTTATTTTTTTGTGTTGTATGAATATTGAATATTTAATTTCAATCTTTTTAAAACAATTTGAGTAGTACTTTTTATTAATTGAGTAATATTTGTTTGTTTCCAATATTCCTTCAACAGTCTCACGAAACATACATTCATCCTACATGTCGATTATGCATTGCACGAGTATGTCCATATTCATGACACACACTACATCTCCTACGTGATTGGCTTTCTGTGTGAGCTCGACGACGGCTTAGTCTCGGGCGACCCGGTAGAGGCGTGATTTTTGGAGGCAAGACCAATATGTTATCCACAGCAGTAGGAATAGTCCAATCTTCAATGTGAGGAACAGGATTTATAGAATTTTGATAAACTTCGCTCCAAGCTTCTCGTGTGTAGTAATACTGAACATAATCATATATGCTTTCACCATTTTTCCTGCAATTTTACATTAAAAAAATAATCGTATGAAAACATTAGTATTTTCCAATAAATAAAGGACAGACGAATGCATGTGAAGTGTACTTACAGTATTGCAGCAATGATATGAGAACAAGGGAGCCCATCAGCTTGAAATTCCATGCATGTGCATGTCCTTATGGCAAGGTCCACTTGATGCGGTATTCTAGAATCACGAACATTGAAGATCGACCCCATGGCCTTTCGTGCAGTATACGTCAAACCCTTATTCATTCCCACCGTCAATTTGGCTGTCGCGTTAGCAGTCAGTACAGTGTCATCACCGTGAGGGGCATTTCGTCTCTCCTCGAACCACTCCTCGATGACATGTCTGATTGCATCAAGCATTGAACATATTGGCAGTCGTCGTGCTCACTCCAACTGCCCATTCCAATTCTCGGCTGCATTAGATGTCAGCTGACTGTAACGCGGTAAAGGACAGTGAACTCGAGACCACTTCTCGGGTCCGACACATATCAATTTTTCGCAAGCAGCTTCGCTCTCTCTGCGGATCATGTCCATTGCTTTATCAAAAATTGTTGGGCGATATGCAAATGCAGCTTTTTTAAACAATTCCACCACTGTTTTTCTGTAACGGTTAATCTTTTGCAGCAAATGATAGTAGCATAAACCATGAACGGCATTCGGGAAAACCTCCTTCACAGCGTTATCTATCGAGGGATGGGCATCAGACACAATTAATGTATCATTCAATTCTCCATACGCAATTCTAAATCGGCTGAGGAACCACTTCCAAGAGATATCATTCTTAATAGGACCAACGCCAATCGCTAGAAGAAAGGTATGCTCGTTGGCATCCTTAGTGACAGCGACAAACAAGATACATCTATTCTTGGCCTTCAGATGAGTGCCATCAATTGCAATCACAGGCCTCATATTCAGTGGATAAGCAAGTCTACATGCGTCGAAAGCTACAAACAAGTGTTCGAACTTCCCATCAATACCAACTTGCAAATCAGTAAATGTACCTGGATTCCATTGCTGCAGCATGTAAAGATAGCCTGGCAACATCCGGAAGGAATTAACATATCCCCCGTATATGCTTTCTATAGCTGCGTGCCGTGCTCGCAGGGCCAAATCATAACGAATGGTGAACCCAAATTTGCTTTGCACCTCTACCATAATGGCCTTTGGCTCTATTATTTTACACTCTCTTCGTATTTTCCGAGCAACGTACGCTGCAATCACATTCATGCGAACTTTTCTACGACCAACACGTCCTAGCTGGCGTGTGCATGCGTGATTACCCGTAAACTTGGTAATTCTCCAAGCTTTTGATCTTTTACTTGATCTTGCTTTCAGCTCGAACGGACAAGATTCCATACGCCTGCATATCCATCTAAGACGTAGGCCATCAGAGGCATCAACTTTGTATTCTGCTCCAATCTCCAGGTGCCACAAGCCTGCTGCTACATTTAGAGCTGTTTTACTTTCGAAAACAGAACCAACAGACAAATCACCATCTTCTAGCGGGCCTTGTTCATGTACAATGATTGAATTCGTTGCATTCACGGGAATCACTGGAACTAACCAACTGCTCCAATCACTGGCTTCGTCATCTTCTTCACCACGAATCCATGCTTCACGCTCCAACACAATGTTATCTATCATGGTGTCATCTGCCATCTCTTTGGACGCATCACTGTCGGTTTGCAGCTCATAATCTTCATCCTGAGGATCAACTGCCTCTTGATCTTCGTCATCACTATCTGCCTCTTCATCATCGTCAGCATCGTAAGCATCTTCAGCACCATCTGCATCTTCATCATCGCCATAACCCTCTGCTGTCTCTGCAACTTGAGTCGACGTGGATTCGAAATAATGTGTGGATGTCGATGCATAATTACCGCCAGCGGGGTATGCATCAACACTAAAAGTAGAGGAAAGCATCTGTGTTTGGATACGATCCATTTCTTCATAATAATCAGCATCGAACTCAGGCACGTATACGTTCGTGTATTGGTGAGTCACGTACACAGTTGCTTCTTGCTGCGTCGCACACAAACGATAAAATTCAACGTCGGTGCTTAATGGGCACTTTACAGTACGTCCCCTCTCATTCTTCGACAGATAATGCAACTCGTACTGTGTGCTGAAGGAGTTTGCACTCAATTAACAATCGATGCTATACCTCAGGCCGGAGAGACAGTGATCGACATCTACAAATTCATATCCACCCGAGTACGTACAACCAGACCATGTTCCTCCGTATTTGATAATAAAATAGTGATCCATCCACACAGAAGTACAAACACATAACAATTAATAAAAATAACACAAAAATACGAAATCCCGTTCGCCAACCACACAAATTTCCCGCTCGAGCGGGATCTAACCTCACGAGCGGGAAGTTCTGTTTTCAAGCGGGAAATGATATATAGATACTAGATTTTTTGGAGTCCTAATATACAAAATCCCTCTAGCTAGGCCTAAATCCCGCTCGAGCGGGATTTAAATTCACGAGCGGAAATTTACAATTTTGAGTGGGAAATGATAAAATTCACTTGCTATGCAAACTATACAGCATTAATATAAATTTCAAAGTTTTGATTATTAAGTGGATACTAGTGGAAAAATACAAGAGAGGAAAAATACCTAAAATAATGAAAATTTGAATGGATGTTACTTGAAATATTGCTGCCCACTATAGAATGTTATGAATTTGAAAGGATGTTACTTGAAAGATTGCTGCTCACTATAGAATGTGATAAATTTGAAAGAATGTTATTGTGGGTGTGTAAAAGAGCGATGTGAATGGTAAAATATATAGAGTTGTCAATGCTATACAGATTTTTTTCTGCATTTCACGTGAAAATGTACTGTCTCATATCTGCACAAGCAAATAAATCCATGCTGTTGTGACATAATATCCACCAGGTCTCATGGAGACCTGGGTCGTATACCTGAACATAATTGTACTAAATGGGAGGTACTCCGGGTGTTTCCCTATCTCACCTCAGGAAGATCTCAGAACAGGTACATGTATCAGGTACCCACTCAGGTATCCTACCAGTACCTCAAGTCAGAACCTGCAGAAGAGACCTGGGGCAGGTCTCATGATATTTAATGAATCTGACACCCGCAGAATGCTTTATCCAGTCGAGCTAGGAGTTGTCGGAAGGTACATGCACTCAATAGCGAATGATACGAGGGCACGTGTAAAGGTAATATCGGCAAGAATCAGAAATAAACAACTTCATTTCCAAGCAATCCCACGAGTATATATACTGAAGGGTATCTATTTCATTGATAGGTTCACTCCTTCTTATCTACCTACTATTACATTCGTTTCTTCTCTTTTCACCATCAAAAACCCAGAAAGCTAACTTGACCGTCGGAGGTGGTTCGCCGGAGAACACCCCCGGCCCTCCTTTTCCTTCGCAGGAATCCCGTAGCAAGCGTTGCAACCTGAGCGAATATCTCTGGCGCAAAGAAGAAGAGTGTTGTTTAGGTAGATGCTGAGCCCATCGCATTTTATTATTCTTGTTTATTATGATGTATCATTTCTAGTTACATTATCTGGCGCCGTCTGTGGGAACGGAATTTTGCCTGAGAATTTCGTTCCGAAACTTTTCTTTATGTGTCCTTTTTTTGAATGACGTCGAACGTTGAACTTAAGCTTGAGAGGAAAAGCATTAAGAAACCGGGTCTGAGCATTTTAGTCAATTTGTGCTTCTATTTTCAAAGTTTTTCGCTATTTTTCTTTAAAAAGTGGGTTAAGCGACTTTGGGCATCCCCGTATTTCGAATCTCTTTGTGAATCTTGGCGTAACCTCTTGAACTTGCTTATTTCTGGTATTCTCGAAAGAGTGTTACATTTCATAGTATGGTATGGAGCCGTTGGTGGAGTAGAAATTGAATAGATTTCCATGTTGAGTGGAGGAATGGTCAAAAATATATGATTCCGAGAAGTAAAATTCAAAAATTCTCATGAACTGAGGAGCCAGAATTGGCAAGAGTATAAATACTTCAGAGTAAGTCTCACTCAGTCCCCACGGAGATGGGGAACGAGTGTGTAGGGAAAGGAGGTATGGTGCATCATATTCCTTGAATTCCCTGAAATTCCCCTTTTGAGACCTGATGATGGTCCTGTGAGACGGGTGATGTAGACCTGATAATGGTCTTTGTGAGACCTGATGATGGTCCTGACATTGTTCTTTGACTAATAGTTGAAAATTTTGAAATACAGATTCAGTCATGGAAAACGCATCTATCTGAAACCGAGAACCCACACCTGAAGGGGTGGCTCGGGACGATAGCTCCTCGGAAGAGCATGTCGAAGAGGAGAATCAAAATGTAGTGAAGGAAGCTCCACCAAAGATAACTACGCCTCAGAAAGAAGGGGCCTCCAAGTCGACCAGCCCTCAGAAAGCAGGAGGTCATAAAGGCTCGGAAGTCACTAGAGATGAACCTCAGATGCCTACACAGCGAGGTGTTACCTATGCGGTATCCATGGATCAACTCAATGCTATGGTAAAGCAAGTTGTATCCAAGGCCCTAGCCCCGCTAGAAGGTCAAACTAAGAAGTTTGGCAGCACGGCAAAAGGCAAAGCCAAGAAGGTATGAATAGGTCCTGTAAGATCTCGGTGGTAATAAAGACACCAATGAAATAGATGGAACCTCATGAATATGAGAATAAATGTTCGCGATCTAAATATCCCTATTTTCCTTAACAGGGAGAGCCTGTGGAGGAGGGTCAGTATGAAAGTGATGGGTATGAGAGCCCTCAAACTGAATCATAAAATGGTCAGTGAATAAATGAAGAAAGTAGATATTTGTGACATTTCTGAAGTAACTTATTCGTTAACGAAGTTGTGATTACTCATTTTTGCAATGAAATTTGCAGAAGACGAAGCACGTGTTACAAGACCTCAAGACGAAGGAGTTGCTGCTGAGATTGCATCCCTCAAACAACAGCTATGAGACCTCCAGCGCAAAGTTCCCTCGCCTAAGAAATCTCCTAAGAAGCTTGTTAAAACCAGTAACAGCCAGTCTCCTTTCTCGAGGGACATTAGAGAGGATCAGTTACCTCCAAACTTCAAGACATTGACATTGGAGTATGATGGCTCTACAGATCCGTATGAGCATATAATGAGATTTGAGAATGGGGCGATGCTCCACTAGTACACGGAGGGCGTGAAATGCAGGGTTTTTCTCACAACCTTGTCAAAGATAGCTCAACAGTGGTTCTCTCAGCTGCTCCCTAACAGCATAAGCTCATTTAGTGAATTCAAGTTTATGTTCTTGCATCAATTCGCTAGTGCCAGAATGCATGTTAAGACCTCCTCTTCGCTCATGGCGTTAAGGCAGAAACCCTCAGAGAGCCTGCGCCAATATGTTGGAAGCTTTAATGCTGAAGCGTTGCAAGTACCCCTGGCTTCTGATGATGTGAAGGTGCAAGCATTGATACAGGGCTTGGCCCCAGGGCCGTTCTTTGATTCGTTGAACAAAAAACCTCCATTATATTTTGAGGAGTTACAACAGAGAGCTGACAAGTATGTTAATTTGGAGGAGGCCCAAGAAGCTAGGAGAGCCAAAGAGGAGTCTCTTAAGCCCAAACAAGAGACCTTAGAAAGGAGGTCGTCTTCGGCGGCGAAAGCTGAGAGAGACAGAGGGGGGCAGAGGCCCAAAAGAGCTCTCGAGAGGTTTGATCAATATACGCTCCTTAACGCACCTTTGGGGGAGGTCATGGAAGCAGCTGCCAGGTTTCCTCATTTCAAGTACCCCAGCACTTATAAAGAAGCCCCGCGTAACCCGCGATCTGAATTATATTGCAAATACCATAATGATTATGGGCATGATACAAACTCTTGTAGACACTTGAAAGATGCTATTGAGCGACTGTTAAAGAAGGATGATACCTTGCTCCAATTTGTCAAGAAAGAAAGAGAGAAGGGCTACAAGAGGAAAGAGCCAGAGCAGAAGAGGCCTGATCAGAGAGAAAGAACCTCTCCAAGGCGAGAGGATCCTCCTCCAAAAAGGGGAAATATTAATATGATTATGGGAGGGAATGCCAATGGGGATTCAGGTCGAGCTCGGAAAGCTCACGTAAGGGCAGCGAAAGCTCAAGTGAGCAAAGAGGTCCAGGAGTTAGCAGGGACAATAGGCATGGAGATCGATGTGGTAGATTCATTCCCTGGAGAGGAAACGAACCCAAAAGTATGTGAGAGTTTCGGTCCCGAAGACCTGATAAGTGCAGCACCTCATAACGATGCGTTGGTGATCAGTGCAGACATTGCTAATTGGAGGGTGGCACGGATCGTTGTAGACACTGGAAGTGCGGTGAATGTGCTCTTCTGGGATTGCTTTCAGAAGATGAAAATCAATGCCGATTTAGAGCCAGTGAACACGGCTTTATATGGTTTTGCTGGAGGAGAAATACAACCTAAAGGGGAGGTGACTCTTCAGGTAAAACTTGGTAATGGCGAGACCTCAAATACTCAGATGGTGAAGTTTCTAATAGTGGATACACCTTCAGCGTACAACATAATATTGGGAAGACCTGCTTTAAATGATTTCCAGGTGGTGGTCTCCACCTACCACATGAAAATGAAGTTCCCAGCTCTCAGAGAGGGCCTGGTGGGTGAGGTCTCAGGTGACCAAGAGGTGTCAAAAGAGTCTTATGTGAAATCCATAAAACATGCTAAGCAAAAGGTGAAAGAGGCCTCGGTGGCAGAACGCCTACCGCAAGACAAAAACGCAAAGGTAAGAGAGGTCGACGGAGACCTAGAGCTGAGAATGCAGCCAGCGGAGGAGGATTTGATGATGGTAGAGCTGTTCCCGGGAAAAACGGGGTTCACCACGAAGATGGGAAAGCAAATGACTAAAGAACAGAAAGAGGCGATAATCCGGTGCTTGTGGAAGAACTCAGATCTATTCGCATTTAGCCCGGAAGACATGAAAGGAGTAGACCCATCGGTAGCCCTACATCATCTAAATGTAGATCCTAGGGCGAGGCCAGTAAGGCAGAATAAAAGGTCCTTTGGACCTGAAAAGGAAAAGGTGATCAGAGAAGAAATCAGGCGTCTGTTAGACGCTGGTCACATCGTTAAAATCTAGTACTCTGAGTAGTTGTCGAATGCGGTGATGGTAGCTAAGAGCAATGGTAGCTGGCGGATGTGTATAGACTTCAGAGACCTGAATAAAGCCTGCCCGAAGGATCATTACCCACTGCCTTGCATCGACCAGCTAGTTGATTCAACATCAGGGTGTGAATTGTTGTCTATGTTGGATGCTTACCAGGGCTATCACCAGATACAGCTGGCTCCTGAAAATGTGATCAAAACGGCCTTTGTAACTGTGTGCGGTACGTTTGCGTATGTGAGAATGCCTTTTGGCTTGAAAAATGCCGGAGCTACCTATCAGAGAATGATGGATGCAATATTTGAAAACCAAATAGGGAGAATCCTGGAGGTATATGTAGATGACATACTGGTGAAAAGTTTAAAGGCAGAGCATCATGCCAGGGACCTAGAGGAGGTCCTGGGAGTGGTGAGGAAGTATGATTTGCGATTGAACCCAGCGAAATGCACATTCGGGGTTAGATCAGGAAAATTCCTGGGGTATATGGTGACCCCAAGAGGAATTGAAGTAAATCAAGAGAAGGTTCGAACAGTGCTGGAGATGGCAGCTCCTACCAATATAAGGGAGGTACAACGATTGAATGGAAGGATTACCGCACTTAGTCGGTTCATATCTACCTCAGCAGAGAGGAGTTTACCATTCTTTATAGTGCTGAAGAAAGCTAGTAAATTTGAATGGGATGAGAGCTGTCAGAAAGCATTTGAGGACCTGAAGTCTCATCTGGCGAGCTTGTCAGTGTTGACTAAACCGACCGCAGGAGAAACCTTGTACTTCATATCTGTTGGAGACCATTCTTTGGGAGCGGTGCTCATAAAAGAGGAGGGCTCTGCACAAAAGCCCATTTATTACGTCAGCAAAGCCCTGCAGGGAGCTGAATGCAGATATCCTGATGTGGAGAAAGCTGCTTTGGCAGTAATGACAGTAGCGAGGAGGTTGAGATTATATTTCTTAGCTCACAGGGTGGTAGTGAGAACTAATTTCCCCTTTAAGCAAGTACTGAGTAAACCAGATCTCTCATGGAGAATGGTGAAATGGAGTGTAGAACTGGGGGAATATGATGTGGATTTTGAACCACGCACAACTATCAAAGCACAGGCTCTGGCGAACTTCATCCAAGAAACTACTCAGCCTACGCAATGGCCCGAGTAGAAAGTTTTCGTCGATGGATCGGTAACCGTAGAGGGATGTGGAGTCGGAATCGTTATAGTAACGCCAGATCAGAACGAACTCAGATTTGCGCTGAAACTCGAATTTAGAGTCTCCAATAATGAAGCTGAATATGAAGCGTTCGTAAGAGGGCTGGAAATGGTAGCTGAGCTGGGAACTCAAAAAGTTGTTATTTACTCTGACTCTCAACTGGTGGTCCAGCAGGTCTCGGGAAATTATGAGATCAAGGAAGAGCGAATGGTCAAGTACGTGGAGCAGGTCAGGAACCTGAGCAAGAGTTTCCGGCACCTGAAGGTAGAACAAATACCTAGAGACCTCAATGCCCAGGCAGATTGCCTCGCTAAGCTAGCTAGCTCGGTGAACGGGATCATACCCGAAGAAGTAACATTACTGAAAATGACGAACAGTCGGATAGAGGAAAACATTCATGAAATAGAGAAGAACAGTGATTGGAGAGCACATATCTTACATTTCCTGAAAACGGGAGACCTGCCAGAGGGGGAAAGAGCTGAGAAAAAGAAAATCTACGCTAAGTATTGTCTGATTGGGGGATATCTGTTTAAGAGAGCCCACTTACAACCGTTCTTGAGGTGTGTGACAGAGGTAGAAGGCTTGCGGATAATCAAGGAAGCACACCAAGGAATAGCGGGATGTCATACAGGTTTCAGAGACCTGATCCGTCGAGTTCTGAGAGCTGGATACTACTGGCCTTCTTTGAAGAAGGATGCCGGAGTTTTCGTAAAAAGATGTCCCAATTGCCAAAAGCACGGGCCGCTGATTCACAGACCTGCTGAAAAGCTCGCGGCCCAATATGCAAAATGCCCATTTGACAAATGGGGCATAGATCTAGTTGGTAAACTACCCATGGCGGCAGGAAAGAAATGCCATATTATAGTGGCGGTGGATTATTTTAGCAAGTGGGTAGAGGCAGAACCCTTGTCTTCGATAACGGAAGAGAGTATTATAAAATTCTTGTGGAAGAATATTTGCTGTAGATACGGTCTGCCCAGGGTACTGATATCCGACAATGGAACGCAATTCTTTGGGAAAAGGACGCAGGCTTGGTGCAAGGCTAGAGGCATAGAGCAGAGGTTCGCTGCCGTGGCTCATCCAGAAACTTGTGGCCAGGTGGAAGTTACCAATCGAACCATAGTGAATGGCATAAAGGCCAGGTTGGAAAGAGAGAAATCTCAATGGGTCGAAGAGCTGGACTCGGTATTATGGGCATACAGAACCGGACGGAAAACGCCTACAGGACAGTCTTCGTTCTGTTTGGTGTATGGCGTTGACGCTGTTGTGCCGATGGAGGTAAAGGTTCCGACACACAGAGTTTTAGCCTACGACGAGGACCTGAACAGAAGCCTGAGAGTTGAAAGCCTAGACCTGATCGATGAGGTGAGAGAAGAGGCACTCCAACGGGCCCTGGCTTACAAAGCTCACATTAAGGCAACTTATGATGCGAAAGTAAAGATCAGGAAATTCCAAGGGGGAGATCTGGTGCTCAAGAGAGTTAATGCCATGCATCCGGTGAGAAAATTCGAACCAAATTGGGAGGGACCATTTGTAGTGACCAAGGTACTCCCTGGCGGAGCATATGAGCTCACGAGCCACGAGGGGTATGCGGAGCCAAGACCATGGAACATAAGTAACCTGAAGAGGTACTATGTTTAGAAGTATTTTTATGAGAGATTTTGTTCTAGTGGGCTGAGGTCTACGTGCCAGATCTCAGGCCCACCTATTTTTGTAGAATACTTGTTCAGCTAGGCAAGTATTCCTATAATGGCACGAAGAGAGCTTGCTGTGAATGAATAAAGGCTGGAAAGTTCTTTATTTATTTTTTATTTTTGGTTTATGCTCTGATGTGTGATGGTAAACAATATCACAAAACCAAGACATGATAGTAAAATACGATACTTAGTAAAATAGAGCACGATATTTACTTTAAATGGTTTGACAGTGGGATGAAACCATCTAGAGTAGGGGGGAGTAGGGGTGTACCTTACACCCCTAAGGGGGTATCACAATACCTCATGAAAATGCAAAAAACTAAAAAAAAAAAGAGTTAGGCTGCTAATGCAGCATCAACAAAAATATATTAATAAAAAGGTCATGTTCTGATCAGTGATAGAGCAAGGGAGGCAAAGCCTCAATAAAGCAAACAGAAAGATAAAAGTTGTTCAAATATCAAGTTACATAAAAATTGTTCGATAGAAAACAGAGGTAAAAGCTAGGCAAAGGGTGGACAACATCCTCATTCCCGGTCGGCTCAGGGGGGTTGGTAGGATCATCTTCAGGCGCATCTTCTGATCCCCCTCGCTCAGCAGTAGTAGCGCGAGAAGCTTCCCTGCCTAGAAGCAAATTTAACAAAGGAAATGGAAGAGTGTTAGAAAATCATAATAACAGCAAAATATAGATGTTGAGGATGAGGTACCTTGGGATTTGGCAGTACGGAGGAAGTCCTCAGGAAAGAAGTCATAGATAGGTGAAGAGGGATCGGAGAAGACTGCCTCCAGATCACAAGGGGCAGTGAGAGCCTCAAAAGCATGTTGCATTATGGGGAGCCACCATGCTTGCCCAGGAACGAGGGAGGGATCACCCTTGAATGAGGAAGGTAGTGGCAAACGCTTCACTATGGGATCCATATCCACGGTTCCTTTAAAGCCCAGCATTTGAACCTTTGCCAGCACAGTCATGGCACATCTCTTGGCTAAGAAAGCAATGTCACCTCTGATGGTCATCAGGTATTCAGGAGAAGACTTGTAAGCCTCTAAAAGACCCTTGTGGAGGATCTGCAATGCCCTCTGACCCAGTGTGGTCCGTAGAAGGAAACTTCAACACCAATGAACTCCCTCTGTGTAGCTTGACTGGTAAGAGAGATTCGCAGCTTGAAGGAGACTCTTGGTGTGCTCAAGCTCTCGGCTAACTTGGGTGAGATGCTGGCTTAAGTCTGCGTTAACTGAACTAAGAGAAGCATTCTCTTCCGACAATGAGGACAGTTTCTCCTGAGAACTCAAAAGCTCTTGATTTCTCCTTTTCAAATCATCATTAGCCAAAGAAAGCTAACTACTGGCATCAAGGATGTCCTGATTCTGATGTTGCAAATCCTCATGTGCCTTAGTCAACTCTTGCAGCTATACCTGGCAAGCCACCAAAGCATCCCTCAACACCCCTACTTCCTTCTCGTGTGAATCATCTTGGAATTGCAGCAATTGTCCATGCGCGCTCATCAACTATGAAGATGATGAGGTAAAAAGAATAGAGTTAAATGAAAATAGTGAATCATGGCTATTAGGCGGACAGGTAAAATGTTGCAAGAATCTAAGAGAAAGTACCTGTATCAAGCAGTGAGCACTCCTCTCTTGGAGTTGCCTCCGAGAAAGAGGGCCAGCCCTCGTTTCCTCTTCGGAAAGAGGGAGAGCTTGCAGCAGGGAAAGGCATTCTGAAGGAGGTAGTTGGCCGAGCGGGCTAGAGGTTTGACCCCTGAAAACGTACCCCGATGAGCAACACCACGAGGAGGTGAGCTTCCCAAGAAGGGAGTATGCTTGGTTTTCTTAGCAGTACCCGAGGAAGTGTGTGAGAAGGGAGGCCTTTTGGCGTGAGCCGATGCATCCACTCTAGTTCTCTCCTGAGGGGGTGGAGGAAGCGAAGTATCGGAGATCGTCTTCCCTTTGCTGGAAATCTTAGCAGAGGTACCGTAATTCAGAGATTTAGTGGCAGTAGGCTTGATAATAGCACTTGTCGAAGAGGAGGCAGTGACTCGTGGTGGTCGTGAAGACAATGAAACGGCAGGAGGAACAGGATTGAGAGGTTGCGAGGGATCAATGCCTTCAGCATCTTGGCGGGCTTGCTCTTCTAGCAGAACGGCAAAGTCGAATTCACTGTCATCAGGCAGTTTCACGTCCTGAACCCAACTCATCTCTGCAAAAGAGAGAATAAAGAAAGAGGATTAGATTAACTCAAAAGGTAAAAATAAGCAGTAAATACATAGAGTGGAGGAAACCCACCCTCAAGGGAAAAAGGTATGATCTCCGCGAGGGGCCAGTCCGAAAAAGAAGAGCACGCAAGAGTTAGACATGAGAGAGCTAATTGGAAAGGCCTCAGTTTGAGCCTTGGCTGTGAGCATGGATCGCACCTTGAGATTAATAGGGGGGATGGTAACAAGGGCAGGGCGAGGTTGCCTTAATGAAAGTTTTTGCCAAGGGCAGCGGTTGAAAGGCCAACTGCCCTGTTTCGGAGTAACCACAAAATATCTCTCCCGCCATTCCTTACCTAAAGTGCGAGAAGGGCATAAATTTTGGGCAGGACCCTTTGGTCGGGCACTGGCATAGTAGAAAGCACCTGTGGGTTTTACGTCATACACAGTTTGAAATAAGAAGGGAGAAGGGAAACCTCCATTGCCGCGGACCAGGATAAAGAAAGCAAGAATTGTTTTGATAGTGGAGGGATGAAACTGATTGGGCCATAGGCTGTAAAGGTCACATACTTTCACTACAAAATTAGGGAGCGGAAATCGTAAACCTGATTCTATCTGACTGTACCAAAAAGCTACTGATGGATAAGTTAAAAGATGAGGGCGTTCGTACGCATAAAGTAGCCGAAAGTCGAAAAGATCATCACAGTTTAACCACGACTTTACTATTTCTAATTCCGGAAGGGTTAGAGTGGATTCACCTGCTATGGCGTCAGGGGAAAAAATGCAGACAGAAGAGTCTTGTGCAGGAGGAGAGACTCTAGCAGAACGAGTGGGAGAATCAGTTTCCACCGCCTCTTGGCTGGAAAGAGAAGACCCATCAATCAGATTTATCACCTCCTTAGGATTAACAGAAGTGGCCGACTGCGAAGGGACTTTGACGGCTAGGCGACGAGACCACCGGGTAGAAAGCTTCTTTCCCTTCTTGGGAGCGCGGGAAGAAGTTTCTGACTGGGAATCCTCGTGAAGAGGGGAAGAAGGGTCCGCATCAGAAACCTGAAGATGAGGGTTGTCGGAAAAGGTATCTTCCTCGGAATGAGAAGTAGAGTGAGCCATGAGAGAACGCGAGAACGATTAGCAGCGGCGAAAGATGGAAGGAGAAAAATGAAGGAAGGAAAGATGACCAAATCCCTAATGTACCGAAGGGAGGAAATGGTTGGGGAAAAGTAAGGGAAGCTGCAGAGTCCCTCCCATTTCCCCATAAAGTAGCTTATTTTAAAAAAATTCAAATAAGCCAGGTCTCCTTCTAAGAACTCAGAAGGAGGTCCACCTCAACCGAGCAAGAAAAAAGCACTACTCTATATTTGCTGGAGGTGATGCTGCAAATTTAGAGTAGGGGGGAGTAGATGTTGTGACATAATATCCACCAGGTCTCATGGAGACCTGGGTCGTATACCTGAACATAATTGTACTAAATGGGAGGTACTCCGGGTGTTCCCTATCTGACCTCAGGAAGATCTAAGAACAGGTACATGTATCAGGTACCCACTCAGGTATCCTACCAGTACCTCAAGTCAGAACCTGCAGAAGAGACCTGGGGCAGGTCTCATGATATTTAATGAATCTGACACCCGCAGAACGCTTTATCCAGTCGAGCTAGGAGTTGTCGGGAGGTACATGCACTCAATAGCGAATGATACGAGGGCACGTGTAAAGGTAATATCGGCAAGAATCAGAAATAAACAACTTCATTTCCAAGCAATCCCACGAGTATATATACTGAAGGGTATCTATTTCATTGACAGGTTCACTCCTTCTTATCTACCTACTATTACATTCGTTTCTTCTCTTTTCACCATCAAAAACCCAGAAAGCTAACTTGACCGTCGGAGGTGGTTCGCCGGAGAACACCCCCGGCCCTTCTTTTCTTTCGCAGAAATCCCGTAGCAAGCGTTGCAACCTGAGCGAATATCTCTGGCGCAAAGAAGAAGGGTGTTGTTTAGGTAGATGCTGAGCCCATCGCATTTTATTATTCTTGTTTATTATGATGTATTATTTCTGGTTACATTACATGTCATGCACCAATCAGCCATCATTCTATACATTGACCAGCTTTCTGCCATTTCCCGCTCGGATAGATTAATTTACCGCTCGACACGTGTCAAATCCCGCTCGAGCGGGATTTGACACGTGTCGAGCGTGAAATTAATCTATCCGAATGGGAAATTTGTTTAGTTTCGTTTAGTGCTTTTCTAAAAAAAAATCGACTGAAATTTGTCCCTAATTAATCACGAGTAGTGATATATAAAATAATTAAATTATATAATTATTGACTAATAGTTGATAAATAATGACATAATTATCACTAAATCATTGTAATGTCATATACTTTATATCACATCTCTTACACATGTGTAAGAGATGTGATATAAAGAAGTTGACAAAATGACATATTATATTAAAAATATTCAAAGTGATATATTTTTCATTGTTGTTGGAAGGGTAGTGTATTTTTCATTTTTGCATTGTAAAAAGGTGTATTTCAATGAATTACTATAAAAAGAAATATATAACTTGGCAGACAAGAGAAATAAATAAAACCCTAAAATAAAAAAATAAACACTAACATATTAAACCAATCTATCTCCATCGGATTTACACTCATCTAACAAAAACAGAAGAAAGAACACTTAGTAGTATATATCTAATTTGTATAATAACCAGCTGCAATGATATTTTTTTCCTACAAGCTAGCTAGCCCTTAACCGAACAAAAAACAGGGTTAATTGTGGGACTATAGTCCATGTATATGTACTGCAACAAACTAAATAAGTATTGATTTGACTTAATTTAATTTCTAACAAGCTGCTGATGGATTGGTGAAGTGATTGTAAAAGCGTGGCCTGGCATAAGAGCTCTTAGCGGCCGTTTCTGCGGCTCCGATCCTTTCGCAGGAGGGGCACATAGTGAGCGTGGCCGCCGGAAGCTGCATGTAGAGTGGCTGCGCCGCTAATTTGAAGGCCTTGAGCTCCTGCAGTTCCTTGTGCAGACGCCGGTTCTCATCACTCAGCGTATCGCAGCATTTCTTCAGGAATCCACAGTCTACTTCTGTTTGCTTCAGTTTTGTCCTGCTTATTTAATTAATTCATTCAACACTTGACTTTAATTTTAATTTAATTTGCTTCGGAATAAACACGAATTGAAAACATTTTTGATCATGGACTGACCTTGCTCTTCTGTTCTGGAACCAAACTTCAACCTGTCGAGGCCTAAGCTTCAACTCCCTCGCCAAATCTTGCTTTTGTTTCTGGTGAAATACATTAGATGGAAATTAAAAGGATGAGAGAGAGAGAGAGAGAGAGAGAGAGAGAGAGAGAGACTGACAGGATTGAGAGTGGTGTGGTGCTTGAAGCTTTCCTCCAAAAGGGCGGACTGAGCTTTAGTAAGGCGAAGTTTCTTCCTGGCATTGGATCCATCATCGTCTTCGTCGCTAACCCTCGACGAGATTCTCTCTGTTTCAACCTCCTCGCTGCCCGTATCTCTCTCCCTCTTCACACTAGTAATGTTAGAGAGAGAAGAGGCACCGCTGTCTTGCCCTCCATACACATCAACCGACTCCAATATTTCATCCGAACAAACCTTATTGTTATCGAAATCAAACTTCTTCATCGGATCAAACGTTTCACCGAATAGGCTCAGAGTCAGAGAAGGCCTCTGCTGCGGCGGCGGCGATGATGATATTTGGGCGGTGGACGTCGTAACTCCCAACCCTAAAACCAGGCCGCTTTGGCGTAAATCATCATTAATAATACCCATCTACGCACGTTTATTGATTTGGCGAAAAGTTGGGAGTTTCTTTTTTTTTCTTTTTGTATTTTTGTTTGGGGGAAGGAGGTGGGAAAGAAGAAAGGTGTGTGTCTTGTGCGAACTGCGAAGAATATACTTAAGAGAGAGAGAGAGAGAGAGATGAGTATTATTTTTGTGTGTTGTGAGAGAAATGAGGAGCAGGCAGGAAGGAGAAGAGGCTTTTGTAAGCAAACGAGAGGGTGGGGTGGGGTGGGGTGGGGTGGGATGGGTTTGTCAAATGAATTATGATTGCATTAATAACCAATGGAGTGAATTAGTAAGGATGAGAATTTGGGTGGGAAAATTATGAGAAGTCACCTCTCAATTCTCACTCTATCTTTTCTTTTTTCAATGTAATGCAATTCGAAGCCGCTACTGTTACTTTCAATACACGGTAGATAAATAATATTTGTGATAATAGATATAACTCAACAATATGTAATAGTCTTTATAGTAATAATCTTTGTGATAAAGGATATAACTTCAACAATATGCAATAGCCTGCAAATTATACAAAATAGAAAAACTACACTTTCTAAGTATAAATATGACAAGATTGACTTATAAAGCCACTTTATAAAATTCAAAATTAAAATATTTTATTTTTAAACATTCACTTTTACTAATAAATAATCTCAAAGCAACGACCTTTCAATTCACTCAATCTGTCTCATATAGTGAGAGAAGAGGGGAGCACAAAATGGTTGACCAATTGAACCCCACATACAGTTATCGCCAACTATCGATTATGATAAACTGATAATGATGAGGGCAGCAACAACGAGGTGAAAGGAAAGTAAAACATAACCCCGGCCATGGCCATGGCCATGTGGCATAACCATAAATAAGATAGAGTCAATAATGAATGTAAAGAATGAATTTCACAATCACATGACCATCACAATTCACAAGAATGAATGATTTGATTTGATTGCGCCCTCCGAATGATTCCCTCATACACATATACTCTGTACAGTATTATTCTTTCTCCTTCTAGCGTCTTCTCTCTTCATTCACGGACCAGCCATTTCGTTTTAAATAAATAACTCTAATCACCTAATCAGTCAATATAAATCTAATATACTCAACTCGTTAAGTCATAAGTCAACTGTACCTAAATTTTTAATTTAATTCGAACATGAAAATATGCCAGGTACTCCAATTTTTTTTATATGGAGTAATTTATTTGAATAGTTCAATTTCCTAAAATTACCTTATTGAATTTTACGTATTTAAATTTTAAATAACTTCATTAGAATCAATACATTAAATATTAATATTAAATTAATTACAATACTTATAACGTGTGGATGTGTGTGTGTGTGAGAGAGAGAGAGAGAACGCGCTTACATACGCTAGTTTCAGTACATACTAAATCATTTCAATTTTAATTAAATTCTTTAGATTCGTAAATAAATCTAGAATACGCTATTTAAATTCAATCGAGCTCAATCAAACAATCTTCAACTTATGGATATTCATCTCATTAACCCATGGTCCATGGCTAACTAAATTAACTTATAATTAACATACGTAATTGTTTGTTCACGTGAGCACACTGCACACATATATATACGAGCGAATCATTTAAATTTTGACATTAGTTATGACAAAATGACAGAGGAGAGTTATGTTAGTATAATATAGTCCATGGACTTGTGTGAACAATTCACTATATAAGAGAGGAATACTGTATGATGTCAACTTGTTAAGCTGACAAAGTTGTTAATTTGATTACATGTTTGAAGGACATTGTTCCACCCACGTTTAAAAGACAATTTCTTTCTGCCAACGGATACTCATGTAGAGATTATGTAAATTTTTCCAAGAATTTTCTAATATTAATTTTGTTGTAGTGCGAGATCACAATTCATAATTAATTTCCGTTGCTTCGATGAATCTATAGATTTGAGTCTGACGAAACATATCTGATAATTTTTGTACCGTAGCGAAAGTAAAAAAAAAAAAAGAATCGTAGATACATGATGACCGAAATCTCACTATATGAATCGTGCATTACAAAAATATTTTGGTGAATAAAAATAAAAAAAAAGACAACAATCATATATGTACTCAAATAAAGAGGGGACTGTATTGATAATGACTTCACTTTATAGTTATTAATTAATGGGATCGGTTTAGCTGTACCCAGGCCTAAAGCTGGCTAAACTCCGGGCCAGGCTAGCCCAGCCCGACCCCATCGATTTTTTTGGGAACAATCAGGTCAGGTCGGGTCGGGCTAAAAATCTGTCGGGCCTAGAAATGTGTAGCCCAAGTCCGCCCCAAAAATAGTTTTATAGTGTGAAGTTTTCGGGTCGGGTCGGGTCGGGCTGGCCCAAATCCATCGGGATTTTAACATTTTTGGGTTGGCTCGTCCTGGCCCGGAATAAGTCGGGCCTAAAATTCTTGAGCCTAAGCCCACCCAAAACTAGGCCAGCCCGTCAGGCCGGGTCTGGCCGAGCTCATTTGTCATAATTTGTCTCTAGGTTATCGTTGCAGAGTGGATGCAACCTTTCTTCATAATCCCGATCAGACAAGTGCATGTATACTACGAGAGATGTTGGTGGGTTTGTTGTTGCAAAGGCTTCTAGTGTGTCGGGTTGTTTACGGGTTGAAGAAGGCGAGACAATGGGGTTTCACGAAGTCTTATCTTGGATTAAGGTGAAGGGTCTAACTAGAGTTGTTCTTGAGATGGATAGCAAATTTGTGATTGAGCAGTGTCTATATATACGGAGGATAGTTCGGAGTTCGGAGAGATTATTTATAAGTATAATCTTCGTTCCATGGATTTTGTCAAAGTCAAAACATATTTGTTGCAAAATCAATTATATGGCTCATGTTATTGCTCGTGCTGCTAGGGATTTTTTCTTTCCTATGATTGGAACGAACCACCAGAATTTGTGGTTGGTCTTCTTCACTCTTTTCCTTGTTCTTGTTTTTAATCAAATAAAGCATATGGTTTTCGAAAAAAAAATTATAATAAAATTTAATTATTAATCTATAACTAATAATAATAATTGATAACTTTAATTAGAATGAACAATCTCTAACTACCCCTAAATGCTAAGAGCTTTTTTGTGCAACTAGAAAAATTTGGATTAAAAAACATTAATTTTGACAATCATATTGTATACGACTAGCCCTTTTCATTACCAAATACAATAAACTAGCTAGCTATTTACTTATTCCTTTTTTTTTAGGAATAGTTGTCTACTTATTCTTGAAACCAATAAAAAAGATAGAAATTGACATACATCTTTCCTAGCTTACTCACACTAATTAATTAAAACATTAATTTATGTTTAAACTTTTAATTTGATGGTTTTGACCATATATAATGTTTTTTTGTTTTAAAACACTACATCACCATACAAATAAGACTTCTACACCACAATAAGATGTGATTACTACACCGCACGCAAATAAGACCACGACAATACCACAAAGTTAGAAAATACCACACTTTGAACTCAGGCGAGATTAAATTGAAAATCTCTCATTAAGAGAGACTTTTAGTATCTTATCTAACCATTTGAACTAAGCTTCATTAACAACCATGACGTTATACTTAAGGAAAATTATAATCCAGTGTATACAGCTAGGAAAATTAAAATAATCTAGAGTATAAATATATTGGCGCACACGGGCGACGAAAAAGTGGATAGTTCATATAAAAAGTAAAAAAATATAATCAAATTATGCAAAAAGTATAGTATACTAAAACGGTTACAAAAATGATCAATAACACTAAATTGTGTCCAATTATGAAAGCAATCCAAAACTTATCCAATTTTTTTTTGTCATCCAAAACGTATCCAATTAAGACGCGATAATTCCCGATAGACTTGTCTAGTTGCTCTGTATCTTGACATAATATACATACATATTTCGGAAAAAAAAAAAAAAAAGAAAGAAAATTTGTCACTCCATCCACAAAAAGTTAAATTCTTTCGATCATTCTAATCCGTGCATTCTACATGAGTGGTCCAAATCCACTTGATTTCTCATAGTAACGGATCAGTATTAGATTTTCAATCCATTAATAATGTGCCCTAGGAATCAATGTGTTTGACTGGGAGATCATATATAGGGCAATATAATCTTGTAAATATACATAAATATTACTGGTAATTAATGAGTAATATATATCCTGTTTCTAGAAAAAAGTGTTTCATGGGAAGCACACAAATTACTAGTAGGTAAGACTAGTTTGTAGCAAACCACATGATCTGTCTCTCACCATTGCCTTCCATTAATTAATAATTTACTTATATATGTTAGAAATGGGTACCATGTTACATGGCTGTCTTAATTTTCCCCCTCTTTTCCAACCAAAGCAACGTGGGGAATGGAATGTAGTGTCTACTGCAAATCGCTGATCAGATAAGATGTGCACTAACAATTAAATATAAATTAACACAATATTTGGAAAAATATACTATTTGACCAACAAAGACCCCCCCCACCCCAAACAAAAGAAATTGATTTAAGCACCTCGTTGGTCGGAAATTTTGATTGTAGCACCTTCCTAGATATATTTCTACATCTGCTCCTAATTAAAATTATGTTAGTCAATTGGAGTTGCTCACATATTAGACTTCTGCAGTGCTTCTTTGAGCAAATATACGGAGACGATCACTTCAGTGTGAAGTCAACTATTTAGGATTTCTATATAAGTTACAAGAAAGACATTATGTTTCATAAATACAAACTCAAATTCTAAGGAAGTCTGGAGTAAGACCATTGTAATTACGGCTTAAAATCTATAAGAGAAGTCAAGATTCAGATCCAAATCGGAACATCAAGAAAATTACAAAATCATATTAGATACGAGTTTGGATCTAGATATATATTGACCCGTATATCTTAAACTAAACGTGTGTTCACTTGGAAGTATAAATTTATACCTTAATTTAGAGGTAAATGGATGGATAAACAAAAATCGTATCCTTTAAATCATCCCTTCTTTTTTACATCTCTCATTTCCACCACCACAAGGAGGGATAATATTATCACTCCTCTTGTGGTGGTGGAAATGAGAGATGTAATAATATTATCCCTTCTTGTGGTGGTGGAAAGGAAATATTTTAAAAAGTAGAGATGATTTAAATTAGTGAAAATTTTTGTTTATCCCTTCATTTACCTCTAAATGGAGGTATAAATTTATACTTCTAAGTGAACACACCCTAAGCATTTTGATAAGTATAACGGCCTAACATCAATTTTTGTGAATTATAAATTAGAAAAAATCACACACACGTATATATATATATATATATATATATATATATATATATATATTCTAATTAATTTTGTAACTTGGCATCACACGAAGAGATGTAACACTTCACAGACGACGACCTAATACTTATTTAGTCGGTTAATGAGTTGATTGTGCTTGTTGTGTGGGACAGAGAAAAGGTGGAAAATAAATGATTAAAAATGGTAGGAGAAACACACCATGAGGATATGGTGGAGATAGAAAGGACTTGATGAAAACGAATTAGGATATATGGTTAAGTAGCAAGATGATGGAGGGACGTGTGTTTGGTCCTACTTTTCTCTATGCTTTTGCAAAATACAGTATTAAATAATGCACTGTCGCATATGATATGATGCTCATGAAAAGTTAGGTCACCGATATAATTAATATAGTAAATACTACTATATATATGTGCACTTTTATACTTTTTTGCTTTACGCCTACCTTCTTGGTCATTTTCCCCTTTATACCTTATGATTTTACGAGTTGCACTTTGATAAGATCATGGATATATTTATTTATATTAAACATTTGGTATTTTAATTACTATAATTTTATATTATTAGATTGGACTAACTTGTACTTTTAAGCACGTAGATTACAATATGTTGTAGGAGTCGCATTCAATATAAATAGTTGTCCTTTTTGTTTTATGTCATGGGAACCTGCAGCTGTTACTTTCGGTGTATACCAGGTAAATCTCGTTCTTGTGCAGTAACCTGCAAACTACACAGAGCAGGTATACCTCACTTTCTAGATACAGGTGTAACAAGCTCGAATTATAAAAATAAATAAATAATTGTGCTCTCATTATAGTATAGGAAATTATGAATATTATTTTTCAAAAACCTAAGGTTTCTCTAATTGAGGGTTATTATTAAGAAAAAGAGAAGCAAATTTAGGGGGAGGGGGGGGGAAGAAAAAACCCAAAGGGGAAGGAGGAGAAAAAAAGAAAACAAAAAGGAAAAAGAAAAAAAGCAAAAAAGAGTTGATGATGCCACAAGTCAACAATTTGTAGAAGGTCCTATATAGTGGCGCTAAAGATAACCTTATAAAATCACACCAACTGTTTTAACGAGAAATAACTCCAAAAAATCGTTTGTTTCAACACCAGTACCATGATGTAGATGTTCAACTTCCCAAATTGATGTTGTTCATAACTTTATACATATATTATAAGGCTACAGACTGCGACGCATCTTCAATAACAATATTTGTATGGGAACCCGTTTCATGATTATGAATTAACCAACTATTGGACATGACAAATTGAGGGTTATTATTAAGAAAAAGAGAAGCAAATTTACAAAAAAGGGGGGGGGGGGAGGGGGGGGGGGGCAAAAAGAAAAAACCCAAAGGGGAAGGAGGAGAAAAAAAGAAAACAAAAAGGAAAAAAAAAAAAGCAAAAAAGAGTTGATGATGCCACAAGTCAACAATTTGTAGAAGGTCCTATATAGTGGCGATAACCTTGTAAAATTACACCAACTGTTTTAACGAGAAATAACTTCAAAAAATCGTTTGTTCCAACATCAGTACCATGATGTAGATGTTCAATTTCCCAAATTGATATTGTTCATAACTTTATTCATATATTATAAGGCTACAGACTGCGACGCATCTTCAATAACAATATTTGTGTGGGAACCTGTTTCACGATTATGAATTAACCAACTATTGGACATGACAATAATTCCACAGTGAGCTCGGAAAAAGCCCCAAATTTACAATAATTTCGTGAGTAACCCTTATCCTCATGAGTCATGATTATGCAAGGCCTAAAAAAAAACCTAAGTTCATATGAAATATAACTAGCGTATAATCCGTCGAAAATCGATGGAAAATTATAACAATTAATAAAATTATTAAATAATACTAATATGTGATATATTAAAATAAATATTATTTGTTAATTATTTTAGCGTTAAATAATTCTATTATGCAATCTACTAAACTCGATCACTTATAATTTATATCCCTTGAGCAAATCTCAAATTCAACTAAAAAGTAATTTTACCACATGTTTACGTCTCAAACCCATATAGTTATATTTGTTAAAAATTATAATTAATATATTCTCATTACTTTCGATAATTGTTAAAGCTCTATTCTTCTACAAAACCGATGTGGGCAAAAATATATTTCCCTCTCAAAAGAAAGCGACTCTTAAGCTGAATTTTTTAACTTTTTATTAAGAAAAAGAGGCAAGAGAAGGAGCGGGTAGTGAGATATATATATATATATATATATATATAGATAGTGAATAATACTATAGATGTTAAGATTGTCTATAAGATGAAAATGACCCTAAATACCCCACATTATGAATTCAACACAAGATTAATGATGGTCCCGATACGAGTTACTGGTGTATGGGGGGGGGGGGGGGAGGGGATACACTGGTAAGGATTTTTCAAATTTCGAAAAACTTAACACTTGAAATCAACTTCAACTGAGTGAGAGGACTCAGTTGGGATCTCACAGCTGAGTAAGCAACCTCAGCTGGAAGATTGGTGCTGTGCGGAATGTGGTGGAAAATAAACTCGTAAAATCAAACTCACGCTTTTATGCACGGTTGGTCAAAACCAAAACTGTTGTTGTGAAAGTATGCAGATTGTATGCGGTTAGGTTGTCAGTTGAGATATGCAAAATAATGACTGAACACAAAACAACACGACACACAAGATTTACGTGGTTCGGAGAGAACTCCTACGTCCACGGGGAGATGTGAGTCCACACACCTCAGTCCAAGTTCTTCTGGACAGTTCCACTCAACTTACGCGGGCTGAGCAACCGTTACAGTTTAGTTTGCGGGCACTAAACAGCCTAAGTCAAGTTTGCGGGTACTTGACGACCTAACTACTCAATTACAGGAAGAGTAAGGTCCTAGCACACTTTTTAGGGTGTGAGAAAGGGTAGGATTTCCAACTACAGCTCGATCAATAATGAGAGCTGGATCTAAGGCTTGAACGAATAAACACTCAACCTAAGATCAAAAATGGTTTCGAATTCTAGGAACCCTCAGCTACTAATGTTCTCTCAAATTGGAACTCTCAGCTGCTGATGCTCTTAGATGATGATGTTGCAGATTTGCTTTGATTACTCTCGAGAAAGCTCTTGAATTTTTTCGTCGTCTATGTGTCTATCTGCATATATCTTCTTCTCGAATGAGAGGATGCCTCTATTTATAGGCGGAGAGAATCAACTAGCCGTTGGAGGAGCAGTTGATCTCTGATCGGTTGAAAGCGATGGCTTGTCTCTCATCTCTGCAGACTTTCCCGATATGGCATCTGTGCTCTTCTGCTTTCCATCTGAGACAGCCTTGTGTTGGGCCAGATGGGGTAATGACTGAACGGTCAAACCCTCATGTGACTTCCTTTTGAAATTCAAATCTTTGACAGTCAACTTCGGTTTGTCGGTTGAACGTCTTGACCTTCATCTGAGTGATCTTCAGCTGATGTTCCGATCTGTCGAGTTCTCAGCTGACTTTGAACTTCAAAACAGTTGAACTCCTTGTTCAGATTCTATAACTGTGGTTCTGAAACTGAACCCTCAGTTGTCTTCCACTTCTTTACTCAGTTGGGTTTGAAGCCTCAGATGATTTCCTTTTCATCTGATGTTCTCTTCCTCTTAACTGTTTCTCATCTGATGAACGCTCAGTTGGTTTCCTTCAACTGATGTTCTGAAGACTTCCCCTTGTTTGTATCTGAACAAATGAACTCTCAGTTGTCTTTCTTCACAACTGATGTTCTGTCTGAGTGACGCCTGGTTGCCATCTTCAGCTGGAGACCTGTAAAGATAGAATCTTAACTTTGCTCAAACAGCGAGCCTAAGTTCTAACATTAGGTTCTTGTAACATCTACTCGGTTGGGGTCAGCCGGTTTTGGAATTCATCAAAACTTATACTAATAAATTTCCCAACAATTTCCCCCTTTTTGATGATGCCAAAACCACTTACAACTTGAAACCACTATTGATCCAAACCTCACTAACTTATCTAAAATCTCAGCTGAAATTCTAGACAGTCTATAAGATAAAACATCAAAGGGTTAGCACAGTTATAACATGAAATTGAAAGACTTTGTGATTCAGAGCTTGGACAATGAGGAATTGTTCATCAAGGTGAATCGTATTATATACTTTGAAGTTTTTGTTACAACTGAAGGTTACAAAATTAGGCGCAAAACATAGAAAGATACAACAGTTGCTTCAAAAACTACAACATCCAAAAACATTATCAGCTCAAAAACTTTGACAGCTCAGAAATACTGTTGACCGTACTTGTTGAAGATACGGTTGAAGATCTCCTTCTTCGCTTCCGACTCAATCCCAGTGTTGACGCCGTGTTCCTTGCATACTTGCCTCGCCTCAGCCAAGATCGTATTTCTATTTGGCGTGCTTGTGCCTTTGATCATCGGAGGGCGGTATATGCACTTCTTTGGAACTGGAACAGTGTTGGGATCAAGCTGAGCATTCAGCATAGCTCGCTTGAACTGACTAAACATTCCAGGGTCTCCAGATCTGAGTTCCCACAGGGCTTCCTTGAAGGCTAGCCTTGGGTCTTCAGTCGAGTAGACTTTCCTGTAATAGAAGTCATTGACGAACTCATGCTTGAACTGTTCCCAGTCATCGTTCCACTCCGCATTCATCCACTTGTCAACATGTGGGTATCGAGACGGGAGCGGAGCGTTCTTCTGCAGCTGATGCGTTGACTTTCTAGCCTCAGCCTTCATCTGGTGCTTGTTGATTCTTCGCACACTCCGGCTGGCTTTGTTTCTGTCGACGTTCTTCTCCACCTTGGCGAGCTCCTTCTCGAACTTGGCCACCTTCTTGGCCTGATCGGCAGCGAACTTCTTGATCCAAGAGGGATTCAAGTACTTCTCCTTAGGCACCTCCATAGCTTTGGCAGCTTCGATACAGTCTTCAACGGATATCCCGTCAAGTTCTGCATCGAGCTCGGCTGTGAGCTCGGCTACGAGGTCGTGGGAGACTTCCAGTTCGGGCTGCGACCCTTCAGCTTCAGCTTCAGCTGGCACTCCTTCTCCTTGCTGGAGAACAGCTTTCCCTTGTCCATCCCCACCTGCCAGCTCCTTGTCTTCCCCGGCTGCTGGCTCCTTGTCTTCCCCCTTTTTGGCATCATCCAAAAGGGTGGCAACAGTGCCATCCAGAGAGGTCAACTTGGCTTCAGCTTGTTGAATGCGGGAAAACAGCTCATCAACAGCGTCCTTCTCTTCCACCTTCTTAGCCAACTCCAAGTCTTGGCGCTCCTGCTCAGCTCGCTACACAGCTGCAAAGGTCGCAGAGACCTCTTTGTGGAGGGAGACGAACTCAGCTCGGAAAGAGGCGAACTGAGCCATCCACTCCTGGTCCTGAGTCTGCTGGGACTTTGCGAGGTCAGATTCAGCAACGGTCTTGAACACGTTGAAATCCGAGCTGAGGCTCTGAACGGCCTTCCTTAGAGCCGAGACCTCCGAGCTGGAAGAAGTGGAGAGATCTTCGAGCTTGTGCTGCAGAGAAGAGGAGAGGTGATCTAGCTGATTCTTCAGGCTGGCATTTTCTGCCATCAGCTGCTGCATCCTGTCAGCTTCTTCCTCCTTGCCCAGCTAGATCTTGGACAGCATCTCCGTCCTCAGCTGGTTGACCCTCTCCGAGATCAGCTCGCAGATGACGTCGGTTGAGAGAGCTGGCTGATCGGAGGGTCCGGGCAGGAGCGGTGGTTGTGGCTGGGCAGCAGACTCCAGGACAACCATGGTAGATCGGTTGGCGAGGTAGGCCTTGAGCTTGTCTTCTTCTCTCTTGGCCGCCTCATCAGCTGCGTTGACGTCGTCCATGCAGGAGGCATTTTTGGCGAGCATGTCATCAAGAAAGTGAACAGCTTCAGGGTTGTTGCACAACTCCCTGGTGTCTGTCCCTTCTTGGATGCTTTTGTCCAGACGTCGTCGGAGCACAGCCACCTTTTGGTTGTAAGCCACCTCCAGGCTTTGGTAGTCGAAGTACTCCCTCAGGTTGGACTCTTCGACCTTTAACTTGTCCCAGCCATGGATCCTGAGGGTCTCCTCCTTCACGTACCAGTAGCTGAATATGACACTGAATTGGTATAGAAGCTCCGTCCCGAGAACAGAGAAAATGGGCATCGATGTTGCCTCGGGGAACATACCAATCAGCTTGCGGAAGCAGTAGCTGAGTCTTCCTTCATATTCAGCCAGGATCGCCTGACGGTTGGCTTCTTCATCGATCTGAAGGGGGTCGATATCGAAGGTTAAGGGTTCGATGGTTTCATCAATGTTGGCCGAAGAAGTGGTCACAACGTTGGCATCGAGCGAGAGGCTCGGAATATCTGACTGAGGACCAGTTGAGAGAACCGGATCCTCTTTGGATGGAGAGTTGGCTGGCTGGAGGATTTCTTCAGTCACAGGTGGGTTAACCTGGTTGGCATCAGCTCTAGACCGACTGTCGTGGGACTCCTCAGATGAAGAAGAGTCATCTGAGGAGGAGCTGGCATCCACCACTTGGATCTCCACGTCTCCACCTGCCTCCTCAGCCACGTCCTCCTGGCGAGGTTGAAGAATAAACCCAGCTGGGTCAACCGATTGACTGGATTCGGTTGACTCCTTCGCCTCAGCCGGCTTGACCACCACTGGACTTGTTGTGGATGGTTGAGCCGCTCGCTGGATGATTCTTATCCTTGGCCTCTTCTGCAGAGGTTCCTCCTCTTCCTCCTCTTCGTCTTCTTCCTCCTCAACTACCTCTTCCAGCTGGCGCTTCGCCGACTTAGTCCTCGAAGGTCGACGAGCAGCTGCCTCCACAGCTGGCTTGGGGACACCCTTGGGGGTGTAGACAGCTTCTACAACATCCCTGGCCTTCTTGGCTGAGGGGAACAGTGACAGCTTGCTGACTGGAGTGTCCTCACTCCCTTCCCATGTCAGCGGCAGACCCTTTGTGGCTTGGAGGATGAGGGCTGATATCTTTGTCCCGAAGTTGAGAGTCCCCTTGACACTCAACAGAACATCCCCGGACTTAGCTGTCATCTCGGATATCTTCTGCTTCTCCGACACCAGCTGGCTCTCTATATATCCCAACCAGTCGACCTGGTGCATCTCTTCCAGGGCCTTCTGCTGCTTGAGCTTAGGACGACTGATGTCCCCGAAGGCTCCACCATATGCGAAGATGCATTTGGAGATTACATCGAAAAGAAGTCGGTGCTCCGGCTTCAGCTTTGTTCTTTGCATGCTCCCCTTCAATGGTTCGGGAACAAGAAGAATGGTTTGAAGGAAGGCATCAGCTTCCTTGTCAGAAAAGTTCCCCACCACGTCTGTGGCTTCACGGTTTCTAGGGATGAGCTTCTCCAGCTCCTTCGACACCTTTATCTCCACAACGAAGTCTTCTACTGTTCGGGAGGATCTGTGGCGTTGCTTGCATGGGATGATCGTGACAAGCCCGTCATTTGCGACTCGTTGCAGATTCCGGTAGAAATGTACGATCTGCTTCCTGAGCAACAGGGCCGGAGAGAGGGTGGCCCAATCAAGCAGATGGTGGTCGGAGAGGATGGTGGCGATTGGAACGAGCTCAGGCGATGAGAGAGCCGCTGTGGATAAATTTTGTTCGAAATGAATCTTCGACATCACCATGTCGAACGATTCCTGGAACGTTGCAGGCTCTGAGGAAACCATCTTTTTAGAAGCTTTTGACTTGGGCGCCATCTCGAGGAGATATATATGCAAAGAAAGAGTGAAAGACTTTATTGGAAATGGCGAAACAAGATTTGAGAAGATGATAAATAGTGAGTAAAGATATGCACGAAAAGAGAAGGTAAGGATCACTTCCTGATTTGCCGTATTATATAATCTTTGACTCGGATAAAATCAATGACTGGGGTTAAATCGCGCGAATCTATTAACGGCTGTGATTTCGCGACTGTTGAGTAATTTTGACTGATATACCACGCGCGCGAGTGAGAAGGTGAATAGTTTGAGGTGTCAGCCCAGTCGCACTATAAAGTAAGGCTATAGGTGTTCAGCCAGACTTTACATTAAATGCGATATGATGGCTTGTTTAGTCTAGCTGACATGTTCAGGAATGTTTGAATTTATTTCAAACATTCTCATTTAATATCATAACACCTTCAGTCATAAATGATACCTGCCAGCTGATGTCTGAATCAGCTGTGTTCATTTGTTGAATTCCTCAGTTGCCGCATACCATCAACTGACTCGAGTTCGTCTGTTCAGCTGACGTCTGTTCCATTGTTGCAGCATACCATCAGCAGACTCAAGTTCATCTCCTCAGCTGACGTTTGATGTCATCAGTTGGCAATTCGTATCTGATATTCCCCTTTCAGCTGAGCTTCCCCCTTCATCTGAGCTTCCCCCTTAAGTCGATATCCGATTCTTCAGCTCGGATGAATCCTTATCAGCTCGGATGACTCTTCTGCTCGGATGACTCTTCAGCTCGGATGACTCTTCTGCTCGGATGACTCTTCAGCTCGGATGAGTTTTTAGCTCGGATCCAAAAGTCCTAGAAGATCACACAGCATCTTGAACCGGGCTTCAGGAAGAGGTTTGGTGAGGATGTCAGCTCTCTGAATCTCAGTTGGGATCTTCTCCATGGACACATCCTTCTTCTCAATATGATCTCAGATGAAGTGATGACGAATATCGATATGCTTAGTCCGAGAGTGATGAACAGGGTTTAGAGAGATAGCTATGGCACTCGAGCTATCACAATGTATGGGAACCTGTCCAGTTGAGACTTCATAATCTCTCAGCTGCTGCTTCAGCCACAATACTTGCATGCAACAGCTTCCGGCAGCCATGTACTCTGACTCGGTTGTCGAAGTAGCAACACACGCTTGTTTCTTGGAGAACCATGAAACCAGCTTGCTTCCCATGAACTGGCAGTGTCCAGAAGTAGACTTTCTGTCCAACCGATCTCCTGCTAGGTCGGCATCTGAGTATCCAGTCAGCTGGATATTGTCATCAGTTGGGTACCACAATCCAACATTGACAGTTCCCTTCAGATACTTAATGATGTTCTTTGCTGCCAACATGTGTGCTTCTCTTGGTTGGACTTGAAAACGAGCACACACTCCAACTGCGTATGAAATGTCTGGTCGGCTGGCAGTTAGGTAGAGCAGCGAACCGATGATCCCTCTATATTGGCTGGCATCAATGAGCTTTCCCTCAGCTCCTGGTTCGATCTTCCAGTTCGTGTTCATAGGGATCTTGGTGTCTTACTTGTCTGCAATCCGAACTTGGTGATGAGCTCCCTTGTATATTTGGACTGGTTGATGAAAATCCCTTCAGGCGACTGCTTCACTTGTAATCCAAGGAAATAATCCATCTCGCCCATCATTGACATCTCGAACTTTTTCTTCATAAGATCGGAGAATTTCTTGCACAGCTCCTCCGACTTGGACCCGAAAATGATGTCATCGACATAAATTTGCACGACAAGTATATCTTCTCCAACTTTGATGGTGAACAGAGTTTTATCAACTGAACCTCGTTTGAACCCCGAGTCCAGAAGAAATCCACAAAGAGTGTCATACCATGCTCTTGGTGCTTGCTTTAGACCATAGATAGCTTTCTTCAGCTTGTACACTCTTCCATCTCCAGTCTCAAAACCAGGAGGCTGTTTAACATATACATCTTCTTTTATATCTCCATTGAGGAATGCACACTTCACATCCATCTGATATACTTTGAACTTGTGATGTGCGGCATAAGCTAGAAAGATCCGGATGGCTTCAAGCCTTGCAACTGGTGCAAAGGAATCTTCAAAGTCAATTCCTTCTTGTTGGCAGTATCCTTGAGCTACCAACCTTGTTTTATTCCTCACAATGAATCCAATGGCGTCTCTCTTATTTTTGAAAATCCACTTTAGTCCAATCACCTTGACACCATTTGGTCTTTCTACCAACTCCCATACACAGTTGCGTAGAAACTCATTCAATTCTTCTTGCATGGTTGTTGTCCAGTGGACACAATTGAGAGCTTCCCCAACATTCTTCGGTTCTGGAACATCAGCTACATAGCAAGAAATCATGGCAACATCTCCAGCTTGCTCGAACTCCTCTAGAACTGCCAATTCCTCAGCATATTGGGCATAAGTGTTGGATTCTTCCTCGGTTGATTCTGGATTTGCAACTCTGCTCCGTGTGCGCACACCCTCGGTTGGATCTCCGATGATGTCGTTGGTGGAATGAACTTCATACCATCTTCGGTTGCGTCTTCCTTCTTCTTCCAACAGTGGCTGTTCAGACATCTGAGTTGGAGTCTTCAGAGCTGGTGATTGATCAGCTGTTGAGTCTGGATCCTCAACATTTACAATAGATTGAACTGAGTTCGGTTGGGCATCGGATGCTGATGCAGTTGGAGGGACATCAGCTGAAGTTCCCCCTAGGGACGAGCTGAGGTCTTCGCATTCATCTTCAGAGGAGTATGGGTCCTCATCCTCAGTTGCCCATACCAGTGGTTCAGCTCGGTTCTTTTCCCGAAGAGCTTGCGATCTGGTGAGAACTGGTAGAACAGCTGGATCCGCGTATTGTTCCTTTACCTGTTCCCTGCACTCGAAGGTAGATTCATCAAAACTAACATGAGGTGTTATTTCCACAACACGAGAGCTGTTGTTGAAAACTCTATATGCCTTGATCCGAGCTGCATATCCAAGAAATATGCCCTTCGAAGCTTTGGCATCAAAAGTTTTCAACTGAGTCTTCCCATTGTTGTGAATATAACACTTAGATCCAAAAACACGAAAATAAGAAATATCTGGCTTTCTGCGTCTCCACAGCTCGTAGGGCGTCTTTCCCAACCGCTTGGTGAGAAGAGATCGATTCTGTGTGTAGCATGCTGTGTTGATCGCTTCAGCCCAAAATCTCTTAGGCAGTGCTGAGCTCGCTAACATGGATGTGGCTGCATCCTTCAGAGTTCTATTTCTTCACTCAGCTACGCCATTCTGTTGTGGAGTACGCGTGGCTGATGTCTGATGGGTTATGCCATTCTTTTCGCAATACTTAATGATGGTTTCATTTAGAAACTCCGTTCCACGATCTGATCTGATAGATATGATCTTCATCTCTTGTTGATTCGATATCCGATCCATCAGCTTGGGCAGCTCATCTCAGGTCTCACTTTTGTGGTGCATGAAAATGGTCCACGTATATCTTGAGAAGTCATCAGTTACAACCAATGTATATTCGTTTCCATTAATGCTTTTTGGTGTAACTGGCCCGAAGAGATCCATGTGGATCAGCTGTAACACTCGGTCAGTTGAAGGAGTTGACTTCAACCGGAAGGAGGTTCTAGCGAGCTTTCTCAGCTGGCATGCACTGCAGATGTGTGTTGTTGAAAACACTCGGTTAGGTATGCCTCTTGCATGTTCTTGTCTGGCAAGTCGGTTCATTGTCTTGAAGTTCAGATGGTTGAGCCTTTTGTGCCACAGCCAGCTCACATCCCAACTGCTCTTTGACAACAGGCAAGTGTCAGGGAGGCTGCTGTTCCAGTCAGCGTAGTATACATTCCCTGTTGGAGATCGATTTCCCAACAATATCACCTGCTTTGATCCGACATCTTTAACTCTGCAATCCTGTGCATCAAACTTGACAGAGAACCCATTATCACAGAATTGGCTGATGGAGAGTAGGTTATGCTTCAATCCATCAACAAAAGAGACATTAGAAATTGAAACATGATTGGTTTCAAGGGTACCGTAACCTCTGGTATAACCTTTTGAGTTATCACCAAAAGTAACTGATGGACCTTCTTTCTCCACGAAACTTCCAAGCAAATCCTTCAGATTTGTCATGTATTTCGAGCATCCACTATCCATCACCCACATTGTTGTAGACGCCTTCTTCTTCCTCAGCTGTTTCTCTTGTACCTGCAAGGAGAAACTCTCTTAGGTCCCCAATTTCAGTTGGGTCCTGGAGGGTTAGAACCAGTTCCCGCTGGAACCGTGCGTCGCTTTTCTCTGTACACTCGAATAGCCTTGTCATTCCAAATGATCTGCCCATTTTCATCAATTATAACAACACCCCGGTTATCCTTAGGCTTGTTGTTTGAAATGATGCTCTGTTTCTTGGGAGGAGTTGGATTTCTCCCATGTTGGGCTTTAGGAGGTGAGGCTTTCCCCCTGTTTTGATGGCGATTCTTATCCTGTTGAGTTTGTCTGTGAGGTCGGACGCCATTGTGGAATCTTCTTGGCTGATTCTGATTCCATTGCCTTGGGTGTTGACGATAGCTGTTCATGCCGGGATGTTGATTCATGTTGTGGCATGAGTAACCATAGCTGTCGTAACTTTTCCACATAGGTTGACTCTGTAGGAACCTCTGATTGTTGTGGTGATGGAACCGTTGTTGATTATGTCGGTTCTGAGCTTGGATATGTTGTCGATTTTGAGCTTGATTGCGACTCCGACGTCTCCGGTTCCTCCGTTGAGTCTTGGAACATTCCCCCTCGGTTGTAGACTCCAGGGACTGTTTCGTTGGTGCTCCATCTGCAGCTCCTTTGCCTTTCTCAGCCGTAGTTACCTTTATCGGTTGTGAGGGTGTTTGTTCAGTTGCATACTCAACTGTGTTAGGTTTGGCAACCATGACTTCCTCAGCCCTGGTGAAGGTAGCTGGTGGAATTCCAGTGTCCTTTGCCACATCGTATCCGAGTTCAGACACATCATCCGTTTGCCGTCTGTATTTGATGAGATTCTCGATGATCTCGAATGACTGATATAGCTTTGTCAGGTTGTCCTTCTCAGTTTGAAGATCCTTGAGAAGAACAGCTATATGCTCGGTCTGGGCATCTGATGTCTTCATCAGCTGGTCTATCTGAGCCTCTTGCTTGTTCAACTGTTCGTTCTGTGCCTTGATCTGTTCCTTCAACTGTTCATCGGTTGAAGCCTCAGTTTGGTTGGCTGTACTCAGTTGACTTTTCAGCTGGTCAATTTCTTCAGCTTGTCTCTTGATCAGATCGTCCTTTTCGGTTAAGGAATCTTCAAGCTTGGCGAACTGGACTTGAAGACTCTTAAACTCAACCGACTGCTGATGCAGTTCCTCACTGAGTTCTTGAAAATCATTCCAGGAGGGTTCCAACTCATCGTTCATAGATTCATGCATGTTAGAAGTATTGGAAGAATTTAAGCGAGCAGGATTAAATTGTACCTCAATATCATCTTGGTCGGTTCCAAGTGCCATGAGGCATTGATCCGGACTGATGACTTTGTTGGTAGAGGTCAGGTCATCCTCATCTTCAGTGTCTGTGAAGATGTCCATATCGTCAGCTGCCTCTTCAGCTACCATGGCCTTATTCTTTGCAGTTTGCTTCGCCCTCAGTGCTTCTCTTTCCTTCTTTGAGAGGTCTGGGCAATCGGCTTTGAAGTGTCCTTCCTTGCCGCATTCGAAGCAACCATTGGTGACTGGCTTCGAACTGTCTCGAGTTCGGTTTGATTTATAGAAACGTTTATATTTGCCGAACCGAGTATCCATATCGGCTAACTTCTTTGACAACGCTGCAATGTTCTGTTGCAGTTCTTCTCTGCTCGGCTCCTTTGCAGTCGTGTCAGCCGACCTGGTTGGCCTTGACGATCTCGACTTTGAGTAGTCAGCTCGGAGGGCAACTGACTTTGATGCTGAGCCGACGTCCTCAATTCTATTTGTCTGACTTGAGGGCTGCGACCTCCTTCTGTTGACCTTATACTCATTTCCTTTCAAGATTGAGAACAATCTTTCAGTTCCCATTTCACCTAGGTCAGCTCGGCTCTCGTGGATATTTGTGAAAGTATCCCACTCAGCCGGTAGAGCTTGCAACACTTTGAGGTTTATTTCTCTTAGAGTGTATTTTCCTTTCCGGATGGATTGGATTCTTCTGATGATGTCCATAAACCGGAGCTCTAGCTGATCTATAGTCTCATCAGGTCGCAGACTGAAATTGTCAAAATCTTGACATGCATGCGAGAACTTGTTTTCCTTTATCTCGTCGCTTCCTTCACTTAGCGAGGTCAGGATGTCCCACATCTCTTTTGCGGTCTCACACTCTTCTATCCAGGGCAGATAATCTTGTCCAACAGTGGACATTATTGTGCTCTGACCCCAGATATCCAGCTGGCTCACCTTGGCCTCCTCCGGAGTGTAGTCCTCTGGCTGTTTCTCCACATATTCCACCACTGCATCTCCATCGTTGGGATTTGTGGGAGTGCGAAGTATTCTGTCTCGTATGACGATTGGTCCAGATGTGAGAACTTGTTGCATCCTATGATGCTTGGACAAAAGGATCTTCTTCATTCGAGTTCTCCATGATGTATAGTTGACAACGGAGAACATGACTGTGATCTTGTCCTTGACGTCCATCTGCACAAACAAAAACAGGACAACAAAAATGCGAGCAAGAATGCACTAGCGTGAAAAGATCTGTTCAGTTGACCACTGAAGAAAATTCTCGAATTCACACCTCGTGAAACAGAGTCAGCAGTCTTTTGAACCACTGCTCTGATACCACTTGATGGTCCCGATACGAGTTACTGGTGTATGGGGGGGGGATACACCAGTAAGAATTTTTCAACTTTCGAAAAACTTAACACTTGAAATCAACTTCAACTGAGTGAGAGGACTCAGTTGGGATCTCACAGCTGAGTAAGCAACCTCAGCTGGAAGATTGGTGCTGTGCGGAATGTGGTGGAAAATAAACTCGTAAAATCAAACTCACACTTTTATGCACGGTTGGTCAAAACCAAAACTGTTGTTGTGAAAGTATGCAGATTGTATGCGGTTAGGTTGTCAGTTGAGATATGCAAAATAATGACTGAACACAAAACAACATGACACACAAGATTTACGTGGTTCGGAGAGAACTCCTACGTCCACGGGGAGATGTGAGTCCACACACCTCAGTCCAAGTTCTTCTGGACAGTTCCACTTAACTTACGCGGGCTGAGCAACCGTTACAGTTTAGTTTGCGGGCACTAAACAGCCTAAGTCAAGTTTGCGGGTACTTGACGACCTAACTACTCAATTACAGGAAGAGTAAGGTCCTAGCACACTTTTTAGGGTGTGAGAAAGGGTAGGATTTCCAACTACAGCTCGATCAATAATGAGAGCTGGATCTAAGGCTTGAACGAATAAACACTCAACCTAAGATCAAAAATGGTTTCGAATTCTAGGAACCCTCAACTACTAATGTTCTCTCAAATTGGAACTCTCAGCTGCTGATGCTTTTAGATGATGATGTTGCAGATTTGCTTTGATTACTCTCGAGAAAGCTCTTGAATTTTTTCGTCGTCTATGTGTCTATCTGCATATATCTTCTTCTCGAATGAGAGGATGCCTCTATTTATAGGCGGAGAGAATCAACTAGCCGTTGGAGGAGCAGTTGATCTCTGATCGGTTGAAAGCGATGGCTTGTCTCTCATCTCTGCAGACTTTCCCGATATGGCATCTGTGCTCTTCTGCTTTCCATCTGAGACAGCCTTGTGTTGGGCCAGATGGGGTAATGACTGAACGGTCAAACCCTCATGTGACTTCCTTTTGAAATTCAAATCTTTGACAGTCAACTTCGGTTTGTCGGTTGAACGTCTTGACCTTCATCTGAGTGATCTTCAGCTGATGTTCCGATCTGTCGAGTTCTCAGCTGACTTTGAACTTCAAAACAGTTGAACTCCTTGTTCAGATTCTATAACTGTGGTTCTGAAACTGAACCCTCAGTTGTCTTCCACTTCTTTACTCAGTTGGGTTTGAACCCTCAGATGATTTCCTTTTCATCTGATGTTCTCTTCCTCTCAACTGTTTCTCATCTGATGAACGCTCAGTTGGTTTCCTTCAACTGATGTTCTGAAGACTTCCCCTTGTTTGTATCTGAACAAATGGAACTCTCAGTTGTCTTTCTTCACAACTGATGTTCTGTCTGAGTGACGCCTTGTTGCCATCTTCAGCTGGAGACCTGTAAAGATAGAATCTTAACTTTGCTCAAACAGCGAGCCTAAATTCTAACATTAGGTTCTGGCAACATCTACTCGGTTGGGGTCAGCCGGTTTTGGAATTCATCAAAACTTATACTAATAAATTTCCCAACAATTAAGATAAAAAAAAAAAAGTTAAATCACCGCTTCACAATCATCCCGTCTACCCCAACGGTTCCGACCTGGAATCGGCCTATTGACTACAATACTGATTTTAAATTATATAAATAATCATCTTCCAAATATATTCACAAAAAAATTAATGATGACATTTGTTTTCTTTTTACCTGAAATTAATATTTAATTATATACATAACTATATTCCAAAAATATTCACACAATAATTAATAAATAAAAATTTAATTATAAATTGTAGTATTATATAAATAATCAACTTCCAAATATATTCATAGAAAAATAAATGATGACATTCGTTTTCTTTTTTACCAGCTTCAAGAATAACTTTTTTAACTGAGAATAAAACTTCAAGAATTGTTTCACTATCTACTTGGTAGTTTTTCCTTTTTACAAAACTTTATGTGGAATGATTGTGATTCATAAAATTATTTAGTCAATGATATAAGATAAAAGTTGACCATAAATATCCTTAATTTTATGGGTTCAAAATTATATATATTAAAAAAAAAGTTGTCACGCAAGTACTGATGGACCATCTACACGCACGATTCTTGATTCTTGGTCAGAATTGACTCATTGATAAATCGTTAGTAATTTTTCTGCCAATTTTCCTACATATTCTACGTTTTCCAACGGAGACGATTAATAAAACAATTTGAGATGATGTGTTTAGGATTATTCAAACTTGTTTAAAATTTATATACTCGTACTTGTTTAAAATCCGATTAAAATATTAGTCATTTGTGTTCCTTTCTGAAAAAAATCCATATATTAGTCTACCGCCACAATTCTGCATCGGAACTGGCCCGTTGACAACGACTGTGATTTATAAGTGCGTAATTTATAAAATTTATTTAGAATTTATATAGATCCAAAAATTTAATAAAAATAATGATTGTACTATTCGTTAATCATCCTTAATCGTATAGTAATATTCGTTAATTAAAATTATAAATTATGCAAAGTTGGAAACCCAACTACAAATAACATAAAAATGGAAAAAAAGCAAAAAATGAAAAATTTCTCGAGTGTCGGTTGGAAATTGGCTAGTCTACCGCCACGGTTCCAGGTCAGAATTGACCCGTTGACCACGATTTTGATTTATAAATGCACAATTGATGACGATTCTAGATTTTAGAAAATACATGAAAAAAATGAATAAAATTAAAATTTTAATATTAATAAGAGTAAAGAATGAAAATGTATCACGTGGGATCCCGAGTTGAGGTACTCGTCAGTTGAGAATTGGCTCATCTACCTAATTAATTGACAAATTAGAAATTACTTATTTTTTTATCAAATTAAATAAAAAAATATTAGACTATTTTCAAAGTCAACCAATAAATTATCCAAACTATTTTGGAATCATTTATTCGGTCAACTAATAAATTGGTTCCCTAATAAAAATAATTATCTATTCGGCCAATTAATAAATTGACCAAAATAAAATAACTTAAACTATTAAAATATAGCAGTTATTTATTCGGCCGATTAATAAATAAATTGGCCAAATAAAACTCCTACAAAAAATAATTATCTATTCGGCCAATTAATAAATTGATCAAATTAAATTAAATTAAACTATAAAATATAGTTATTTATTCGGCCGATTAATAAATAAATTGGCTAAATAAAACTGGTGGAGCAAAAGAAGAGAAAATACACATTGATTCTAGGTATTTATAGGTTTTTCAATAGGTGAAGTTTCATTGAGAAACCGATGTGGGACACAAGATTTTAGTATAGATATTTAAAATCTATTATTTTGCATTTAAAAATTCAAAAATTTGAGAATTTAGATAAATATGAATGGAAAAATATAAGGGTGCCACATAAAATTTTTTCAAAGCAATAATCATTTTATTTTTAGTAATACAATGATAATGATATTTGTTGACTTCCTAAAGTAATTAACTACGACTCCTACGCGTACTAGCCTAATCTACAAGTTTAGTCCAATCTAATGATAGTAGTATAAAATAACAATTATTAATGCTACTAAATACATAAGTGTATATATATATATATATACCCATGATCTTATCACACCCATATAAAATTTTATGTTTCAAACATTATTCTGAACTTCAATGTACATACCAAATAATTATTACGAGGATGATATCACTACATATATAATACCAATAAATCTATTCGGTCACATGAAGTCATACGCATGAAAAAAAAAAATTGATTATAAAAATAAAAATAATTACATTTTTCTTTAGAATTAATTAGGGTATATTTGTATTTTCAAAATCTATATTACCATTTTTAGCTTGTGTCATCTAATATATATGAGATAAATCGTGGTTTAAGAATATGAGATGAAATAAACATAAGGTTTAAATTGAAATTAAAATTCTATATATTGACTAACCTAACCTTATCCCATCCAGTTATATTTTGATTGTATAAAAGTATTTGTCGACTTCCGAAGATAAAGCTAACAATTTTTTTATATATCCCATCCTTTAGTTCAATCACTGATCTGAGTTAAAATTAAGGAACACTATACTTTTATTCTTTTGCTTTTAGGCTGTGAATTAAAGGAATAAAGTTGAAAACTGGCCAGATTCTCTCATTCGTGATCAATCTGAATTATTAAACTTATTTCTATCCGATAGCTTGTAAATATTAGAATAAAGTAAATATAATAAAACAGTAATCCTCCATCCCATTGTTTGATTATTGAGATTATATAAGAACTCATCCTTAAATAGGAACTAAGAACTAATTCAGATCGTTGATTTTTTTTAAATTTACGGTTCAATTAATTGATGCATTAGATTATTATTGTTTGTGCATTAAAAGTGTGTTAAATAATTTGTACATTAAATTAGTGTAATTTGTACATTAAATTAGTGTATTTATGCATCACGTAAGTGATATTTATGCTAGTTCCTACGGTTTTCATATAAAGATGAGTTACTACTAGATCCACACCCTATATATATATATATATATATATATATATATATATATATATATATAGGGATACATTTTAGTGAAAAGCCTCTTTATCCTAAAAAAATGTGTATTAATCTCAACCACACATCTATGAATGATGGATGATCAAGATTTGATCTTGGTCAACCCGGGTCTATCAGTTGACTTTTTTTTTAACGTTCAGGCCATATGCACCACACCATGTATTCATATGCACCACACTATATAATGAGATGCACCACTAACTGTATTGAGATGCACCGATTTTTTTTTTTTCTTTTTTAGGTCAGGTCATATGCACTACACTATATAATGAGATGCACCACTAAGTGCATTGAGATGCATATGGTTTTTTTACATATTTTTCCTCGGCTCCGCCTTCGTTTTCGATTACTAATATAAGGATAACCGTCGGGCAATAATTTGAATTTTTTCGGCTCGCTCCAAGGCCTTCGGTTCCCCTCGCTCGAATTTTGACCTAAGAAGAAGTGACAAACAAAAAACGAAGAGGCAAACAAAAAAACGGGGGCAAATAATTCTGAAAAATAAAAAAAAATAAAAACAGAAAAAAAAAAACGAAAAAAAAATCAATAATAATGTTGCATCTCAATGCACTTAGTGGTGTATCTCATTATCTAATGTGGTGCATATAAATACATAGTGTGGTGCATATGGCCTGACCGTAAATTAAAAAAAAAAATTAAATAAAAAAAAATCGAAAATATGTTGCATCTCAATACACTTAGTGGTTCATCTCATTATATAGTGTGGTGCACATAAATGCATGATGCGGTATATATGGCTTGACAAAAGAAAATCGAAAAAAAGTCAACGGGTTGACCCGGTCCAATCTTGACCATTCATCCCTCCTAAATCAATGAATGAGATCAATTCTCATTTTTTAGGATAATGAGTGTTTATATATATATATATATATAGGGTAGAGATCTGGCGAGAATGAATTTTATATGAGAATGTGAGAACAATACATTTTAATGTATTTTTATTATATCGATTATGCACATATTGCATAAATGTAATACATACACTTTCTAATGCATAAACTGCAGAAACTTAATGCATCGTTAAATTTGAGTCATTGATCTATCAATCAAAGGTCCAAATTTATTCTCATTTCTCAACTGAAATAACGTTATCGCATCATCGTCTTCCTATATATATTAAAAATAATACTAGTAGACCAATTACGCCAATCGACTTTATGTTACCTTTTCTTTTACTTTCTGTTACCCTTATTAATCAGTGAATGTTATCCATACAGATGACTAGGAAAGTTTGGTAAGGATTTAGTGCTAAATTAAACATCAGTACAAGATATACAGTATATGATTGGTTAATTCAATGATTGTGGTCATCTTTAAAAGTAAGCAGTAGTAACTTTTGTCTTTAAATGGCTGATAACCAAAACGCTACAAGCTTAGCATTGACTTTCTTTTACAATGATCTAATTTATTTTAATTATATTTAATATTGGGTTAATCTAAAGCAATTCAGTTGTCCTTCAAACTCTAACAATTAATAGTGTCACTCTATCATAACTTGTGTATGCATGATGTACCGTTGTATTGTATGACCATATTATATGGAGTACATATAGTATAATTTAAGAACAATAATGATAAGAAATACTATAATAATTTAGTAGAAATTTGTCTTTTTCCTAGTATATCAATTTAGTTACCTAATTTAACATGTTGTAGGGTGAGAAGGTGAAGAGGTGAACAAAAGGGACCAACTAATGATTTGATATGAATATGCATGATTGGCATTTTGATTGGTTGTGACTGCATTTCCATTTTTCCTCAAAAAAAAAAAAAAAAAAGCTTCTCCATTCTTGGTTCCTATTTTTCCGCTCAGCCCCTCAATGTTGGTAACTATACATTACTATGCGTCTATGCCTTTCTAATCTTGTATTTATAAAGTTTGTATTTTGCATGAAATGCTTTTTACTTTTCAGATGTTAAAATGATTTCAGTTTTATAGCGTTTGTCAACACCCCCCCAACCCACCCAAAATAAAAGAAATTGCTTTAGTGGTAGGAATTTTTTTGCTACTGAAACTTAATTCTCTGATATTGTTGTTTTACTTTTAATTTCTTTTTTTTTTTCTTGTATCTTAATTCAGTTCATTAAAATTAGGATACTTTTTAAGCTTCAATTTAGAATACAATTTTTATTAAATCTAATAGTGGCCCTGACGGGACACAAAAATATTGGGACGACCTATTTATGGAATTACGGGTAAAGACTGGTATTTGGTGTTAGTACGATTCTACAACTCTATGAGACATGAAGAGTATGATCTATCTGTTACATTATAAATACAATATAGAGCATCCACTATAGTAGAGTTAGGTCTATCCTTAATTTTGGTGATTTTGGATAGAAAATTTGGTAATGGGATTAATATATAGACTTAGGTCTATCCAATGATTGAATATTTTTTTTTTGTATTTCTAATAAATAATAATAATAATAATAATAATAATTATTATTATTAAATTAAAACAAAATAAAAAACAAATAATTTTATTGAATTAAAATAAAAAAAAAATTAACCAAATAATTTTATTGAAAAAAATACTAGTTGAGCGGACCGAAACGTGTCCAAATTTCTTCAATCATATTGTCCATAAGACGATCATGGGCACGCACATCCTGCAGCCGAGCTTGTCTCTCAATATATACGTTGAATAGCCCTGTTCCACCTTGATGTATTGTTGTCGTTTTCCCGTTCCGTGCGCTCGAGCCAGCACTGAATTGAGTTGATGGTGCAAAATGATCCAAAATGAATGCAAGCACTTTTATTATTTGATTGTAAGCATTTCATAGCTTGCAGGCTTAGCCGTTAGTGGATCAGTAATTTGATTATCGGACCAGTCTCGTTTATTTATTTTGGACCTTGTCTACGAATTTGCAATTAAGCTCAATTTATTTAATTAAGTTAATTTTAATATATTTAATAAATATTTTTTAGTAATATTTATTAAATATATTAATAAGTTCAAATTGTGTTTGTTTATTAATGTATCAAATTTACGATACTTAGAGTGTGTTTGGTAGGTCATATAGGAAAGTATAGATAAATAATGTTAAGATAAAATAATATGAAAAAGAAATACTCCTTCCGTCCAATCTTTGTGTACCCATTTGGGTGCTGGTACGGGTATTAAGAAAATGTGATAAAGTGAAGTTGGTGGGAAAAAAGCGTATTTAAAGTGGTAGTTGGTGGAATAAAGGTTGTTAGTGATGGACCCATAGTGAAAAAGGTAGTGATAAAATGGTAGTTAGTGGAATAAAGGTGTTTGTCCAAGTGGTAAAGGGTAAAAAATAACATGAATTAGTAAGGTTAGATGAGTACTTTTATACAAATAAGTATAAAAAATTGGACAGATAAAATAGAGTAAGTGAGTACACAAAAATTGGACGGAGGAAGTATTATTTTATGTTATTTGGTTGTTTGGTATGTCAGCTGAAGATCGGTACTATTAGTTTTTGTTGCTTGGTATCCATTACTAAAACCATTACTAAATTTACAATTTTTAATTATACCTCTAACCTAGTTAGAAAATTACGCGCAAAGCCATTATATATATATATATGGTTTGTCATTCATGGACTCCGACATCATGAAGAGGGATTTATTGCTCCATTTATTTGCACTAGGTACATGATGTCATATAAATGTTCTCGAAATCACAAGTGACCATGACTTTTTATCAGTGCCCAAAAAGCTTAGAGGATATCGAAAGCTCTTTCAACGTCTTTACGAACAACTTCTTGCATCCGAGTAAATCGGCATCTCTTAAGATCTGTTGGCGTTGGGAGCGTCTTTACGAAAGAGGCCACTTCGAATAGATGCCGTCGGCGAGATAGTAGCTCATATGGTGCTCGCGACCATTTGCTTTGAAGAGACTGACGACGCTCTCCCATTGAGGACGTCGCTGAAGATGAGGGATTGATTGAGCACATTGATATCGTTGTTGGAGCCGGCGACACAAAAAAAAGCATGCCAAATCTACAAATCTTGAGAGGCGACAACTTCAAGGATGAGAGTCGGATAACCCTTTCGTTGGGTTGTGTACATTTCTTTTCATTTTGTTGGACAATTCTTCCATGCTCAGTGCATACAGTCGATGCTTCCAAGCATACTGGAAAAAACGTGCGTCGTCTCGTGCAATTCTGTGAGCCTGGCGACGTCAGCGACGTTTGACCTCCTCAAATAGACACCGCCGAAAGCAAATCTTATGGCCCGACAGAAATTCTTGAGACATGTTGTGCCCGTTGTCCCTCCAACGTGCAGATATTCGTAGTATTAATCGGCTCTTCCACCGTTGACAAGTTGCCTCAGAGCAACGGTGCACATTACCCATGGGTGAAACTCCATTTTTCCGGTTGCATCTGGGAGTTGTTGAGAAAAAAGGCTCCCTAGCTTTCAAAGTTTCAGCTATCCTCAAGAACAGTTTCTTGCTCATTCGAAACCACCGGCGAAAGACAGGTTCACCCCATATAGGATTATCGGCAAATTAATCGCTTTTGAGGCGTTGTTTGACCTCCTCACGATTCCTGAGCAGGTACGTCCTCGTCTGCGGCTCGTCGTCCTCCTCATCATCACCTTATGCTTCTTGGTAGAGCTAAATGGCTTGTCGACCCAACTCGATATTTCTTTGATGTCGCTCCTCATCCTCATCCAAATTGAAAAACGAACCCTTAAAACTCATAATATTTTATTTTTATGCGAAAATTAAAGTGAAATTGAGAGAGAAGAGAATAGAATTGAAGTAGAATTGAGGTGTGAAATGAGGTGAAGGTGAGTGTGGTATTTATAGGGCATTATGCAAAATAAACGTTGGGAATTTTTATAGAAATTAAAAAAAAAAAATGGGGGGATAAATGAGGATACGCCGCGTGTCCCCAATTAGATGTTGAAGTGAGTCGAGAGAGGTGTCTATCACTCGACACCGCCTACGACTCCATCCTTCAACCCTTCTCACAACAGGGGATTGACCCCGACGAGATCGATCGAGGGGAGTCGATCTTCCCTCGACCCGGGGATCAATGCCCCATTGTACATGCTCTAAAAGATCATTTTTCTTAAAACTGAGTGAAGTTGTGTTTCTTTAGCATTGATACTATTATTTAATTTGTTTCATAAAATGATACTAATATATACTCTCTCTGTCCACGATATGGTTGTTATTTTTGCCATTTAAGTTCATCCACGATATGATTGTCGTTGTCATTTTCATTTATAGTAATATGACCCACATAATATATTATATTTAACCTTATATTTTTCCACTACTCCACCCACATTTATAGTAGGACGCTTGCTCTACTCACAACAATACCCACTACTATCTACTACTACCCACCACTTTCTTAAAGCCCGAAATAACTTAAACAAACAATTTATGCATATAAATTGTATCTGTCACTGCATTACTTAGCACAGAGATTAACACAATTAATAACAAATATGCTAAATAAAGAACACACAGAAATGGTAACCCAGTTCAGTTGGTCAACTTACGTCTGTAGGGCCATCTAGCCCAAGAGAGAATCAATCCACTATTGTAAGTTGCAGTTATAGGTTCTTGCTCATAAAGTTCGTCAACCGTATGAAACCCTTTCACTCGCACCCTTCCCAATCTAGCGTGAACTAATGATTGTTCAAGACGCACTCAATCAATCTAAGCTCGAGTCACAACCCGACGCTCACTTCTCTCCCAAGTGTTTTCTATATGAAACAAACACTCTCAAGTACAATATTAAAAATACTCACTCACGGAAGTATACAAGCTATGAACAATGAAAATAGTTATGGTAGCGACAATCTCCAAATGATTTAGGTGTCGATATATATAGGTCTTGAGAATCCTAAATCTTATCTTCACCGATTTGTCCTAGTTTCCTTGTAGGTAGAAACTTCATTTGGAGATATGCCTTGTGGAACAATAAATAATATACGCTAGATAAGATCTTCTCCGCGTCAGGAAAGGATAAGGAAAAGATCTCCGCAATATCTGCATAAATATGGAAAGAATCTTCCGAATTTGTTCCAACCTGTTCCACGTCGATCTAGCTCAGTCTGAGGGACAGAATCACAATTTTGTTTCAGCATAACTTGTAACACTTCAGACAGACTAGCTCTACATAAATATGCCAACTTAATTGAGCTGCATGCTCGAATCTAACAAAGTCCGTGCCATTTACAATATGATTGTGGACGAAAGAAGTACAAAATTCTAAAGATTTTTTCTTTTGTTTTATTGACTTGGGAAAGGTGGAGTAATAAAGTTTAAACCCTAAACCTCGTTACTTACTGATCGAAGCTCAGATATCCTCTTGAAGACAAACATTTTTGTGTATACATAAAAATCCGATGGACTTTTAATTAAGATGATTCACTATGTATAATAGGAGACATTATGGACCCTATATGATATATGATCCTGAGATAGTGAGATGAGCCAAACAAAATCCGACATATTATATAACATGCATATATGATTTTCTTTCTCCACTTTATTTCCGTGTCTATGTGATGAGATTTTCATTCATAAGAAAAAGTGGGGTAATGAGCACCTCTACTTTTAACCGATAGATGATGCTTATGAATATGATTAACGAAACTGATCCATAGTTATAGAATTATAGCATTACGTACTGAGATTGAAAATACTAATAATAATAATATTAATTTTTAAAAAATATAAATAATAGCACTTCTTGCCATATTTATCCTTCTTCTTTTTTTAATTATTGAGAATTATACGTGAATTTATGGATTCTTCTACTTTTAAAGATTAGTGCTATAATCAATATTTTTTTTTTAAAAAGTGCTATAATCCTACTCTATCACATAAAATAAGTCCTCTAATAAATGATAGACATTTCGAGAGTTGATAATTCAATTTTTGTCGGTGGAATATGATATGCATTTTGATACGTTGGGGAAAAATCCGAACTAGATATATGTAATGTAAAAGTTATTGGCACTATCAATTTTGTTCTCTTTTCCATCATTCCATGTGATCATTGCGGAGAAAAGTTACTAGTCTAGTGATGATCCTTTTCATATATTTTTCTTGGTTGCTTCCTGATTAATCATTCTATGATAGATCTCCCACGCCTGATTTGAATTTCCACCACTATAAAATTCGTTTATCTTCTAAATGAAACGATGTGATTTAGTCATTTTACAAAGAATAGATCGAAAACATGGACTAACTGAATTTGGAAAATTAGAAATGTAAATTATCTGAACAGTTTCTTAAGGATATTACGTATAAAGAAATCATATACCAGTATTTTTTATATTATATTTTGTTCAAATATCTGGACAATTTCCAAAATTGACTATGTTAGAGAAATCAGGTACATGATTATATCTTTTGGACCCTTATTGGGCTAATGCATTTTTTGAAGGGGCTATAATACTCAGTATGTTGTTCTTCCATATTTACAGATGACAATATAATTATTGATATTTTATATTTTCTTTATATTGGAAAAAAGGAGGCTATGCGCATAGAATCATCTTTTTCTTTTTTCCCTCCGCCTTCGTTCAACATAGGCCCATCACATACCCATGGGTCATGGGATTTGGCCATTAATTGTTTATCATATTCTCAATTACTATAGAATAGATTTAGCCAGGTTTCATGTATGGGGACGGTCGTATATGATACCGATACCTATAAAGAATTTCATCTCATTTAAAATTTGATCCATCGTTTTGGGAGTAGATAGAATGATTTTACAAACATTCCACTTACTACAACCAAAGTTACGATTTGAACAATGGCCTTGGATTCGGAGGTCATGTTTATATTTCTCAAATCTAATCTATTCATGAGTTGTTTGCTTGGAATTTTATTTCCTGGACATGGTTTCTTATAATAGTTTGATGAAAGTTTGAAAATTTATAACACCATAACCTAAATGAGCACTTAAGTCTCATTAATCTGACCATAATCGGTCGGAATACATTTTTCATCATTCATCACAACATTCTTTAGAAAATGAAACATATGACTGAAATTACTATTAAGCATAAACTAATTTTCAGCATAAATGAAACATATGACTCAAATTTCCAGTCTCCAGAAATTTTGAGGGAACAAACTTATAGCTAATCGACATACGTGGTTATCATTTCAACGTTTTAAAAATCAGATCAACATTACAAATTTAATCAAAATCTGTGCAAAATAAATATGTACAGTTCAGAACTGGGCCAGTCAAAATGGGTGTACAAAATTATGTCGAACCATCCCCCCCCCCCCCCCCCCCCCCCCCGTCCAAATTCTAACCAATTAGTTTATCGATCCAGGTAAAAAATAGATACTACTAGTATTTCTTTTTCTTCTTTAATTTCAATCAAATAGCCTGCATCAACAATGTACAGGTATTAGCCCTGGCCCCTTTGCATGGATTCTAAATTTCTACTATACTTACACCTTCAATGATGTGAAGCCAAAAGATTCTGTTCTTGAATTCAAATCACTATAACAATCAACAATAGAAGAGTAGAACGTTTTTAGGACGGTAACTTTTACTTTTTTTCAATTATAGGCCAAAATTTTGCGGGCTTTCAATTTTAGGACAATATCTAAAATATTGATCAATTTTAAGACAATATCTAAAATATTGATCAATTTTAGGACAAAATTGAGCTCGATCGGGCTAAGTCGCACTTCACTCTCTCGTGAACTCAAATCTTCGGCCCGATTCCCACTTGGTTGCCAACTAGGCGGTCCATTCATCAATTGTATATATTATTATTACAAATAAAAATCAAATATCCACCCTACAAACTAAGCTCGTCCAGAAAAAGAAAACAAAGCCACACCGCAGCCGCCCCAAGAGTATTATATCAATTACATTTAGTTCGGGCAGTAAAAATACTGATTTGCAATCGATTGTGATTAAGGTTCTTCAGCTTTGGGGTGGTTGTTGTATGTTTTTGTTTTCTTTTTGTAGACGAGTTTACTTTGTAGTGTGAATAATTGATTTTTGTTTGTAATAATAATATATACAATTGATGAATGGACTGCCTAGCTGGCAGCGAAGTGGGAATCGGGCCAAAGATTTGAGTTCACATGAGAGTGAAGTACGACTTAGCCCGATCGGGCTTAATTTTGTCCTAAAATTGATCAATATTTTAGATATTGTCCTAAAATTGATTAATATTTTAAATATTGTCCTAAAATTGAAAGCCCGCAAAATTTTGGCCTATAAATGAAAAATGGTTAAAGTTACCGTCCTAAAAAAAACCTCTTCTCACAATAGAATAAACGTAGGAAACATTATAATTGTACCTTATCCTATTCACATATCCATAATCATACAGAGACAGCGTCATATCCGTATTCAATTAGCTAAAAATAACAACTGTTTTTCAGTACAGATATGCTAGGAGAGAGAAGTTGAGCTACTACTCACATATCAAAAACAGCCGTCTGTCTCTCAAAATATTCATCTAACCAGCCTTGGATCAGCTTGATTTCAGCTGCCCTTTGCTCCACCAGCCAGTCAGGATCGTCGGCCATCGATGGACGCAAATCTAAGTGATGGGCTCCTAATAACCAATCAAAACAAAGAGATCAATTTACAGAAGCACAAAGGGCGTTTTCGTGCTTCCAAAATCAAGGCCACACAATTTTAGTCTATGTTTATACTTCAAATACTGCAACAGATTGATACTTTATACTACCTCCGTCCAAGATAAGTGTGGTCCGATTTCCTATTTGGGTCGTCCACAATAAGTGCAGTCCTTCCATAAATGGAAATTATCTAACCCGCTCTCCACTAACAATAACCATGGGTCTCATTCTCCACTTACAATATATCTCTATCTAACTTACTCTCACCCACTCTCCACTCTCAAAACTCGTGACACTCCCTCCGGACCACACTGATCGTGGATGGAGGGGGTATCAGATTGGACAATAACTAACGATAACTAATGTTGAATTTGACTTAATTACAAACCATACTACAGACCTACATCTAGAATTGATGAGAATGCAGAAAACAGTTCTCATTAAGTACGAACTCGATAACACCTAAAATTCTTGGCATAGATGCTAACTACAGTTTTACTATATTTTAGCAATCATCAGAAAGTCCCACTAGTAACTAAGGTCAATTTAGCTTTTCAAATAAAAAAAGGAGGTCGAATTTGCTTAAATATATGAACTCAATGACTTTCTGTTACATTATCAGCTGTCAAAACTTCAGCTCAAGTCATTATGCTGAATTGATGAAAGTTCACAATAAACACTACAGCAGAAAAGAACTCAACATACTCTTGCATTCAAGATACAAGGAAGATTGAAATTGAACCCCTCAATTATCTTTGTAGCATAATCTAAAATAAAAAAAATTATAGCAGGCCAAATATTCAATATCACTTGCGGCAGTTAGGAGCAAGAATATATACTGCATTAACTGTTAATATTCTTGACTGGATCAAAATATAACTGATTCCGAGAATCATCTCACTTGTGACAATAAAGGGAAAAAGGGTATAAGACACTAGCTGTAGCATTCCCAACTAAATCAACATAAACTACTTCTAAAATAGTTACCTTCTTCCGTAACAAGAGCTACAATACTTTCAGAAACGTCTTCCAAAACACTGCACAAAATCAATATTCAAATTATAATCATTTAGCAGCGCTTTAATGTTTAAGTAAAAACAAACAAACAAACAGAGATATAAGATGGTACCTGCCGCCACTCCAGGGATCTAATAGACCATTTGAGAATATGATGTTGCTTCCAAAGGTTTTCAAGGCATGCTTAAATCCCTTTGCAATAGAAAATAGAAAATAAAAAATAATAGCAAAACCAAGTCAATAAACTGCTACCAGAGCTTTATATCTACTATGCGGTATAAGGGGTAAATAAACTACTGTTCAAAGGCAGGACAAGTGGAGGGCTTTCCTATTAAGAATTTTGGCTTCATTGGGAAATCACTTAATTTTTTATAAGTAAGTCCATTCATACAAACAGATTCATATTGAAAACCTTAAACAACACAAGCTCAGAGAGCAAGTCATCCACTTGAAGGGGTTGAGTTTGAAGACAGTAACATACTAAAACCCAACTTTAAGTTAGAATGGAATTATCTCAGAAAACTTAAAGCTCCTGTCACTTAAGGACAATTAAGGGAAAAGGAAGGCAATATGTAATAAGTAAATTTAACTGCAGATAAGGAATCCATTTATTTCAAGAAAAGTTTTCATACATGCCCACCAAACTCAGTAGTTATCCAAGTAGGCCTGGGTTTGGCATAAAAATTCTCCAAACACCACACTTCATAAGAAGTATAATTATAATCAGACGGTGGAAACATGCTGTTCCTGCTAGTGGCTGTTGGCATGACCATCTCAGTGCAGGCCTGGTAAATAGAGAAAAATATCAATATCCTTGTAAGGCCTTTTGAAGAAGTGCATAGTTTTATGAAGAGAAAAAGCAAGAGAACCATATAGCAAAACTATTTTGACCTGCCAGTTCCACCCATCCATACCATCAACATCCTCATCCAAATCAAAGCAATCAACAGTTCCAGTATAATTGTAATAAACACCTACTCCTTCAAATATTCGTTGTAAGATGCTAGTCCCATTTGGACTGTTGTCAATTCTTCTACATACCTGACCACAAAGGCTACAATGGTAAGCATTTACAGAATAGAACCCTGTTATATAAACGATCTAATGAAGCCACCGGTTAAGGTGAAACGCTTAGCCATAGGAAAGTGCGTAAAGAATTAGGTAATAACATTGAGCCGAGTGTCTTACACCCCCCCCAACCCCCCCCCCCCCCCCAACACAACAACCACATGAAAAAGGTCACCGACTAGGATGATATTAAAATAACTTAGACCTTAAGCTATTAAACAAGGTAGGAGATTAGCTCGAACAAAAAAAATATTTATACAGAAATTTAGACAATCAAACTTCACGATTGAAGCCAAACGAACCTCCTTTATTGGATTCCCAGGCATTGGCATTAGAAAGTCAGCAGGGTACGGGTAATCGGCCATTGCCAAAGAACTATAGGCAGAATACAGCCAGTCAGAAAGAACACCAGCACTCTCAAGTTTCCTGCCAATTCAAATTCAATGTCAAACTCGAGATTATAAAGTGAAAATTATACGGATCCTGATAAATTAGAATTAATGAGAGGGAAAAGGAGGACTTTTAAAGTTAGAAACCTGTGGCACATACTTGCAAAATCGAAAAGTGTCAGTCAAGAATGAAAGCCCATTCTTTCTCTGTCCCTCTGATTCTATTACATCCCAAGAGTCTTTTATAGTATTAAAACAGCTAACGCTTTCACGCTACCAAGCAAATGAACAAGATTAAAGATGCAAACATACACATCAATAATTATCAAGCATAATCTGTTCCAGTGATAGGACCGTTAAAAAAGTGAAAACCTACTTTAAAATCATTGGAAACGATATCATAAAATGTTTCTGGAGGCACAAGATCCTCAAACTGAAGAACGGGCGCCGAAGCAGCAAGTGCTCCAATGGCAATGTGAGGATACTTGAGCCGCATCCATGATGCCAACACTGTTTAGAGTAGAAATTGTAGCTCATATTACAAGGAACCAAAGAGCTTTTCATTTAAAACTTCTCTAGAACGAAAAACAATGCATTCAACACAAGAACACTTACTTCCACCATATGATCCACCAAACAGTACCACAGGAGAAGCCTGAGCCGATAAATTCCTTTTCAAATCAGTGATGAGAACAACAAAATCAGCAAGCGCTTGCTCAGCAGTTAAATAAGCTAACGTCGTTGTATTCCTATACGCCTCTTCCTGACTGCCATACGGCATCGACTGTCCATAGTATCGATGCTGCCAGCTAAATCTCTTAGAACATTATCTTACTCTAAGCTCATAAAGAATTCATCATGAACACTATCCGAAAATCAGATTAATTTGTTACAACTACAACTGCTTCTGCACATGTAATCCAATTCAGAGGAATTGGGCGCTACCAAAGTCAACATAGTAAAATTGCTGGAAATATAGCAGTTTATCGTAAGAGTGGAGGTGCAAGTAATAATACCTCAGGGAAAACGACCATTGCACGGAAACGAGGAGCGATCTCCCACACAAATCCAGTATTGGCGGCAAACCACTCGATGTCACCTTCATTACCGCAGTAGAAGAATATGGGGCCGGCCCGGTCAGGGCCCGCCCAGTGTTGGGTGTTGATGAGGTAACGCTGTCGAAATTTGGGTAGCTCCAAAAAACTAAAATGATCGAGATTTTGGTCGAAGTAGCGGGTCTCGTACTGGTAATTCGGAGCTTTGAGAGGACCCGAATAATTGGAGCGAGAGAATTTTCCGAGATAGCGGGGTGCATATATTGGTGATGAAGAGAGGCGAGGAGGGGGGAGGGAGGAGGGCGTTGGTGGGAAGGAGGAGAGTATAGCGACAAAAATTAGGAGGGAGAGAGTAGCTTTAAAATCGGCCATCTCTGAGTCTGTAGGATAGATAAAAGAGAGTTGAAGAGGACTGCTCAATAATCTTCACCCTTCGTTAGTCACTTACCATATTCTTTTTTCTTTCTTGTTTAGCTGTGACATTCAGAGTTAGCAGCAGCAACACGCGGATAAATAGAAGGGTTTTTATAGGGGAGAAATAGAAGGGAAAAAAAATTGAAATTTCAATGTTGCGTGTCAACGTGCAAGCAGCGGCGATCGCTCAAGCGAGCACGCTAGCACGCGTGCTGAGCTCGACAGTGGGTAGAGTGCGCAGGTCCGACGCTTGCAAGCAAGGGCAGCGAGCGCACCACTATTCACAGTCTTATGTTAGTAGTGAGAGGATTTCGCTTTCGATTTCACTAGAGGGAGAGAGAGTTTGGTCAATAATTTTTTTTTGAGAAACACTCCCATGCGACCTGCTGCATGTAAGATGCGCCCGGGTCGGGTCAGGTCAATCCGGTTAATCCGGGTTTGACCCGTTGACCCGGTCAAAGTTTTTTTTTTTTTTTTTAATTTCAGTTTTTTTTTCGTCTCCGCCTTCGGCTCCGATTTTACGGTCCCGTCTTCGCTCCTATTACAAATATAAGGATAATCGGCGGACAACAATTTGGACTTTTTCGGCTCGCTCCGAGGCCTTCGGCTCCCCTCGCTCGAATCTTGATCAAAGAAGAAGCGGCAAACAAAAAAACGAAATGGCAAAAAAAAAAATTAAAAAAAAAATTAAATTAAAATCTGGAAAAAAAAAACAAACTGAAAACAGAAAAGGAAAAAAGGAAAAAAAAAAAAAAACCTTAGCGCGTGCACCCCACGCGCGGTCGCATGGGATGCGACCGGTCGCACGCAAGTTTTTGTGTTTTTTTTTTGCCCTTCTAAACTTAAAATACCATTGTTTCTATGAGTTTCTATTTGACATTCAAGTGAGTTATTTTCTTACTATTGCATGAGAAATTGGAATTATTTTATACATACGTTAATGAATATTTATGACTTAAAAGAAAAGAGTATAGCGGTTAGTATTCTTTGTGAAGATATGTTTGAATATTTTGTTATGATTAAAGATTTTAATGTATTATCTATGAGTCATGTCCGTCGAAAAGCAAATAGGATACTCATGAATTTGTTCGTTTTACTAGATATATATATATATATATATATATATATATATATATCACTATGTTATGGATGATATAGTTCACCTTCTTGACTTTGGAATATTATTCTTGATGATTCTAGTTGATTAATAAAATTATCTTTTTTCTTAAAAAAAAATTAGTTGAGACCATAATTTGTAAATGGACAGAAAGAGCTATGTATATAATCACCCTCTTTCCAAATCTTCAATTAAATAGCATGCGTCAATAATGTGTACTACCTTTGCAATTGCATGTATTTCTATATGGGTGTGTTTACTTCGATGAAAAATAATAGAATATATATATTTTTACTCATTTTCCATCATTTTCATATGTTTACTTTGATAGAATATTTTTTCCAGGCATGTTGAAATATTTTCTCGGGCAGCCAATTTTCACTCCAATGTTAGATAATATTATCTTTGGGTAGAGGTGTAAAAATATTTTCCAACATTTTTATCTCTAGTAAACATGTGATAAAAACATATATTCTCATCGTTTCTTATCATTTTCCAATGATAACTTTACTATCAAAATAAATGCACCGTACCTAATGGGTAATTTTAAACATAGCCACATTTCCTCTCATTGTAGCCCCTATTTAATTTAAAATTAATAATAATATTAAATGTACTGTTATCCTCATAATCCCTTAACTTAAATTTCTAATTAAAAAGAAATTCCCTACTTAAAAATTCTGATAACAAAAAAATATATATTATATTCTATAGCCCCCATCGTGCAGTTTATCTTGCTCTTTTGCACCATAGCCACCATGTTGAAACCTGCCGATTGTTTAGTTCATTTTTGTGTGAGTTTCGTTGTTTTATCTTTATATGTTTTGCATGTTTTTGTTCGTTTTTGCCACATTTTATGGTCATTTGGTTGGTATTTGGTATTTGGTGTGTGTAGGTATATGGTGGTGCAAGAACGAGAAATTGAGCTGAAAAGAAAAGTGAGCAGTCAAGGAGCAAGAAGAAATAGCAAGAAGATGCTAAGTATAGGAGAAGCCAGCCACTGCGAGAGCCCAGCCGCCGCTGGAAATCGAACCCAACGGTCGCTGGAGTTCAACACGGCCTGAAATTCCAGTCGGCGCTGGGATGCAGCCGACGCTGGCTTGCTGTGAATTCAAGACACCAACACTCGCTGGTCTTGAGCGAGCGTTGGACGGGCGGTTTTCACCAGACTTTAAAAGATGTTTCGAACAGCTTTAGGCATTCCTTCATGCTTCCATTCGTAGGATTCTCTGTAAAAACAATTTTCTTCTTTAGTAAACACTTATGTACTTTAATAAATTTCTCTACATTTTATGGATAGAATGATCGTCAGATTCGTCATATTAAGTTTGTATGAATTCTCGTCCGTTTAGTTTTATTAATCGTAATGTTTATTCCATATTTCATTTATTTTTCATTTTCTGCAATATGAACTAAATTCTTTCTCAAGGGCTAGATTATTTGAGTCGGGATGACTTGATTTCATGTGATTTAATTTGTTAATGTACATGTCCAATTCAATTGTTTTGTTATTTGGTTGAACATTTGATCATTGTTTGATCGTGGTTGCAACGAATGAGGTCGAGAGATAAGTTTGTTGCGTGTTTGTAGTTGAATTGGAAATAGACTTAATCGGAAACGTATAGTCTAATAATCGGTTGATTTGAATTGATATTCTAACCTAGGATTAATTTACGAATGCGAAAGCTAGGAATTAATTCTCAAAGTTAATAGAATCGTGAGCTTCAATCATTTGTTCATTGCTTTACTTGTTATTGATCTCTCGAGGAGATGACTCTATGCCCTAGAACTCTTTTAAATTAGAAATCCTTCGGTTAATTAAGTATTAGATTTAGTTTATTAAACTCCAAGAACTATTGATTTAGAATGTTTAGGATTTTTCTTACGTGTGTAACACTTCAACATTTGCCCTGTTAAATTTTTCTTGAGAATACGACTTGAGTTAGCTTATATTGCATTGCTTCGATCTCATTCTCTTGCGAGCAGCTATTAGGTGGTGCAGTTTTAGTTGATTCACCGATATTTCTCTCTTCTCATCGAACTGTAAAACAAACGACGAAGTTTGTCTATGGAAACCCATGGTTGAGGAAATGGACCTCGAAGAAATCTAGAACCAATTAAACAACCTTTACAACTCGATTAGACCTGAACAAAACCCCCGTCAGGCGAAGATATCACCGTTGATCGCCTCTGCTTTCCAGCCCAGGAACGTTTCAAAGGAGCTTTGAGATTGAATCAGAAAGTGGTTACAGGATTTTAATGAGGGTGGTTACAGGATTCTTGATTTTCAGAAAACGAATTTTTCGTCACTTCCACAATTTGATGAAGTGGTCAAGAAGGAGGAGAGAATCTGATTGGTGCGTGGCTATGGATTAGATAATGTCATGGCGTATATTTTTATTATAATTGGAGCAGTAGTAATTTTTTTAAGATATAATTTTAATTTGAGGTTATAAGGGTATAATAGTATATTTAATATTATAATTATTATTAATTTAAATGGGTGGCTATAATGAGAGAAAATGAGGCTATATTTAAAATTACCCCTTCTTATATAATACTTCTTGAAATTAATACAAATCAGTGTAACAATCCACAACCACAATAGAATTAAAATACGAAAAATCATATTTGTGCTTTATCTATACCTATTATAAAAGACCGAATGCTTACGAGTCTTACAAAATTTGGTTTACGTGATATATCTCTCTTTTTATAATTATATCAAGGGCAATAATACTGTAAATTTATCAAATATATAATTATCTAAATAAATTTCTAATATAAATAAGGGTAATGCTATTTGGTCACACTGTAGCTGGTCACACAAGTTAAAAATGGTAATATAAGTTTTGAAAATGGAAATATACTCTAAATGGAGAAGCATAAACCCTATGGAGAAATGTGATTATTTTCATTTTTACAGTCAACTTTTCTTTTTCTTATGTGTATGACCGACCACCGTATGACCGAATATCATTACCCTATAAGTAGTTATAAATATCTAAAGTGTAATGAAGATTAAATTGGAGGTAATCCATCCATATAGCCACTTTGATTAGGTTGACTACGATAGTTGTCAAGGAACTTAATATGGTTACATTGTAGCAAAAAATGTATTTTTGGACCAAAATACCCCTTCTTTTCACTTTTTCTCTTTTTCTCTCTCAACTTTATCTCTTTCTCTTTCTTCTCTTTTATTCTTCTCTCCATCGCGTTTTTTTTTTCTCCTGCTACTTTTCTTCTTCATTTTTTTTGCTACTCTTCTTCTTGTCGCCGCCGACGCCCCGCCCCTGAGCTAAACTCGTCGTCGCTGCCGTCGTCCCTCCCGTCACCACCGTCGAGTTGCCGCTCTCTCTCTCTCTCTCGCTGTTCATCTCTCTCGTCGCTGCCGCCTCTCTGCTGTCGTCGTCGCCGTCGCCCCTCCCGTCGCCGCCGTTGAGCTGTTCCGCCACCGTCGATTTGTTGTAGCTTTTCGTCTCCATCGCCGCCGTTGAGTTGTTTTGTCGCTGCCGTCGTCGATTGGTGTTGATTGACTATATTTTTCGATTTTGAATTTCATAGAAGGAGCTTGTTCGGTTATAACTGGTATGCTGTTTTTTTATGTTGCGATTTGTTGTTTTCGTAAGTGTTGTATTACTATTTGTGAATTTCGTAACGAACGGATTTGTTACGATTTTGCTTTGTTGTTATGATTTGTTTTGGTGTTGCGAATTATGAATTTTGTAACTAACTTTGCATTTTCATACGTTTATTTGTAATTACGAAAGTATAATTTCGTAACATGTTTGTGACTATTTGAAGGTTTAGAAAATGAATTTTTGAAGTACACATATTACGAATTTTACATTTCGCAACATAATATACGGATTTCGTATATAGTGTAGCGAATTATGAATTTCGTAACTAACTCTGCGTTTTCATAAGTTTATTTGAAGTTACGAAAGTATAATTTCGTAACATGTTAGTGTGTTACGATTCTTTAATTTTGTAATGAAACGAATGTTTACGTTTTTTTTGTTACGATTTACTTATTGCGTAACAGAGCATGTTATGAATTTTACATTTCGCAACATCATATACGGATTTCGTATATAGTGTTGTGAATTATGAATTTCGTAACTAACTTTGCGTTTTCATAAGTTTATTTAAAGTTACGAAAGTATAATTTCGTAAGATGTTAGTTTGTTACGATTCTTTAATTTCGTAATGAAACGAATGTTTACGTTTTTTTTGTTACGATTTACTTATTTCGTAACAGAGTTTGTTTAGTAAAATTTTGGTTTTATGTTAGATCGCAACAATATATGTTACGAATTTGAAAATTCGTAACATAATAATAAAATCATAGCAATTAACTATTTTACGAAATAAACACATCGCAACAAATCATGTTGCGAAATTATAAGTTCGTAACATAAACAGAAAATCATAACAATTAGCACTGATACGAAATAAACAAATCGCAACAACTTATGTTGCGAAACTAGAATTTCGAAACATTAGAATAAATTAATAACAAGTAACAATGTTACGAAAATAATAATTCGAAACAAACGATAGTGTTATGAAATTGCAATTTCGTAACATAACAATAAAATCATAACAACCATGTTTCGAAATAAATAAAGCGCAACGATTCAGTATCCGGTGGTGCTTGGCGGCAAGATTCTTCCGCTTGAATATCCATGCATTCGATCTGTAAAAAACAAACAATTAAACCAATTCAGTATTTCAGAACATGTAACACATATTACGAAATTATAATTTCGTAACTTCAAATAAACATACGAAAATGCAAAGTTAGTTACGAATTTCAAAATTCGCAACATCATATACTTAATAATTTCAGTTTCGAAACCTTCAAATAGCCACAGATATGTTGCGAAATTATAATTTCGTAACATGTTATAACTGCAATTCCAAAAACGTGATACGAAAATATGAATTAGCAACATATTATTCAAATTATAATTTCGTAACATAAAATAATTCATTTTGGAACCTTCAAAAAGCCTCAAACATGTTGCGAAATTGTAAATTCGTAACTTCAAATTAGCGAATCAAAATGCACAATTAGTTAAAATTTCACAATTTGTAACACAATATACGAAGTGTGTTATGAATTGTGAAATTCGCAACATTATATACCTAAAAATTTCAGATTCGAAACATTCAAAAAGCCTCAAACATGTTGCGAAATTGTAATTTCGTAACTTCAAATTAACGAATCAAAATGCACAGTTAGTTACGAATTTCACAATTTGAAACACTATATACGAAATTCGTATATTTTTGTTGCGAAATGTGAAATTCGCAATATCATATACTTAACAAATAGCCACAAACATGTAACTGTTAGAACCGGTGCACTAGCTCGTGAAAATTACAATGAAATGAAATAAAATCTGAACTAACAAGAACTAGATTAGAAATACAAGGAAATATCGAAACAACAAAAATCTAAATAGAACCAGGTTTTAGAAGTCGTCCGAAGATGCCTTCTGCCCGCAAGACAAGAAATGCCCCGATAGTGCTCTCGGATTGGCGGTTCGTCCCCAAAGGTAAACGACTTCACGTCTCAACAGTAGCAGCACCGCAGATTGGAGAGCTCCGACGAACTGGACGAGAATCGAGGATTTTAGCTATTCTAATACACTAATATTTGTATGCAGAGAAGGAGTAGTAGTAATTCTGATATCCAATTGTACGTCAAATGCTCAAATGTCTAAGCCTATTTATAGGCTTGCTCACTACATGGAGGATTACATATCATCAGAGGCAGCCATTAAAAAAAAATTGAAGACAAACGTTAAAAAGCTTCAAAATGAATGGCTGTTAGAATTGGATTTAAAATAAAAAAAATTGATTAAAATCAATTCTCCTCTTGCGGTTACCAGATATCAAAAGTCATAAACAGACTTTTCAAAACCAAATCAAAGATACTTGATTTTGTGTGTTGGGCAAAAATTTATTCATAAATTAAACCACTAAATATTTAATTTATTTGTTATAAACACAAATGGGTCGAGCAACCCATTCTTATTAATTTGATCATTTGGCTAACAAATACTAGGCCCAAAATTAATCAAATTAAAAGCCCAATTAGTCACCAATGTCCACGAATTTGTCGACAATAAATTTGTCTCTAACACACAACTTAAATATATCCTTTCTCACTCACCAAATAATGGTCTTGAGAACATGAACATATTTCGATTATTTACTCCACAAGTAAACTAATCCTCAATTATTTAATTCTCAATAATTAAATAATTAACCGCCACAAATAATGATTTTTCAAACCATTATTTCCAACAGTAATGAAATTGTAATTTCGTAACATGTTATAACCGAAATTCCAAAAATGTGATACGAAAATATGAATTAGCAACAGATTATTCAATACTAAATTCGTATATTTTGCTGCGAATTGTGAAATTCACAACATTATATGCTTAAAAATTTCAGATTCCAAACGTTCAAAAAGTCTCAAACATGTTACGAAATTGTGATTTCGTAACTTCAAATTAACGAATCAATATGTACAAGTAGTTACGAATTTCACAATTCGCAACACTATATGCGAAATTCGTATATAGTGTTACGAATTGCGAAATTCACAACATTGTATACCTAAAAAATTTCAGATTCAAAACACTCAAAAAGCCTCAAACATGCTGTGAAATTGTAATTTCGTAACATTTTATGACCGAGATTCCAAAAACATGTTACGAATTAGGGTTCTAAACAAATATGAGAAAAAAAACCAGATCTAGACATTCAAACAAGTTCTAAACACAAATTGTAAGAATTTATCAATTCGCATCAAGCCCGGGATATGAGAAATTCAAATTTTACCTTTTCATTCTCGTAGAGGTTGCCGGATTGGTCGCCGTCGTCGCTTGCTTCGCTGTCGCCGCGACTTTCGTCCTCCTCTTCTTCTTCTCCTTGCTTTTTCTTCACTTTTCTCTTTTCTTCCCTCTTTCTTTTCTTCGATGATTGGGCTTCACCAGATTTATCTTTCTTTCTCTTTTTCTTCCTCTCTCATCTTTCTTTCTCGCCGGAATCTGACTGAACTTCTTCGTCGTTGGCAGTTTCATGGTCGCCGGAAACTGGTTCAGAATCGTCGGCAGTTTCTTCTTCAACTGTTTCGGCGGTTTCGTAGGCGGTTTCTTCTTCAAGGTTGGTGGTTTCTTCTTTTTCCACAGATTTTGTGGGTGTTTGTTCGCTGTCGGAAGCCATAGCTGGACGGCTGAGGGTGGCGGTGGCGCGACGAATGACGGTGGCGGTGGCGAAAATGGAAAGAGGCTGGACGGCGGAGGGTGGCGCAATTTGGCGGAGGAAACTAGGGTTTTCTGGTGGTGGGAGAGTTTTTTTAGAGAGTGGTGGGAGGGTTTTTTTAGAAAGAGAAAAATGGGGATGGGAAATGAAATGATGGGATGAAATATTACACTTTTTTTTTATGAAAAACTTAAATAACTTCTACCTTATAGTAAGGGTATAATTGTCCAAAAAACACATTTTTGGCTATAATTTTGCCATATAATGTTCCTTGACAACTATTGTAATCTAAGGGGGGATTTGACTATATGGCTCATTCACTCATTAAATTGTATAGATACATAATGCTTGAAGAATTCTAATTAGATTAGGATTATATATACTTATATAAAAAGATTCTTATTTTATAAAATTTGGTTTGCCTAAAATATCCTTATTACAAATTTAATTTAAGGAAAATGACGTAATATAATAATAAGAATTAAACTTACCTTATCATTAAAATCAAACTTACCTTATAAATTAATAAATAGATTTATTATGTCTATATATTCTAAATTGGTCAATGAGTTTGAGAAAATGACTTATATTTTACAAATTTATTTGATTTTATTCATTAAATTAAACTTTATTTATTTAATAATCAATAATATATGATTTTACATGCATGATTGATTGAGATATTTCATTTTATTACTAACTTGTTTTTACTAATTAATTAATTATATAATTCCATTATACTCATGAATAATTAGTTCCTAACAATAATTTTCATCAATTGTAAATTCTATGTTTCAATAAAAGGTTACAATCAAGTCCATTAAATTAGATGTCATAAACTTCAAATTTAACTCATTTATTTACAAGCTTATTCAAGTTTAATCGCATAAATGAGACTTTTAGAAATATATTTATATTGTAATAGTAATTTACTCAAATGTATCTGACGAAGCGCTGTCGTCACACTCTTCGCACAAATAAATTTATAAAACACCTCTTGCCCAACAAGGAAGTAGTTAATGGCAAGTGGGGTCGATCCCAAGGGACTTGGCGTAGATCTGCTCTTCAAGACGAACTCAACAAAAGGGGTTTTGACTGCAATGTATCTTGTAACTCAACAAGTAACAATATCAAATAACAAAAGAGTTTGGATTGGGTTTCGAATCCATGATCATAACTACTCATCACTCGTTCATTGGTGCAAAGATATTCAATTAACTGATCTTATCACTTGGTTTAAGAAAAAGATTAGTTTATACCCTAAAGGTCACGAAGTCCTGATATAAACACACTTAGCCTATGTCTATCCAATTTTACAAATCTTGTCTTGAAGGCAATATCTCCTCTCTCTTGATCAACAAAGTCACGAAGACACTTCAGTAACGATGCTTCCCAAGAGGCATTAAGAATAAACAGACCCAAGACAGCCAAGAGGTAGGTCAATACCGACTGCTCTCCAACACTCTTTACCTTCTTGGGCACTAGAGACACTCTCGAGTTGATCCCCAAATCCTGTTAATGACTTAATCTCAATATCTAGATGGTGATCAATCAAATGTCAATATCAATTAAGTTTAGAATTAATCCTAAGTATTTCGGGAACAAAATTAATTAACGAACTAACACAATTCGACCTCACGAGTTTAGAACGAGTAGATTACGATCACTTCATCTACATCTAACCCAAACAATAAATTTAGCTAGACATAATAGTAAACGAAAGCACAAAATATATAAAGGAAAACATACTTATCATAAAACTGAAAACGGGTTGCTGCCCAAAAGCGTAGTCAGCAACTAAGGTCTTGACTTCACGCCAACAACTAAACTACTGCAGAAAATATAAAACGAACGTAAAAGTAAATTGCCCGTAGGACTTGTTTCTTCCTCCCTTCCTCTCAAATTAAGAATGCAGAATTAAGAATAAAAATGGCACACATTACATAAAGGAGTCGGCCATATATACAGGCGATGGAGATTAGGGTTTAGGGAAGTTTCCTTATTGATGAAGGACTCTTCCATACATATCCGCCTCTCTCTCTCATGCATGCAGCCACAATTCTCTTTCCTTGCTTGGTAGATATCTCCTTTGATTAGGTCCGGCTAGGATAAAGAAAGAAAGATCCAATCCCTATCATCTTCCTTGAAGGAAAAGAAATCTGCTGCTGGCTCGACTCGCTTCTTGCCCACGATATCTGCATCCTGGTTTGCTTCCTGTGTTGGCCAAGATCTTGGCTCCTTCGGGTACTCTGTCTGTTGGCTTCAAGGATATGGGGAGGTATTTCCTGACTTGTAGAGCATGTAAAACATTGTTGCCCAGCTACAAGCCTCCAACCCTATGCCCATTTGCATCATATCGTCATTTCAGCATCTCAACAACAGATTTTCCACCGAATTTGCCCAATATCCCACCTGTTCTTCCCTGCACACCATCTCTTGACTTTGTATCCTCCCAGACACACTTTGACTCGATAAAGACTAAAATCACAAGAAAAATACAAGAAAAGATGGACACAAATATGGGTTCATCAGTATCTTCTATGATAGCGTTAAACACGCCCACGTTGAATGTATCAACATAAAAATTTGTTTAGATAACTCATGCACAAGTAAATAAAGCCAAAACAATCTATTTGATACAATTTGAGTTGTTTGAACCAAAATATAGATTTTGTAACTATGAGTAGTAAATTATATTTTGCCATCAATTGTCATAATTAATTAATTTAAATGAAGACAATGTTATCATATAATCAAACAAAATCCATCATTTTGAAAAAAATAATCTAAAGTAAAAAATTATAAATTTATTTTAACCACACACATTAGTAATTTCATCGTTTTATGAATTTTAATAAGTTGTATATTTTGGATTGTTGTAGATTTGGTAGTTGTGATTTTTATAGATAGTAGTTAAAATACAAATTCATCTAAGTATAACTAAAAAATTATAGTGGTAACGTGCAAACAAATTAATTTGAAGTGGCAAAGTTGAGACACCATAAAACTCTCCTTAACGAGGTGGAAAATTAATTCATGAGCTGTCACAAAAAAGAATTAAAGATTTTGCACATTATTTTACAATATTGATGAAAATTTTATGTGTTATCAAAGAGATCTCTTGACACATTATAAAGAGCTTTCTTTCACTGCCGAGTAAGTTCATTTTTGTGAAGAGTTAAAATTTTCTCACTTCATTCTCTCTCCGTTAATAAATTTTCGAGAAGGATCTTGACGTAAAATCTATGAAAATTCTGCTTCTACTTCTTTGTTTGAACTTCTATATTATAATTGCATTCTATTAGTTTTATCATTTGCTACCCTTTTCTTTTTAGTTACTGGTGATATATGAAAATCTAATAAGAGTTATGAAAGTTTGCTGACAACAAGATGATCACCATCAACACACATTGGCTGCATCATTATAAGGAGGAAAAAAAATTATCAATTTTTTTCGAGAAAGCAAATTCTAAAAGTAAAGAAATCAATTCTTCATACATATTCATTATGAGGCTTTATTTTTTCAGTCTTTCTAATTGTTTCATACTCTCTATACTATTCACATCTCAATAATGTTATTATTATTTTTTTATTTTAGTATGAATGATCGAATATTATATTTTGAAAATTATAAAAACTCAATAAAAAAATAAAAAAAATTATAAGTTGTAATATAAAAATGAATTAACTTATAAATATTTATTTAGTATAATCATTGTTTTTAACGCGTGAGTGCACGTTAATCATACTAGTATTTGAAAAAGGACATAAAAGAAAAGAAATATGAAAAAGAATTCTGATTAGAATAAGATTATATTTGAACAAAGAAATAAAAGAAAACAATTGAAACAAACTTTAAAAACACAAAACTGACCAACTTCCCTACATACGGCATCATCTACATCAACATACCTATTCCAACCTATCATGCCACATGCTGATCGACAACTAATACAAACTTTAAAAACACAAAACTGACCGACTTCCCAATGTGGGTACAATGTTGGGCAACTACAAACACAAAACAAAAAATTGACTTGACAAATATTTACTGAATAAGTCAAGAAGGAAATTCTAAGACCTTCACCACACAATTTGCTGGGCAAATTTTGGGTGAAGGCAGTAAGTGTACCTTCTCGACCAACAAGACACAACACAAAAATAAAACGCAAAAAACACAAAAAAAAAAAAAAACAAAAACAAAAACCTACACTAACATAAAAGTGGGAGGAACATAAAATCAAAGAGAAGATTCAGGCGGGTACCTGAATCCTTGGTGTGCAAAGAATGCCAGCTGGGCATCCTTGATCTCGATCAACATCTTCTCCATGTTGGCTAGTCTGGTCTCGACTTCATTGTTGGGCAGCACCGCTGCGCTGGTGCTTGCCTCCTCCTTCTTGCCCAGGGGTAGTCGCTTGGTGGATTTTGTCCTGCCATAGTCGATGAACACGTATCTGCCATTCCTTAACTCAGTATCGTTCATCTTCTTCAAGGCAGCTTCTCCTAACTTGTTGACTGCCATCACCGGCTTCTCTCTCAACTCATCGTGGACCCCAACTCCATTCGCAAAGGCTGTCACGAAGTGGCCATAAGTGCATCCCAAAGCCTGCTTTGCCAGCACCGTCTTGAGCTGCTCACCAAGAAAGGCCGCAAAATTCACCTTAGTCTTAGTGTGCATACACCACAACAAGTACCCCTCCTTGTTGCTCAGGCTGTTGCCACTATCGTTCTTGCCATACAAGTTGTAAGCAAGAATGCGATGGCAAAGCCTAAGAGCATGAGTCTTCAGCTCGGTTCCCTTGTTGTTGGCCCCGTTGTATGGTGCTCCATTGCCGATCTCCTTCCACTGCTCCTGGTAAGTTGCATCTCCCGGGGGTGGTACCATGGTCTTGGCCTCCATGAACTCCTTCTTGGCCAAATCCCTCAAGCTCACCATCCCCAGAATCTGGTTAAGGGCGCTCACTTGGAAATCATACTTCTCGCCCAACAGTGAGAAGGAGATCATGCTCACCCCATTCTCAGGATCACTGGTCACTGCCGCCGTGCTGTATACCTCCTTGACTTGCTCCTCATAAACCTCCACAGGCCACTCCAAAAACTTGCTCCAGCCTATCCTCTCAAACAACTTCCTCACTTCTTGGGCAACACCTAGGTTCTCGTATAGTTTGAAGTCGAGAACCCTAGGTGCAGTCACCTTCCAATCCCTGGGCTTCCTACAAGTCACCACTGTGGCGCCCTTCTTCTTCTTCATGTTCCTACCGCTTGCTGGAGTAGACTGGTCATCATCCTCTTCTTCCTCAACATCATCCCCTGCTTCTTCCTCGCTAACCTTCGACGGGGTTCCGACAGCTATCCCCTTCGAGATCGACGGCTGGACAGACCGGGCGTCCAAAGCAGCAGATTTATGCTTCTTCGCCGGTGTGTCTTCACCACCGTGAGGGCGCTTTATGGCAGTCTGCCCACTCTTCATCGCCGGCATTTCCTTGGCCTTGGTCTTCGCCTCCGCCGCCAGCCCTGCAACCACTTCTTCTATCGCCTCATCTAGGTCTTCTTCCTTATTTTCTTCGTCTTCCACATCATCACCTTCTCCTTCACCATCTTTCTCGTCCTCTTCCTCCCCATCGTCCTCTTCCTCCTCTGCTTCTTCTTCCAGATCTTCCTTCTCAAACACGGGCTTTGACTGGGTCTCCTCCTTCGGCTGCTTCGCCGCCTCGTCTATCAGACTAGGGTTCTCGTCACTCATCATGAGTGCAGCATCGACCGACGGGCTTTTGGGCACGCTTGACCCAATAGTGACGGAAGAGTTTTGGTCAGCAGGGGGTTTGGAGGGTTCCATGGGAAGTTTCCTTTTTGTAGTAGTTTAGGTTTCGTGGTGGTGGTGGTGATAGTATCGGTGGTGAGATCGATGTTAGTTCCGGTGGGAATTTTGTTGAGTTTTCTATTTCTTGGCCGAGTGGACACCATAGTAGGGGTTTGGGAGTTTTGATAGCGAGAGAGGAGGGAAGATGAGACGTTGCAGAGTTAAAATTCAAATTAGTAGTGGGTGTGGTGGAGACGACGTGATGTAATAGGTATATAGGACGCGGTTTTTAAGGGCAACAGTAACCGCCTTGGAAAGGCTTTGACCAACAACTTGGTTCTTGATCACGTCCTCTGCTCAATATCCTGCTTCCTTCTTAATCTTGGTTCCTGATCTACAACCTGCATCTTGCTCAACATCTCCTGTACAATTAAAAACACAAACACACTCCGAAACAACTCTCCTCTATGGTTAGACTCGATCATATGATGCTTCAAACTAAAACACTATGAAATAAAATACTTAAAAGATAAACTAACTAATTTTTTTGGATTTTCATAAGTTTTGTACGAAAATAAAGAATAAAAGAAAAAAAAATAATGAAAAATTTAAAAACTAACCAGGTTGCCTCCTGGACAGCGCCTTGTTTAAGGTCTTGGGCACAACACCCCCCCTCTTTAGAAGTCAGAGGTCCTTCTCGACAGGAAACCCAAATGGTTCCCCCTCAACAAACTGTTCTTGCCCAAGATAGGCCTTCAGGCGCTGGCCATTGACTTTAAAATTCTTCCCATATTTGGGATCCTTGATCTCAACAGCTCCATTTAGGAATTGAGCTTGAACTTCATAGGGTCCTGCACATTTGGTCGAGAGCTTACCTGAAGAAAGCCTAAATCGCGTTTGATACAGCAACACTTGTTGTCCAAAATGGAACTCCTTTTCTTTAATCAAAAGATCGTGGGTCTTCTTCATCTTTTCCTTGTACAAGCCAGCATTGTCATATGCTTGGAGTCTTATCTCGTCGAGTTCTTGGATCTCGAGCTTCCTTGATTCACCTGCCTTGTTCCAATCGAGGTTGAGTTGAGCAACAGCCCAATGTGCTCGATGTTCCAGTTCCACGGGTAAGTGGCATCTCTTGCCATAGACCATGCGATAAGGAGACATGCCAAAAGGTGTCTTAAAGGCAGTTCTATATGCCCATAAGGCATCATCGAGGCGCATACTCCAATCCTTCCTTGTAGTGCCCACAGTCTTCCTCAAGATCGTCTTGATTATTCTATTGGATAATTCCGCTTGTCCATTGGCTTGTGGGTGGTAGGCTGTTGACACTCGATGAGTAACTCCATACTTCTTGAACAAGGCGGTCACCGTGGTGTTGCAAAAATAAAAACCTTGATCACTAATTATAGCTCGAGGTACACCAAACCTATTGAAAATTTGTGTTCTCAAAAAACTGGAAACCACCTTAGAATCATCCTTGTAGGACGCACGAGCTTCTACCCACTTTGAGACATTGTCTACTGCCAATATGATGTACTTGTTGCCTTTGGAACTTGGCAAGGGTCCCATAAAATCCATGCCCCATATGTCGAACACCTCTACGGGCAAGATCGGTATCATGGGCATTTCATTTCTTCTTGTGATGTTGCCTTCCCTTTGGCACTTCTTGCATATCTTAACCCACTCATAGCAATCTCTGAACAATGTTGGCCAATAAAAGTCACACTCCAAAATCTTCCTCGCAGTCCGTTGATGCCCAAAATGTCCTCCGCATTCCTTGTTGTGACAGTGCTCAAGAATGCTCTTTTGCTCTTTATCCTCGACACACCTCCTTATGATCTTGTCTGCACATTCCCTCCATAAATATGGCTCGTCCCAAATATAGAAACGACTCTCGTGTTTAAGCTTTTTACTTTGATAACGCCCAAGATCGGAGGGTGTCTTTCCAGTTACCAAGTAATTCACGATATCAGCATACCATGGTTTATCTTGGGCAAGAATCAGGTGCTCGTCGGGAAAGGTCTCCTTGATCGGCACCCTATTATCAGGCTGGAGGATTCGACTTAGGTGGTCGGCAACTTGGTTTTGGGCACCACTCTTGTCTTTGATCTCCATTTCAAATTCCTGCAACAAAAGGATCCACCTTATCAATCTTGGTTTGAACTCCTTCTTGCTCAACAAGTATTTCAATGTTGCGCGATCCGTGTACACTATGGTGTTGCCTCCAAGCAAATAGGACCTAAACTTTTCAAAAGCGAAAACAATAGCCAACAACTCCTTCTCCGTGGTGGCATAATTGCATTGCGCAGGGTTCAACGTCTTGGAAGCATAATAGATGACATAGCTTTCCTTTCCACGTTTTTGCCGAAGAACTGCTCCCACGGCATAACCACTGGCATCACACATTAATTCGAAAGGCATCCCCCAATCCGGAGGTTGGATAATGGGGGATGTGATCAAGTTCTCCTTCAAGTTATGGAACGCCTTCTTGCAATCTTCATTGAACTCCCATGACACATAATTTTGAAGTAGTCTTGTCATTGGTTGTTGTAACACCCCGCAAAATCGGTCTAGGAAAAACCCGAGTAAATTAAAACTTTTGAGATGGGTCCTTATTCCCGGAGTTTCAAAAGAAAATAATATTTCTTTATTGATAAGATAAAGACTTTGTTTAAAAGGGAAAAGAGTTTTCGATTGCAATTTCAAATAAATGCATTCCTCACATTTACAAACGAGCACGAGCATGAGCATGACACGACATATGTTTTAAATGTGATTTTCATCTCATACTTTACATTTTATTTATACAAACATGAGCATATATTTCTCTAAATAATTCCTTAGCTCAAATAATAAAATACGTGTTGATAAAGATAGATCGTGCCCGGATGAATAACACGAGATGAATGAAATTTGTGTACCTATACATGTGAGTGATGTGTGTAAAACCCATATCAAATTAACTCCGATTGACTTGATATTTTAACATGTTGTACATCATGATGTCTAGTATAACATATCTAAAATTCAGAATTTTTCATTGAGCCAAACTCGCTCTACACGCTCAACTGTCCGCATCCTTCTAAAACTGGACGGTTTCATTTCATCAGTTATTATCTCCTTGATTCTTTGTGATATTCATGTTTTGCTTTTTAGAATCATATAGTACACATCTCAAGGGTTTCAATGATATAAAGAAGTCAATTTTTCATCTAGTGATGCATCCTCTATGAATTTTCTTGTGGAGCCCTTGTGCAGAAATTTCCAGATATTTTCCAGAAAATCTTGCATTTTGCAATCTGCCCAAAAAATGTATTTTGCTTAATTTAAATATCTTCAAAATGATTTTTACCACTTGAAAGTAGTAATTTGGTCAGTTTAGGATGTTAGTTCAAAAGGGCAAATCGACCGAAGGTCGTTTGCTATTTTTACAAAGCCCGTTTGTGTTTTCGATAATAATTTCCAAAAAATTTCCTTATTATTACTATTTTATAAAAAGTTTTCTTAAAATTATATATAATTATTTATCCTTAAAAATTCAGCTTATAAATTATTATAAGTTAGTATTTTATAAAAAGAATTTTTATAAATTAAAATATCTATTTTCTAAAAAATTAAGGTTGGACCTTTTAAATTATTGTCTTAATGGACTTGCATGTTGGATTGGGCCAGTAGAATTTATAGCGTTGGGCCCAATTTATTAATTAATTAAATATGCTATATGAGTACACTTATGAGGTAGCCATATTGGGCCATTTACCTCAATTTTTGGCCCATGCATTTTGGAAATCCAAATTATAGCCATTTGGGCTTCGGGTTGGGGCTTTTTAAGTTGATCGGTCTGGATTCGGGTTGGGGCGCGGGTTGGGTTCTCAGATTCGGGTCGGCTGCAAGGGTTTGGGTTTGGGTTTCGGGTAATTGTTTCAGGGTTCCCCCAAATTCTCTGTTTCACTTTTACAGTTCTCTTCCCCCAAATTCTCATCCATTTGTTCCGACTATACCATCTTCTTCTTCTTATTCTTCTTCTCCGCCTTCATTCGTTTCAGCCAATATGACGCGTCGATCCAGTAAATCTCGCGCATCTCAGGCATCGAGGGCGGCTGCAGATGCCGCATCTGTATTACCCGATGATGTGATGGACATCTGTAAGGAAATCGATAGAAGAGATGGTGAAGAAGCATCTCAATCTTCCGATGATTTCGTGCAACCAACAATTTCTATGATTTCTGTGCCATCAACCGCAGCGATAACTCAGGCTGATGAGAATGCCGGCGACACAGAGAATGCTGACGACACAGAGAATGCCGACGACGGTAGGGATGCCGGCGACGCCGGGAATGCAGAAGAATCCTACGAACCAGAGAAAATTCCAGCCGAGGTAGTATCTAACCTCAAACCTATTTTCATTGTTGGTCCATGGTTCATGTTATGCATTTGTAGATGTGAAATTAGGTTTAGATCTCGATTCTTAGCATTGTAAATGATGTTAGATATGATTTCTGTGCAGAATGATTGCTATAGTTCATCTAATTCACGATTATTTTTCCAGAAATAAATATAGCTAGCTTGTTGGAACAGTTTGCTACAGTTGGAACAAATTTACCCATTTGTTCCAACTGTTCCAACAGAATTAGTACTAAATGCACCCTGTTTGATTGTTAGTAAGCTTGTTGGAGCAGTTGGAACAAATTTGCCCATTTGTTCCAAGTGTTCCAACAAAATTAGTACTAAATGCACCCTGTTTCATTGTTAGTTAGCTTGTTGGAGCAGTTGGAACAAATTTTCCCATTTGTTCCAAGTGTTCCAACAGAATTAGTACTAAATGCAACCTGTTTGAATGTTAGTTAGCTTGTTGGAACAGTTGGAACAAATTTACCTATTTGTTCCAACTGTTCCAACAGAGTTCATGATAATTCCAGTTTGATTTCACCTGTCTTGGTGTGCATGCAAAGTATAATGTAGATTCATTTGGTATTTTTTGGCACAAATGAATATATTTGCTTGCTGTTTACTAAACTGAACCTCATATGTTTTCTATTTTCCGAATGCAGGTAAGATGGTGCTTGAAACGCCCCGATTTGATCGATGTGTATCACAAGGTGGCTGTGAAGGGGAAGGAGAACGCCGTTGAAATAATACGAGAAGTGTTAGAAGGTACATGATCATTGAATGAGTTGATGGATTCCGCTTTGGGTGATTTCTTGAGACTGCCGACACACATATGGCGGTCGGGCAAAGCTCTGCATTACATGATATCAAGACAAGTGAGGGGAGAACCGGAGCAAGATCAAACAGCTCTTTACTTTGAAGTGGAAGAAGGTCGGGTGGTTAAGTTTTCTAGGGTTGAGTACTTTCTGATGACGGGACTGAGATTCGGATCGAGCAGCTTTGATCCATATGTAAATCATAACCCCCGTAAAGGATCGTTTTATCACAGGCTCATGGGGAGGAATGACACTGCCCCCAATGATTTGAGGGAGAGGTTTACATTAAGGGAATTGGGTGAAGACCCCGAAGACTACGTCAAGGCTGCAAAGATACTAATAGTGGCTGATATGTTATTTGGGTACGATGCATCTAGTCACACGATTCCGGATTGGCTGTGGGTGCTCGTGGAGGACAAAGCAGCATAGGAGGAATTCCCATGGGGAAGCATGTCATACCAAATGACAGTAAGTGCTATTGACAGTCTCAAGTGCATTTTGGCTGACGAAGACAAAAGTCGAGCGTATCATATCAATTCAGGGAACTGTATTGGCTTTTTAGTAAGTTATCGTTAAATTCTTACTGTTTAGTTTTGCAATAAAAGTTAAATAACTCCATATGTTCTCTATCAGGCTTGGATATACAGTGTCTTGCCCAAAGTGGGAAAGGATATCGGAGGAACACTGCGACAGAAATCATTTCCACGTATGCTGAGGTTCACATACCCAAGAAATTACGCTAATGTACAAACAGACAAACAGGTAAAAATGCTTAATAATACCATTTTTATGTTCTCTGCACCTTAATATATAGTATATACATAACATATCATGATTTTTGGCAGGTTCGTTGGCCACTGGTGCCAACCACTGAAGAAAAGAGACACAAGAACTGGGAATCTGTTGAGAAACGAGACATGCCATTCGAGTTCAAGTTTGATAAACTTGCCGAGGGAAACATAAGAAGAATGAAAGGATTGGCAGCAAGGTATAGATATGCACCCAAACGACCACGATTGGAGAGAAATGAGGAGAGACTGGATGAAGGCAATGGAACTCAGCAGGAACAGCCTATCATCTCATTCACCAGTGCACAGATGAAGGAGTTCATTGATAGAGTCGGAGATCGTGCAGCAAAGCAAGCGCGTATAGAATTTGCTGCACATTTCGATCGAGGACAACTCATCAACGACTTAGCCGACTGCGTCATGGCCAGAATACAACGAGGACAACCATCTCATCCACCAACTCAGGTAAAAATATTACTTCGATTGACTACTTGTTCGATATTTTATGTACATGCATGTCTGTGTTTTTTGGTACAGTTGGAACAACTGACTTTCAGATGTTCCAATTGTACCACACATTGACTCATTGTTTGCATCCATGTGTGTGGTCAGGTGCATTTGGAACAACTGATTCCAGTTGTTCCAACTGTACCAAGCTTCCAATTGTGAATTTGTATGTGTTTACTTGTTCAACATTTCCATGTGTTTGCATGTGTGTGTGTTGGTACATTTGGAACAACTAATTCCAGTTGTTCCAACTGTACCAAGCTTCCAATTGTTTAAAGATTATGTCATGATGCTCCTCTAGATGTTTGGTATCATAATGCATATGCTTGGTTGGCACAGTTGGAACAAACACACCAGAGCACTGCTGAATGGGAAGCCTACATCGAAAATGAACGGAGATTCTACCACCGCACGTGGGGAACACCATCTTCAGCCAATGAAACACAAGCAACGACATCACAACAACCACCAGAAGCGTCACAACCGGCACAACATGCAGAAAAACCCACGTTGGAGGCTGAGAAAATAGTGCGAACAAGGCCAATCAGGTAAAAGCTTCCGTCTGCAGCCTGTAAAAGCCCATTCCTGCCTAAAGACGTCAGGGGAACAGACTTCAAATTATTTATAAAGAGCAATGAAGAAGAGTAAGTGATTAAATATTACGATTGAATTCTCATTAATATTCTTATTCATATGCATTGGTATGTGCAGGAGAAACGTGGGCTTGGCGTATTTGGTGGGAAGACAATAGTTTGAGGATCTCAACGACATGGATAAAATGATTGACAATGATTACATAGACTCATACCTTGCTGTGATAGCATCAAAGCCGGAACTTGCTGGACTTAAAGCTGGTGACATCGATGCCGACATTGGTATCACAAGCTCAGATTTCATGGTAAGTTGAACAAGATTTATCAAACTTTTAATTTATAATAATTAAGTAAATGACATTTGATAATCTCATAATGCATAGACCGTCATACACCACATATGGAAGCAAATGCATGGAACGGACCCAGAAGGCACCATCTACAACCAACAAACTGAGGAGGTTGTACCGGACGATGAGATGAAAACGCTGCGCATGTATGCTGAGGGCCAGTATCCAAGATGGGGGAAGTTTCTGAAGAAATGGAAGGACTTGAAGAAGGTTAGTTATTCACCAAGTGTGTAAATTTGTTAGTTTGAATGATAGCTAGCCTCTTGGAACAGGTGGAACAAATGGGTAAATTTGTTCCAACTGTTCCAACAGAAATAGTACTAAATGCAACTTGTTTGTTTGATTGTTTGTTTGCTTGTTGGCACAGTTGGAACAAATGAGTAAATTTGTTCCAACTGTTCCAACAGAATTCATGATAATTCCAGTTTGATTTCACCTGTCTTGGTATGCATGCAAAGTATAATGTGGATTCATTTGGTACTCTTGGCACAGATGAATATATTTGTGCCAAAAGTACCAAAAGACAGTTCCACTTGCTTGTTTTTCTGAATGTGTGTAACTGATGTGGTTGTGATTTTCATTGATCATGTCAGGTCATAGTGGTCGCTCACTTCAACATGCACTGGGCCACTTGCTTGGTAGATTTCATGCAGCAGGAAGTCATCATCTATGACTCAAATCAGCATATATTTGAGGAAAAACATTACAGCATACGGCAAGAAGTCTTCGTACTACTGTGCAGGCTGCTCCCACAACTCCTGAAAACGATTGACTACTACAGAGGAAAGAGCATTCAGCCCAAGTACACGGAGTGGATCTATTCGTTCCCAAATGATGGAACGAATCATTTGAGACATGTAGACAACTTCAGCTGTGGAGCTCTAGCTGTGAAGTATGCTGAGATGATGCTGACAGGAAGATACCGAAAAAAGCGCATGACCAAAGCTGAGGTAAAAACATTTCGTGGTAAAATGGCGGAAACAATCTATAAATTCAGCACCGATGCAAGTACATTCGAGCCAGAAAGTACCTCTGAGCCTATGGAACCTGTAGCAGATGAAGAAGAAGAGGAAGGGGTTGACGAAGAAGCAAATCTAAATGATGCATAGTCTAAGTATTGAACAGTTTATATTTTTGAAACACTGTTTGTATAGTTTACATTTTGATACAATGTGGGAGTTTGTGGGGTGTATTAAGCATGGGGGTTGTATATGATCGTTAATATTAGTAGTAAATGTAGAATTGTCTTTTTATTACTAGTAGTAGTACTTTCAGTTGTTCCAAATGCACCAAACACACACATGCAAGCACAACGATGTCGAACAGGTAAACAAATTCGAATTCAGTCAATGAATCTCGGTACAGTTGGCACAACTGAAATCAGTTGTTCCAACTGTACCAAACATACAGAAACAAACCTTCCATATTTACTGTTACAATATTAAAAGTTATACTCTAGATAGTTGGTGCAGTCAGAACAAATTTGCCCATTTGTTCCGACTGTACCATCCAAACATGACAAAATCTCACAAGTATGGTAATTTTGGTACAGTTGAAACAAATGGGAAATTTGTTCAAATTGTACCAAACATATCACGACACTTTGAAAACAATGAATGAACCCCTGATACAATACATTATAACAATTCGCTCCATAAAGATACAACATAAAATATAATGTAAACACTAAACAATAAACACGGAATGATATTGCAGAATTCAAAATCTAATCATATATTCAGTACGAATGGGACAAATGAGTTAAATTGTGCCAAGAGTACTGACAGAGAGGTCAATATTATATATAAAAAATGAACAATAAAACCGGTCAGCCCGTGAAACTGTAAAAAACTTCAACCAAATCTGAGAGAACATATTGCTCGGTTATGATCTTCAGCCTTGCATATGTTGCACCGACTCTTTCTACGACCAGTAACACCTGACTCGCTACTGCTGACTTCTTCCCGAGGTTTCAATGGAATGACTAGTTTGCAGGTAGTATCATAGTGTCCAGGCTCATGGCATCGAGAACAAACATGAATCACTGAAGAACTGGAACCACCACTCTTAACCACCTGCGACGACGGGCCCTCCAATATGAACCGGAACCACCACTCTTGATTCTCTTCTCAGGCGGCCTCCCAGCTTGTCGAACCTCACCCGGCATTTGCACAACCCTCAAAGCGATATCAGGGGGAATACGCCAATCTTCAGGATTCGGTAATGGCATCACCTCTGCAAAATATATTTCACGGAGAGAAACAGTGGAGAAATAAGAATTCACATACGATGATGGGTTCTGACGGACCTTCCTGCACCCAAAAATTAAAAACAAAAAAAGAAAGAACGAAATAAAAAAGTAGACGAACAAGTAAATGAATCCGAATTCAGCCAAGGAAGCTTGGTAAAGTTGGAACAACTGAAGTTAGTGGTTTCAACTGTACCAAACACACCACATGCACACACAAAAAATGTCGAACAGGTAAACGAATCCAAAATCAACCATAGAAGCTTGGTACAGTTGGAACAAATGAAGTCAGTTGTTCCAACTATACCCAACACACCACATGCATGCACACAGAAATCGAGAACATATAAGCAAAAGAATCCAAATCAGCCAAGGAACCTTGGTACAGTTGGAACAGCTGATGCCAGTGGTTCCAACTGTACCAAACACTTAAAGACAGAACAGGCAAAAAATATAACATATTATGAAGAAAAAATGAGATAAATAATAATAATTACCCTATGGCAGCTGCAGCATGAGGACATGGTATCATTTGGAACTGGAAAACAAGACAGGTGCATGTGTGGCTTTCAAGATCAACAACATAACTCTTGTCATCATTTTTAACCTCAAACTTGGTTGAACTAATTGGTTGCACAGACATTTTGAGGCCCAAATGAACTGATTTTGCCAATCTCATTGATGCCCAATCCGACAAATCTAACTCGAGAGGTCTTTCAGTAGCAATAACCCGCCGCTCATAGAACCAAACTCCAATCCTATCTCGAATAGTCTCCAAAAGGGTGCAAACAGGCAATCTTCTAGACCATCGAAGACAGTTGTTCATACACTCAGCAGGATTAGATGTCATAAGGAGAAAACGACGGACAAGGCAGTGTGAACGAGCCCATCTGCTTGGACCCATTTTCATCAACTTATCATATGCTTTGGCTTTAACAGCCTTCAAATTCTCCATATGCTGCTCAAAATGATTAACCTTGTAAGCCCTTGCAGCTAGTTTGTAAATTTCAACGACATCACTTCCTCAATGCTTGATGTTGTTTTGAATATGATAGCCACAAAGTGCATGGTGCGCTTCTGGAAACACTTGTTCAATCGCATTGCTTATGCTCGGATGCTGATCTGTGACAAACACTAACTCCTCACACACTCCAAATGTCTTTCGTAGCTGCTTAAAGAACCAGATCCACGAAGCATCACACTCTTTGTCACCAATGCCAAAGCCTAAGGGTACTATTTGTTCATTTGCATCCTTGCCAACAGCAACAAACAAAATACCCTTGTATTTGCCCTTCAAATGAGTGCCATCCACAACAATCATAGGCCGACAAAGCTTATATACTTTAATGCAAGCAGACAAAGCAATATATACATAATCAAAGACATTATTTTCATCGGTTTGCAGATCTACAACAGAACCAGGATTTACCTTATCCAACATGTATATATACCTTGCAAGAATGTGGAAGGAAGTATCCGCATCACCATACGTCTTCATAATAGCCAAATTCCTCCCAGCAAGTGCAGTATTATACTTCACATGAATACCATATTTCTGCTGTAGCAACGCCTGAATAGCTTTTGGTGTTAACGTAACACCTTTAACCATCAATTCCGGTATGAAATACGAAGCTAACACTTTAGAAGACACCTTCGGGGGAGCATGATACCTCAGGTCCATCTCACAGCTATGGGGAACGAATTCAGTAATCAACCACATCTTCCCCAACGGCTTTCCCCGAACAATAAATGGGCAACGACCACCAAATTTGCATACAATATGATATCTCTGCTTTGATGAACGAACTGTAGAAAATGTTGAATGGTTAATAAGGTGATAAACACCACAAGCTACAAGCAATCTCTTTTTGTTTGCAAACAGACCGCCCTTACGTAACTCCTCACTGCTCGTGTCATCCTCCTCTATGCCTAGTTCCCGACAAGGAATTGAAGATTGGTATGCAGCACCTGGGATAATCCACTGACTAGTAGGGTGATGATCATCACCATTCTCTTCATCCGAAACATCACTAGATGCCTGCTTGTGACAATCCCTACCACAACAAACATCATAATCACTATCATGATCATCCCAGTAGTCGTTTTGCCCAACAAAATCATCCAGGTCCTCCTCCTCATCCATATCGTCATCCTCAACAACCTCATAATCATCATGAACATCATCAGACTGTTTATCACTACTACTAACATGGCTAGAAGCTGAAACTTCAATAGCAGCAGGACGATGTAAAACATGCTTCGCCAACTCACGACCAATACACGAAACACTGACATGTAATATAGGCATCTCCACTGCACTCAACACATGTGTCAACTCAAAGTCATCAGTGATCTTCATCCTCATCACCTCACATCCAGGAGACTCAAACAACGCATCAATATCATATCTGTAAATCGTCCTCTCTTTCATCACACGCATTTCAAGCTTATCCAATAGCTCATCAAATGTTATGCCATTACCCGGAACATGCATATATTCCCTCCGTCCACCCTCATAAACAGTGTTCACTCCATGAGCAATAATCAAACCTTTTGCACTCATCTACAAAATAGAAGAAAGTGTATCAGTATAAATAGGTCATTATAATATGGACAAATCAGCCATGGAAGCTTGGTACAGTTAGAACAACTGAAGTCAGCTGTTCCAACTGCACCAAACACACACCATGCATGCACACACAACTAAACGAAGATGAATTCAGCCATGGAAGCTTGGTACAGTTGGAATAGCTAATATCAGTCGTTCCAACTGCACCAAACACACACCATGCATGCACACACAACTAAACGAAGACGAATTCAGCCATGGAAGCTTGGAACAGTTGGAACAGCTGATATCAGTCGTTCCAACTGCACCAAACACACACCATGCACAATTAGGGAACGGTGGCATTCTAAAAACCCTAATGGTGAACCCTAGGGGGAACGGGGATCAACTCTCTTCTTCGGTGCAGTTGGAACAGCTGATATCAGTCATTCCAACTGCACCAAACACACACCATGCATGCACACACAACTAAACGAAGACGAATTCAGCCATGGAAGCTTGGTACAGTTGGAACAGATGATATCAGTCGTTCCAACTGCACCAAACACACACCATGCACAATTAGGGAATGGTGGCATTCTAAAAACCCTAATGGTGAACCCTAGGGGGAACAGGGATCAACTCTCTTCTTTGGTGCAGTTGGAACAGCTAATATCAGTCGTTCCAACTGCACCAAACACACACCATGCATGCACACACAACTAAACGAAGACGAATTCAGCCATGGAAGCTTGGTACAGTTGGAACAACTGATATCAATCGTTCCAACTGCACCAAACACACACCATGCACAATTAGGGAATGGTGGCATTCTAAAAACCCTAATGGTGAACCCTAGGGGGAACGGGGATCAACTCTCTTCTTTGGTGCAGTTGGAACAACTAATATCAGTCGTTCCAACTGCACCAAACACACACCATGCATGCACACACAACTAAACGAAGACGAATTCAGCCATGGAAGCTTGGTACAGTTAGAACAGATGATATCAGTCGTTCCAACTGCACCAAACACACACCATGCACAATTAGGGAACGGTGGCATTCTAAAAACCCTAATGGTGAACCCTAGGGGGAACGGGGATCAACTCTGTTCTTTGGTGCAGTTGGAACGAATATCAGTCGTTCCAACTGCACCAAACACACACCATGCATGCACACACAACTAAACGAAGACGAATTCAGCCATGTAAGCTTGGTACAGTTGGAACAGATGATATCAGTCGTTCCAACTGCACCAAACACACACCATGCACAATTAGGGAACGGTGGCATTCTAAAAACCCTAATGGTGAACCCTAGGGGGAACGGGGATCAACTCTCTTCTTTGGTGCAGTTGGAACAGCTGATATCAGTCGTTCCAACTGCACCAAACACACACCATGCATGCACACACAAATCGAGAACAACAAAATGAATACGAATTCAGCCATGGAAGCTTGGTACAGTTGGAACAGCTGATATCAGTCGTTCCAACTGCACCAAAACACACCATGCATGTACACACAAATTGAGAACAAGTAAACGAAGATGAATTCAGCCATGGAAGCTTGGTACAGTTGGAACAACTAAAGTCAGTCGTTCTAACTATACCAAATCACAGCAACCATGTACACACCGAATGAGATGAAAAACGTGAAACAACAATCAAATCAAATAGAAATGGATGCCTAATCAGAATTCAACTAAGCAATTCACATCATGTAAACACATTCATAACATAATTACCTAGATTAATCTAAAAACAAGTACAAACAGAACAATTGCATGATTGAAGAGAATTTTAGAATAACCTCAATAATCTTAGAATCGCATGTTCGTGGAGAGGAGATCGTCTGAGAAAGTAACTCCGATCCAGAGATTTTCGTCGGTGATGTCGCCGGAGATAGGAGAGCTCGAGAAATCATGTCGGATCAATTTCAAATGGTGACGGAGATAGGTGAGCTCCGATCCTAAATTACACTTCCCGGATTAATCAACAAATGGATGGAACATATCAATTTCATGCGACGGGAGGAAGAGAGAAATAGAGAGAGAACGAGAGATGAAGCTGGAAGAGAGAAAGAGAGAGAGAGAGCGCCGTTGATCGAGCTGAGAGAAAGAGGGTGAATTCAATTCATGAGATAGGATAAATCTAATTTGGGTGGGTATTGTGACCCGGTTGGGCGGGTTAGTTAGGATCCGATTGGGCTCAAATAGTTAAAACCCACAGGCTTAGCTTTCGGGCTCAATTTGTAAAGGGATGGCCAAAATTTGGATTTGTAAAATTGGTGGGCTAAAAATTGGGGTGATAGCTCCAATATGGCCAAATCACATAATAAACTCATGTTATATCTAGGCCCATGTACCTTGTTTAATTATGTGTGCTCTTATTTGCCCAATTGAGATCCATTAAAATGTTTGGGCTTATTAAGTGGGCCTACGGGCCATATATGACTTATGTGTTAATTAACTTGACTAAGTTAAATTAGTCAATGGTCTTTGACCCACTAATGTTAATTAATTTAATTAGTTAGATTTAAATGCCTAAGTAATTGATAATGAGATATTTATTTGATGCATGTTATATGAACAATGTGTATGTATAGGTATGAATATACGACATGATGATTAACATGTACTTATGTGACATGATTTGATTAAGTATAATGTGCTTAAGTATGTTGATTAACGTATGCTAATTAATTATTAATTAATTAATTAAAATATTAATTATGTGATTAATTAATCATGATTAGATTAATTACTCAAGCTTAATGACGTGGTATTATATGATCAATTGTTCATGACTTTGCTAATGAAGATTGTTAATTAATTAAAATTAACTAACTAAGTTATATGATGCTATATGTGCTTAATTGCTTAAGTATAAATGTTAAAGCATGACACGGTTTAATGATATGACATGTAGGCATGTATTAATTGCATAAGTATAGTATGAATTATTTATATGAGGAATAATGTGGCATTCATACTTATATGAATCACGATGAAGCATGACATGGCATATCATGATACGACATGTTTTCAAAATCAAGTTTTGAATAACAATTTAAGATGCATGCTTTTAATAAAGGATCGTTGATCCAATTTCTCTAAATTAAAAACTTCAAGGCGATGCCTTGATGGATTCTCAACTCCAAATGATAAAGACTAGGAATAGGTTGACCTTTTGGTTAATAGGATAATTAACCTCAATTAGTATGACGCCTAAGTGTATAGACTGTCTTGTAGGAGACACCAAGTATTAGGGACGCAAGAGGATACTCCACAATACGACAAGGACAAGAGGTGGGTTCCTATTTTCAAACTGTGGGTTATAAGCCCCACGGAGATAACATTTCGGGTTAATAAGCCGTAACTGCTTTCTATGAAAAAGTGATATGCATGCTAAAATGTTTTATGCTCTCTACTCGTGTTTACCATTATGAATGGACTTTATGCCAAATGTTATTACGATCGGCCTTGGGACATGATCACCCCAAGATAGTGCGCACAAGGTTATTATGACGGTTCGGAGAGTGGGAGTGGCTCCCCACTCGAAGGACCGGGGAAGGTAACACGGTGACGAGTTAAGTGCCGGCAAAGTATGATAAAAATGTTTTCGCATATGCATGGGATAAAAATATTTTCTTTTCAAGTATCTCCCTTGTATATGAATGTGAGCATGCTATATCTTTCAAATGATTTTGGCAAAATATTTTTCAAAAGGGGCACGGATCTCACTGAGTACCAAAGTACTCAGCCCAATTTTTTTTTTCAAAACAGGTTGAGTGACGGACGAGATGGAGGTGTGTTGGCATCGAAGATGTTCTAGATGACGATCATTCGGATCGTCATCTCCCATTTCCTTCAATTGTATATTTGTTTGATTAATCCAAGTACAAACTCTTCGACACCTATCTTTCTTCACACTTCGACTAAACCGATCGCGGTTAGTCTCAATCAACACTTCCGCAGTGCGGGGCCAAAGTCCTCATACTTTGACTCCAAGACGATCAAGCTAGGGTAATGAAGACAAGTTAATGAAGCTCCCTCGAGTTCCTTGAAGCCAAGCCTTTTATAGATGTATCTTTTGTAAAGTCAACTTGTAAAGTCAACGATTTATTGTACGGTTCCCAATAACAGTCCAATTATCCGCATAGGCCGGGTAGCTGGTTGTTACAGATGGTATCAAAGCAGTTCGTTTGCTCTGTACCCTAAAAATCAATTCCTTCGAAATCCAAAAATACACTTCTTCTCGAGAACCCGACCTTCACTACGAAGTGCAATACCGCTTCTTTCGAACCCGAATCAAGCCTATTTCGAGTCTCTGGACTCCTAAAATTTTCTAAACCCTTCATACCTTTCATGGTCATAAGTTCCAAAGCGAACCTCTCAACTCACTTATACGATCCAGCGTTCATTTCTATATCGAGTCTTCAGACTTTAAAATTTTCTTTCAAAGCCCTTATGACTTTCTAGTGTCATAACTCTTTTTAAAGTATCCGATCTCCTTGATGAGATTCAAACACTCGATTCCTTTCAAGTAGTCCTCAAGCATACATGTTTACAACGTTCCCAACTCTTAAAAGTTTTGAAATCTTGATATTCTTAAATGATTAAACTCTCAAGAGTTAATATCTTGTACGAAAGTACGAATTCTTTCTTAAATCAATTCAAGGTTTCAACAAGATTTAGTAAAAATGACCAGTTCACAACAAAAATTTTGAACCAAGTTTGTTCCAGATGCCGAATGCTCAACACACCCGTCTGCGTCATTCCAAATAAAGTTTTTTTTTTTAAACCCCTATGTGCTTATATGTGCACCATGTGAATGCAATTATGTATGAATGATTGTTTGCTTTATGCAATTCTCCTTATGTTTGAATGCCGTGCGTACAACAAATGAAGGACAATCCACCTCGACTTATTTGCTTATGGTCACGAGATGAAGACGAAGCATCTAGAAGGACAAACGCGGATGCAACGGACTAGAAAAAAGATTGAATAGGTTTGAAACCTTCTAGCCTTAAGCCAAAAGGATATGAACTCGAAGCTTGAACGATAGTTCTGAACGTAGTTGCTTTAAGAACCACTTTAGGTTATGATATGACTAGAATGTTACTCTCTTTAGATGACTAGAATCACGTAAGCAGATGTGTGCACTAATTACGGAAGACCAAGATATTAAGATCAGGCGAATGAAAAGAAGATACCTCGACCAACGGAGAGAATTATTCAAAAACGAATTGTGGGATCACGAAGCTCGAATAGGAATCAAAAGGGCGATCACCAAATAGGTTAAAATATACGAATATTACAAACGTTAAGAAACCACATTGCATCTGACAACCCCCATTTGTCAAAATCTTTTGTTCTTCAAGTCCAGATCTGGCAAATACTCAATCTGATTATATCTTCTCACCCAAATCAATTCTCATGATTTAAGTTTGATAGAATCTCGACTCGTATTTCACTACCTTACTCGTAGTCGCGCTAGAAACTTCTTTCTTTATCCTTCATACCTTTTTAAAATAAGATTTTGCCGCTACATTACGTTTCAAAATTTTCAAGAAGATCCTCATACCTATTGACAATCATATGATTCGTACCAATGGAAATGATAAGGAAGAAAAAACTCAAGATTCAACATTTCTATGAAGAAAGAACCCGACGAAAATGTTCAAGAAAAGTAATTGGGGCCAATGCCCATAAAAGACGATAGCTTGATTACTGAGCGTGATCTATACAAGTGTTGTATGAAAAGATGCAAATGACTCGAAGAGCGAGGATGAGGAACGCTAAGCCACTCATTGTAGTTCGTCTAGCTTGACCAAGACTTGCCTATATGAGACGCGTCCTATGATGATCACGATATTTGCTTTAACTTGACAATGTTGTTTTATGCTTTGATAATTATTATGTCTGTCCTTTGTGACTGTTTGACTATGTTTTTATGGCTGCTTTGGCCAATATGATATGATAAATGATTTGGTGCACCTTATGAATAGAATGCTCATGATGATGTTTACATGATGATTATGATGATGTTATGCCTAAGGCCTTACGATGATGTTATGATAAGAATATAGCATGCTTTGACCCAAAGGAGAGTCAAATTAATAAGTAAAGTATGAACAGCCTTAGGAAAGATCCCGATGAGTATAGTGTGGATTTCTTTTGACATCTTTTCGGCCTCACGCCAACTTTTCATATTTCTTTTCCAATAAAATGCACTATTTATTGTTCCTGACGTCATCTTTTGCCACTTCTTCTGACGTCACTTCCCTTCGTACACTATCTTCTTTCTTACTTTAACTTCATTGATGCATGACTTTGTTTTCCCCATAAATCTTCTCCTTCAATTGTCAATTTCATTTTTCTTTCGCTCCACAGCTATACCATCACTGATGAGAGCTCAAAGAAGAAAGAATAGGAGCTCCCTAAGAAGTAAGAGATGTAAGTGTCCCATAAGTAGCGTCATTCCTAGTGACACCCCATGTAGTGTCAAGGTGACTTAGTCTAAGCTAAGTAAAAGCTTTAGGTGCTTCCATTAGAAATCAAGACCTTCAATGTGTAAGATAATATAATGACGTAAGAAAGAAAGTCATAGACAAAGTTAAGATTCAATAGAATCGATGTAATGACTAGGGAAAGCCTAGAATGAAGCTCGTAAGATATGATGAAGAGACGAACGATGAAAGACGTGATGCACGAGTGAGGAAAACACCAACATGAAACCTTCATAGGACGATTAGTGCCTCATCGTGATGTCTTAAGCTCACAGGAAGAGTACAAGTGATAGAAACTTCATGAACGATTAAAGATGTCAACGTCGTTAGAAGTTGCTATTAGCCTCCGCGAGATCGCCTTCAAGAATAATTGACCATTTCATATCGATAAAGATACAAAGGAACGTTAGAGCCTTAAGAACGATTTAGGTGAATGCGAATCGTTGACGATTTTCTTCATTCCATACCTATATGGTACAACAAGCCCATTTTATCTGCGTTGACCACATGATCTATCTCGCCTGAGTATCCTTCAAAATTCATAAAATTGTTGCTCTAACATCTCATGTACAAATATATTATCTTAACTTCGTACTTCTTTTCACTTATGTGATATTGAAATCCTCTTTTCTTGAGGTAATTGAACTCGAAAGATCTCATGATCTCTTTTTCGTTCGCTAATTTGGCCTAATGAGTAATGACTCTCTCAAGTGTTCCATAGGATTCCGACGATGTAATATTCTTGAACTATCACTTCATCCTCTAATGTTGAATTGCACTGTTTAGCATTTATCTCACCCAAGAAAATCCTCATTAATGATAAACCTTCTTCTTGCTTTGACTAATCCTATTTAAAATTCCGTTTTTGTCCAAACATAGCCCCACCCAACCCTCCCTTCAATTAATATTCCTGACTTTCTTTGATATCGACCAAGCAGTCGAAAGCATCTTATTTCTTTCCATAGATCTGAAGTGTGTTATCCAAAACTTGCCTCTATAACACACCTAGTATTGTATTATGAACAACGTTGCTAAATGACACGTGTATGTTTTGTTTTTCTTTCAGAAATTTCAACTTCTTACATAACTGTCTTTGTTCAGACATCATCTCTACCAAGTACTCATGAAACGATGATGTTTTGTGACTCTAATATTGTGTGTCGCTTTAATATTTTCCTCCTAAGACACACTTTGAACTACTAACAGGCTCAATTGTGAGCAATATTTCCTTTTATTAGAATCGGACTTCATGTAGAAATACTAGCCTTTTCTAGCATTCTCATACAGCTAAATATTGTCAAGATCTCCTGATCAAACGTCATGAAAATGTCTTAACACTAGGTTCTATTTGAAGTATGTCGCTATCTTCTCCACAATGCAACTGCTACGTTAAGACTCGATAAGTAAACGAATGTCCTCAACAGTACATAGGTACATCGCGAATTCTTCTTCACAATATTGATTCTCTTTAACCTTATGAAGCCCTTCTCAGAGACACCCTCTCTATCGCACATCCGGTAGAATGACAACTCATTTTTCCATACAATAATCATTGAAAAGTCCTTGATTGAGGCAAACTATTTCTTCTATAACTCTATCAAGTCATTAAGTAAGATAAACTTTATATCAAAAGTCATGACTAGAGACTTACAAGCTAACTCCTTGAAACTTGATTACAAAATTCATGATGCTTAATGCCAAATTTTGTTCCACCCAAGAATGTTATTCGATCTTTGATGATAATCATCACATATGATTCTTTCTGTGTGGTCATTTTCTTTCCTCTGACCAATTTACGATGTTTATACGATCATAGAAAATGTACCGGTTGGTTTGCACGTGCACGATGATTTCTACGATCCTGAGAATGTTATTCTCTCTCTAGCTACGTACAAGAGATTAAGATTAGCTCTCCTCTAGAACGAATTGACTGTTGCAAATGCTCGATGAAGTCCTGACCACGTCACTAAATGATTTAGACAAGTCTATTGCCTGGCGCACAATTTCGATTAAGATGAAACTTTAAGCAAGTATAGCTGTAGCTAAAGGAAGAAATGATTTCGATCCGCATATAAGGATTTAGAATAAGTCCCCTAACGGGAAATGATGAAGGTAGTTTTAAGAAGATGAAATTGTCTAACGTTTTGGGTCAGTTTAAGAAGAACGAATGAGTTAGAACTCGGCGATAAAGATTAGGTAGTATAGTATTCGAGTATCCGTGCATATGTTAGAAGTTATTAGGAATTCGCTCGATAGGATACTAGGAAACCGGTAGAAGTAGGATTTGAAACCGCACCGACGCCAGTAAAGCTACACGACAACGACGACTCTCGCTATAGAATTGTAGAAATGCTAATTTAGGATTCGTTAACCCCTCGATTTACCTTCCCAAGAGAACATCTTACCCGATGAAATTACCAGCCCTGAGATACACCTACTGCGAACGCCAAAATCAACAATCGGAAGCCGACACCATCCTATCACAAATCGAAGATATAATGACTAGTAGAAGAATTACCCTTAAAGAAGAACGACTTACGATGCGAATGCCACGACACGAAGACATGAAAAGTACCAAGCTACGTGAGAGTGATAATATAAAAGCTTACAAGGTGAACTACATGTACGAGACCCCGAAAGAGTGGTCATTATAAGAAAAGGATTGAAGAATACGACGCTAGTACTGATAGGTAGAATTTGATTAAGACGCGACTTAAGAAAATTGACAGGACACTGCATACGAGATGAAGAAACCAACAATGATGAAGAAGTTGTAGCTGCCATGATAAACTAGAACAATCAATTCCAATAACAGATATGTTAATTAGGTCAGCTTTAGGACAAACGATAACAATGAATACGAGATGACGACCAAGTCTCTCCATGACGCTTATAAGCACACTATTGCCAAAACTACACTGCTGAAATTTGTTTTCACGAATCCATATACGACAAACGGTAATGATATAGACACCGACAAAGGAAACAATAGAACCCGGGGCGATGCTAGAAAGCGACTAGTATGATAAGATTAGAACGATGATGATGTACGTTAGCAAAATGCTAAATTAAGTTAAGTATGTCGGGCTTAGACTGTAAATAGAACGTTTTAAGCCAAGTGCTAAGATATAGGATTATCCATAATCCTTTTTAAGGAAGGTAGATTCCCTCAAGTATGAGTAAGTTACCTCCAAGTCTTACCAGATACCCGTTAGAGGTATATTGCCTTCTAGAATGATTAGTTTTTAGCAAAGACTTAAGTTAAAAGAGCATAAGATGATCAGAGTGGGCAACAGAAGCATAATAGGCCCATATTCTCATTAAGCAAAAGAATGATGATAATGATGATGAGCCAATAGAGCCATGAATAAGAATAGACCAAGAGAGTCTAGAAAGAAGTAAAGACCTTCTATCAATTAGAAGTACGAAATTTCGAGGACAAAATTTATTTTAAGGAGGGTAGAATGTAACACCCCGCAAAATCGGTCTAGAAAAAACCCGAGTAAATTAAAACTTTTGAGATGGGTCCTTATTCCCGGAGTTTCAAAAGAAAATAATATTTCTTTTATTGATAAGATAAAGACTTTGTTTAAAAGGGAAAAGAGTTTTCGATTGCAATTTCAAATAAATGCATTCCTCACATTTACAAACGAGCACGAGCATGAGCATGACACGACATATGTTTTAAATGTGATTTTCATCTCATACTTTGCATTTTATTTATTCAAACATGAGCATATATTTCGCTAAATAATTCCTTAGCTCAAATAATAAAATACGTGTTGATGAAGATAGATCGTGCCCGGATGAATAACACGAGATGAATGAAATTTATATACCTATACATGTGAGTGATGTGTGTATGTATAAGTGTATGAAATTACTTGCAAGATGGTTTACTATAAAAATAATAAAGTGTTAGATGTTTGCTTGCAAGTGGATGAATAAGACAAATGCGAGAAATAAAATAAAAGATAAAGATTATGAGAGAGAGGGATATGTATGCGTATAGAGAAGAGAGAGAGAGAAGAGAGGATGCCAACTTGCACAAAGACATCTCCATGCAACCTATTTGTCTTCTACTTTTGAAATTGGCCAATGCATGCCTCCCCTCCTCTTACACACACACACTCACCCATACAAGCAATTCTTCATTTCCATCAATTTAAACTCCCAAAAATCTGCAGCCCCTCCACTTCACTCTCACCATCAATAATTCATCTTCTCCATCATCAATTTTTCCCTCAAGAACAAAGCTTCATCACCACCCCATTCCTCCATCATTTTTCCCCATCACCACCACCATTTCTTCACCATCTAGGAGAGCTTATTGTGAGGAAGAGAAGCCCCATCAAGGATCTAGAAGGGCACAAAAGAAAGGGAACCGAAAATGAGAGTGGAAAGGGGAAAAGCTAGGTATCACACTTAATCTTCAATTTTATGCTTTCTTCTTTAAATTCCTCCTAGGAAAATCATGTTAAAGGGTGTAGAAGTATTTGCATGTTAGTTTTGAAGCATGAATAATGTCAAAAGATAGGCTTAGCTCTCAATTTTCCATGGGGTTTGATGATTATTACTTGATTTCTTGATATCTATGCATTTCTATGCTTTAGGTGTGTTCTAGATAAATTGCATGTTAAAATTTACTTTTAAATTGAGGTTTATGTTATAAGCATGATGTATGTGTAGATCTAGGGCTTATAAGTACGATTTATGATCTTTGAGATGCAAAGATATTAGATCTCCAAGTGTTAGAAATTTTCAGCATGATTTTTGTTAAATTGAATTAGAACAGAAGGTAAAACCCCTATTAAATTAACTCTGATTGACTTGAGATTTCAACATGTTGTAGATCATGATGTCTAGTATAACATATTCAAAATTCAGAATTTTTCATTGAGCCAAACTCGCTCTACACGCTCAACTGTCCGCATCCTTCTAAAATTGGACAGTTTCATTTCATCAGTTATTATCTCCTTGATTCTTTGTGATATTCATGTTTTGCTTTTTAGAATCATATAGTACACATCTCGAGGTTTTCAATGATATAAAGAAGTCAATTTTTCATCTAGTGATGTATCCTTTATGAATTTTCTTGTGGAGCCCTTGTGCAGAAATTTCCAGAAATTTTCCAGAAAATCTTGCATTTTGCAATCTGCCCAAAAAACGTATTTTGCTTAATTTAAATATCTTCAAAATGATTTTTACCACTTGAAAGTAGTAATTTGGTCAGTTTAGGATGTTAGTTCAAAAGGGCAAATTGACCGAAGGTCGTTTGCTATTTTTACAAAGCCCGTTTGTGTTTTCGATGCACTAAAATAATTTCCAAAGAATTTCCTTATTATTACTATTTTATAAAAAGTTTTCTTAAAATTATATATAATTATTTATCCTTAAAAAGTCAGCTTATAAATTATTATAAGTTAGTATTTTATAAAAAGAGTTTTTATAAATTAAATTCTAAGAAATTAAGGTTGGACCTTTTAAATTATTGTCCTAATGGACTTGCATGTTGGATTGGGCCAGTAGAATTTAAAGTGTTGGGCCCTATTTGTTAATTAATTAAATATGTTATATCTAGGCTCATATACCTTGTTTGGTTATGTGTGCTCTTATTTGCCCAATTGAGATCCATTAAAATATTTGGGCTTGTTAAGTGGGCCTACGAGCCATATATGACTTATGTGTTAATTAACTTGACTAAGTTAAATTAGTCAATGGTCTTTGACCCACTAATATTAATTAATTTAATTAGTTAGATTTAAATGCCTAAGTAATTGATAATGAGATATTTATTTGATGCATGTTATATGAACAATGTGTATGTATAAGTATGAATATACGACATGATGATTAACATGTACTTATGTGACATGATTTGATTATGTATAATGTGCTTAAGTATGTTGATTAACGTATGCTAATTAATTATTAATTAATTAATTAAAATATTAATTATGTGATTAATTAATCATGATTAGATTAATTACCCAAGCTTAATGACGTGGTATTATATGATCAATTGTTCATGGCTTTGCTAATGAAGATTGTTAATTAATTAAAATTAACTAAGTTATATGATGCTATATGTGCTTAATTACTTAAGTATAAATGTTAAAGCATGACACGATTTAATGATATGACATGTAGGCATGTATTAATTGCATAAGTATAGTATGAATGATTTATATGAGGAATAATGTGGCATTCATACTTATATGAATCACGATGAAGCATGACATGGCATATCATGATACGACATGTTTTCAAAATTAAGTTTTGAATAACAATTTAAGATGCATGCTTTTAATAAAGGATCATTGATCCAATTTCTCTAAATTAAAAACCTCAAGGTGATGCCTTAATGGATTCTCAACTCCAAATGATAAAGACTGGGAATAGGTTGACCTTTAGGTTAATAGGATAATTAACCTCGATTAGTATGACGCCTAAGTGTATAGACTGTCTTGTAGGAGACACCAAGTATTAGGGACGCAAGAGGATACTCCACAATGCGACAAGGACAAGAGGTGGGTTCCTATTTTCAAACTGTGGGTTATAAGCCCCACGGAGGTAACATTTCGGATTAATAAGCCCTAACTGCTTTCTATGAAAAAGTGATATGCATGCTAAAATGTTTTATGCTCTCTACTCGTGTTTACCATTATAAATGGACTTTATGCCAAATGTTATTACGATCGGCCTTGGGACCCGATCACCCCAAGGTAGTGCGCATAAGGTTATTATGATGGTTTGGAGAGTGGGAGTGGCTCCTCACTCGAAGGACCGGGGAAGGTAACACGGTAGGCGAGTTAAGTGCCGGCAAAGTATGATAAAAATATTTTCGCATATGCATGGGATAAAAATGTTTTCTTTTCAAGTATCTCCCTTGTATATGAATGTGAGCATGCTATATCTTTCAAATGATTTTGGCAAAACGTTTTTCAAAAAGGGGCACGGATCTCACTGAGTACCAAAGTACTTAGTCCAATTTTTTTTTTTTTTTTAAAACAGGTTGAGTGACGGACGAGATGGAGGTGTGTTGGCATCGAAGATGTTCTAGATGACTATCATTCGGATCGTCATCTCCCATTTCCTTCAATTGTATATTTGTTTGATTAATCCAAGTACAAACTCTTCGACGCCTATCTTTCTTCAAGCTTCGACTAAACCGATCGCAGTTAGTCTCAATCAACACTTCGCAGTGCGGGGCCAAAGTCCTCATACTTTGACTCCAAGACGATCAAGCTAGGGTAATGAAGACAAGTTGATGAAGCTCCCTCGAGTTCCTTGAAGCCAAGCCTTTTGTAGCTGTATCTTTTGTAAAGTCAACTTGTAAAGTCAACGATTTATTGTACGGTTCCCAGTAAGAGTCCAATTATCCGCATAGGCCGAGTAGTGGGCTGTTACAGTTGTGCGATCTTGGCAAAATCCTTGACAAATCTTCTATAGAACCCATCGTGCCCTAGGAATCCTCTCAACTCCTTCACAGATCTTGGGTAGGGTAACTTGGCAATAATGTCGATCTTGGCTTTATCCACCTCAATTTCTTTTCCTAAAATGACATGCCCCAAGACGATTCCTTCTTTTACCATGAAATGGCATTTTTCAGAATTCAACACAAGGCTCTTCTCAACACATCTCTTCAAGACTCGATCCAGGTTGTTGAGGCATGATTCGAAGGTCTTGTCGTAGATGGTAAAGTCGTCCATAAAGACTTTGATGCACTCTTCAAGAAGGTCTGAAAAATTGTGCATCATTCACCTTTGAAATGTTCCTGGTGCATTACACAACCCAAATGGCATCCTCCTATATGCAAATATGCCAAACGGGCACGTGAAGGTGGTCTTTCCTTGATCCTCGTCAGCAACCCAGATCTGCATGTAACCAGAATAACCGTCAAGAAAGCAATAATAATCATTACCAGCTAACCTCTCAAGCATCTCGTCGATGAAGGGCAAAGAAAAATGATCCTTCTTTATCTTTTGGTTGAGCTTTCGGTAATCTATACACACTCGCCATCCAGTTTGCAATCTCATGGCCACCATCTCATTCTTCTCGTTCTCAATAACTTGGATTCCTGACTTCTTGGGCACCACGTGCACAGGACTTACCCACTGGCTGTCAGACACGGGAGATATGATTCCCAAGTTAAGAAGCTTGAGTATCTCTTTCATTACCACTTCTTTCATGGCTGGGTTCAATCTTTTTTGTGGATCTCTTACTGGGGCAGCATCCTCTTCAAGCAAGATGTGATGAACGCAATCCACAGGGTTAATGCCTTTGATGTCGGCCAAGGTCCACCCTATTGCCTCCTTGTACTTGCTCAGCACCTCACCAATTCTGACCTCCTCCATGCTCGATAACTCAGATGATATGATCACGGGCAAGGTCTCGTTCTTGCCAAGATATATGTATTTCAGGTGCTTGGGCAAAAGTTTCAACTCCAATGTAGGGGCTTTTTGCAAAGATGGCACCAACCTGTCCTCCGACTTCAATTCAGGGATGTTGAGTGGTTCAAACCCCTGAGGCTGCATGTTGCCCGGAATCCTGGCATAACTACATTCTTCCACATCTGCTGGTTCTTCGTTCTGGGCAAGATCCTCTTCTGTCTGCAAGCCGGCATCCTTCCCAAGAACGGTCTGTTGCCAAAATTTTTCTACCAACTCCTCAGTCTCATCATGGGTAAGTTCCTTAAGTTCCTCATCGAACTCGTCTTCATCTTCATGGGAGTTATTAGGAGTGTTATTGTCCTCTAGCTCCTCATCCATCCCATAGTCTTCATCGATGGAGTCGAAACTATGCCCATGGACTGATTCTTCCCAAAAATCTTTATCATTGTCGTACTCATCGCCTTCATAAAACTCCAACAAGGCACCATCATCCTCAATATCCTCATCTTGGTCGAGATCCAGGTCAAGACCCTGTATTAAATTGAGTTCCTCCTGGCCTGTGTCCTCGTTGTCTTCTAAGAAGCAACTTAAGCTATTCAATGTCTCCATTCGTCGACCAAATGTATTGAGGGTGTTGAGGTGTTCTAGGGCATCATCCTGATTTTGCCGATACGCGTCAAACTCGACGACTTCTCCAGCTACTTGAACTGTCAACCTCCCAGTGTCACAATCGATTTTGGTGCAGGCCGTCCTCAAGAACGGCCTTCCGAGCAAGATCACTGGGTTCTTGATTGCCTTATTTCCCATGTCAAGAACATAGAAGTTAGCTGGGAACAGAAGATCCCCCACCTTGACCAATACGTCCTCCAGAACGTCATCGGGGTAGACTGTGAATAAATCTGCCAATTGAATGGCAACACGGGTAGGAGATAATGGTCCAAAACTCATTTCGTCGAACATGATTCTTGGCATTACATTTATCGAAGCTCCTAGATCAAGCATCGCCTTAGGTATTGACGTAGTACCTATCGTGCATGGGATAGCGAACATGCCAGGATCCTTTTTCTTGAGCGGGATGTGAGAATTCATGAGGGCTGACACGTTCTCCACATGGAAACGGGCATTATCTGGGTACTTGGTCTTCTTCAAGCACATCTCTCGCAAAAATTTTGCACACTTTGGCATGGATTGCAATGCCATCAATAGTGGAAGACTTATCTCCACTTTCTTGAACACCTCCATCATGTCCTCCAACTCCTTCTGATCACGACCACGGGCAAAACATCTTGGATATGAGATCTTTGCCTTAGCAGTGCGAGGAACAGTCCTTTTGGCTAAAGCCTCTGCTTCTTTTTCAGCCTTCAAAGAGTCCAACAACACACCATATTTATCAAACCCCAGCTTTGATCTCTCCATCTTCACGTAATCAAACAAGGCTTCATCCTCCTCATTATCGAAGACGGGGTTTTTATTGGCCTTTATCCCTTCTTCACGTTTTGCCTTCAACTCTACATAAAGGTCATTGATATCTCCTGAGCTCATCTTAGTTTCTTCTACTCGAGTAGGTCTCTTGAGTTGGGTTTTGGGCAGCACCTCTGACAAGTCCTTACCACTTCGCAAAGTCACAGCATTGACTTGCTCCTTGTTGACCTCTACTTGGGCAGGAAGCCTTCCGTTCTTGTCATCTACAAGCTTTGACAGAGTTTGGTTTATGTGAGTTAATTGATCTTGAAGGTTGTTCGATTGACCTCGGCTTTCCAATTGAAAGTTCTCAAAATCCCTCCTAAGCCTTTGGTTCTCATTGGTAAACCTATCAATGGTCTCCTTCATGAACTCTGTCTTTACTGGTTCTCGATGTGGAGGAACATAGTTATGTTGCTGTTGAGGCTGCTGTTGAGGTGGAGGCACATATTGCTGTTGAACAGGCTGCTGTGGTTGTTGGTGGGCAGGAGGCATTTGATAATGGTTGTTGTCATATCTCAGGTTCTCGTGCTGATTCTACCTATAGCCATAGTTGTTGTTATTGCCATACTGGAACCTTTATTGCCCACCACCTTGTTGGTTCTGACCTATTGCCTTCACATCTTCTCCTTCTTCCACGAACCAACTAGGGCATTCTGAGGTGACATGGGATGTTGCTTGACATACTTCACATCGCTTCACAGCTCTGTGAACTTCCTTTCCATCAACCTTCTTTTTCAAGTCCCCATCTGGCCAGACATCTTGGTCATGAAGTCTTTCATGGTGCTGGCCAAGTTGTCTGAATTTCCATTATTGTCTTCATACCCCCCTCTTAGGATATCATCTTCATCTCGTGATTGTTCAGCCATGGCGGCTATTTTCTTGAACACTTCAGATGGTAGTTGATCGACTATTGCTCCTCCACACGCTACAATTATGTATTTCCTCTCTGATGCTCTCAGTCATTTCAAGAAATGTTCGATCAAATCAATGTCCTCGATTCGATGTTGAGGATATCTTGCAATCAACTTTTTGAACCTCTCATAATACTCGTACAGCGACTCACTCCTACTCATTTTGATCGAGGAAATGACATTCCTTCCATTTTGTATCCGGTCAACTGGTATGTATTTGTCAAGGAAAGCTTGCTGCAACTTCTTCCAGGTGTTGATGCTTCTCTCTGGCAAGGTGTAAAGCCACTGTCGTGCTCCGTCAAGAAGTGAGAATGGAAACGTGAGTAACCTTACGTAGTCTGGAAATGTATCTTGAGCAGCATCTCGTTCTCTGGCAGCATCTCGGGTAGGAGTGGTATTGTTCCTTACAGTGGTGATCGCCATCTCAAAGTCTTGAAGATGGGTCTGAGGGTCTTCTCGGGGATGATCACTGAACTTGGGCAGTATTCGAATCAGCGAATGTTTGAGCTCCCAGTTGCCATTGATGGTGGGAAACTGGATACTTGAAGGTCTGATCCCCTTGTCGTCAGGGAACATGATCTGACGGATGGTTTTCTCTTGCTGTCCTGCCATGGTTATTGATGTTTCTGATTCTAAACTAGATGTTGACTTTTCGCTGTCTGTACTTGCTGTTGAGCAAGAATCATCTTCTTGCTCAATATCCTTATCTTCTGTCAAGCTCGGCAACTCTGAAGGTTCGTTGACGCCTTCCTCCACCTCTTTCTTCTTCTTACGTTGTTTTGCTCGATTTCTCATTGCTATCATCTCCGGGCAAGTTCCTGGATCTTGTGGATCTTCGTTACTCTGTAGATGTGGCTTGGGCATAAACCATGCTCAACTCAAGCTAGAAGAGCAAACTAGCTTAAAACCAGGTCCCCGGCAACGGCGCCAATTTGACGAAGCGTTGTTGTCACACTCTTCGCACAAATGAATTTATAAAATACTTCTTGCCCAACAAGGTAGTAGTTAATGGTAAGTGGGGTCGATCCCAAGGGACTTGGCATAGATCTGCTCTTCAAGTCGAACTCAACAAAAGGGGTTTTGACTACAATGTATCATGTAACTCAACAAGTAACAATATCAAATAATAAAAGAGTTTGGATTGGGTTTCGAATCCATGATCCTAATTACTCATCACTCGTTCATTGGTGCAAAGATATTCAATTAACTGATCTTATCACTTGGTTTAAGACAAAGATTAGTTTATACCCTAAAGGTCATGAAGTCACGATATAAACACACTTAGCCTATGTCTATCCAATTTTACAGATCTTGTCCAGAAGGCAAGATCTCCTCTCTTGATCAACAAAGTCACGAAGACACTTCAGTAACGATGCTGCCCACGAGGCATTAAGAATAAACAGACCCAAGACAGCCAAGAGGTAGGTCAATACCGACTGCTCTCCAACACTCTTTACCTTCTTGGGCACGAGAGGCACTCTCGAGTTGATCCCCAAATCCTGTTAATGACTTAATCTCAATATCTAGATGTTGATCAATCAAATGTCAATATCAATCAAGTCTAGAATTAATCCTAAGTGTTTCAGGAACAAAATTAATTAACGAACTAACACAATTCGACCTCACGAGTTTAGAACGAGTAGATTACGATCACTTCATCTACATCTAACCCAAAAAATAAATTTAGCTAGACATAATAGTAAACGAAAGCACAAAATATATAAAGGAAAACATACTTATCATAAAACTGAAAATGGGTTGCTGCCCAAAAGCGTAGTCAGCAACCAAGGTCTTGGCTTCAAAGCCAACAACTAAACTACTGCAGAAAATATAAAATGAACGTAAAAATAAATTGCCCGTAGGACTTGTTTCTTCCTCCCTTCCTCTCAAACTAAGAATGCAGAACTAAGAATAAAAACGGCACACATTACATAAAGGAGTCGGCCATATATATAGGCGATAGAAATTAGGGTTTAGGGAAGTTTCCTTGTTGATGAATGACTCTTCCATGCATATCCGCCTCTCTCTCTCATGCATGCAGCCACGATTCTCTTTCCTTGCTTGGTAGATATCTCCTTTGATTAGGTCCGGCTAGGATAAGGAAAGAAAGATCCAATCCCTATCCTCTTCCTTGAAGAAAAAGAAATCTGCTGCTGGCTCGACTCGCTTCTTACCCATGATGTCACAGTCCCAAATCCCGAGGAACGGCCGAAGCCGGGGTGCGACTGGGGTTGGATTAAAGAAGCGAGGAAGAAGGGGGCTAACTGACTAACATACATAAAAGACATCAACAATCAATGAACAAGGCTTTGAATATAACAAAGAAAGAGTTAATCACGAGTGATTACTCGACAAAAGTACAGGATAGTAACTAAGTTCAAGTTTATAGACTTATACTACAGAGTTTTGTTCAATAGACAAGTTCTCAAAAGACTTAGAGTTTGGCAGCGGAAGAGTCCTAACTAAAGCATCCTATCTTTTCAACTCAACTTCAACCGTTGCCGCTCACGTCGTTTCAACCTGCACATTTAGAAAACAATGCAGGGCTAAGTACAAAAGTACTTAGTGGGCACGATGCCGAAATCATAATCATAAGTATAGATAAATATGGCATTTCATAAAGGTAGCACATCGGGGTTTTATTGAAAGAGGCCCGTGTCTACTAAACATTTTCTGACTCTTTTCTCAAATTAGCTTGCAAGCATTTTTCTGGTATGTTACATTCAATCTTGACCAAAACTCATTCACCGTGGCTGGTACCCCTCAACAGGATATCACATACACCACAGGTTACAAAGTGCACTAACTCTAGAAAGCACTTAGCAGCTAACTCAGAGCCGATCGTTAGTTAACCTAGTTAGATTAACTCTAAATCTGGAAAACATTTATGTTAACTCAGATAGTTACAAGAGAACTCACATAAAACATAAAACAGTTCATGCCATAATATCACTTTAAAAACATAGATATCAAAGCGATAAAGAAAGATTTTCCGAGCATTGCTCGTTTTATTTTTATATATAAAAGCCCACCTCGTAATACAGAACTAAGAAGTACTAGCTTCCAGTCTTCGGATCTTCCGTCCTTTCTTCACTGCTGGCTTCCTCCTTCATCATAAAATAATAATACTTAAACTCGGGTCGTAAAAGATAATCGATCAAAGAAAATCGAAATAGGTTTTAGTCGTTTCATTCTTTAGGCATTTGCACGCTTACTAGATTCATTTTACTTAAACGGGAACGAGACTCGTACAAATCCCGTTTAGAACTCGAAAGGTCTCATACTCGACTCTTTGGTCAGTAGAGAAGGTAGTCGGTAGCTCGATACGACTTAAAAGATCATAAGGAACTAAGTTGGAAAGAATCGACTTAGGAAAATTACGTTTTAGTTCATTATACGACTTAAGCAATTTCTCGCTTAATTAAACTTCTTTACTTGAACGGATAAGAGGTACCAACTCGACTCGGTTAGCACTCAAGGCTCCTTTCTTGACTCTAGGGTCAGTAGGAAGATAGTCGTTAGTTATTACGGCTTAAATGATCGAAAGAAAACTAAGTTGCGAACGAATCAACTTAGAAGAATGAAAACTAAAATTTCACTGCGCATTACCGAAACTCTGGGGACTGCCCAGAATAGGGGGTCTGGAAACAGGGGATGAGCCCTATACCGTTTGAAAGTTTGGGATGTCTAGTTTACGCTCCAATTTACGGATCGCAAATCCGATAAACGAGTTAGAAGTTATTACAGTTTCCGGCGAGGGTCGCAAAACTGCCGCGCTAACCCTAGTTGCTCGATAGAATCGACGTATAGCTTCTTAGGTTCGTTCTAAGTTCTCGTATTCGACTTCTTATGAGACTTGACCCTCAAGGCAGTCAACACGTACCCCCGTACGTGATGAACTCCTTCTCAAAACTCGTCCAATAGCACGACGTTCTAAACGTCGGCTTTCAACTAACATGTACTAAACCAACAACACTACACCAAAAATGCTCATAGATAACGCCTCATAGATAACGGATATTTAATATATCCGTTATCTATGAGCTCCCTTTTTACGTAGATAACGGATATTTGAAATATCCGTTATGAAGAAACTGTTATCTATAATCATTAATAACGGTTTTGCGTCTTACGTTATCTATTAGCGTTATTTATGTGTATTTTTAATAACGTGTTTTTAATACCGTTATGATTTGTGTTATGTATGAGGACATTAATAACGGTAAATAATTATGTTATTAATATGTGTTATCTATTAAATTATTTTATTTTTTAATTCAAAATATTTTGGCCAAATTAATTAGCGGGAATGAGCAAATTTTTTCCCACGCACCCAAAACATTCCGCCATTCTCTTCCCTCTTCTTCCTAACCTCAGCGTCGCCTGCCATTCATCTTCGCTCTTCTGCCATTCCTCCGCCACGCTGCCGTGTCTCCGCCACACCGCCGTGTCTCCACCCACGCCGCCGTTCCTCTGGCCGCGCCTTGTTTATCTACTGCGCCCTAAATCCCAAAAATTAATATCTCTGTTGAAGGAAGGCCCTTGTTCACATTCGGTATGCACGCTCTTTTCATCTTGAAATTGTTCTTTATTCAGAGTTTAATATGTGTGTTTTGACTGATTTTTTCGTTTACTGCATGTGGGTTTAGGGAAGTTTTAGTTTTTCAAACCAACAAATCCCTAATTAGCTCAAAACTCTAAAATTTCGTTCCACTAAGTCGGAATTTGCTCGCTATTTTCGCCGATCTTTTGTAAGCAATGGATTTTGAGGTTATTGCTTCACCTCCCTTTTCGTTTCACCTTTTTTTTTTTGCTGCTATTCGTGGTTTTGCCATTCATTCCACCTGCTTGTGAAAATGCCTAGACGAAAAACTGGAACTAAGGATACTTCACGTCTCATAAGATTCATGAAATGGTAAGAAAAGGCTTTCTTTGTGTATGAATTTTTCAGCTTAGCTTGAAGTTGTGTGGGAAGTAATGATGCAATCTTCATAAGATTGTATCGTTTTCGTGGTGTTTACATATTTACTGAAAAACTTGAATAGTATTTTGATGAACTAATACAACTGATTGTGCTTAGACATGGAAATTTTCAGATAGTGTCTTGACTAGTATCGGATTTGTTGCATCTGATCTTTTAATAAGCATCAAATTAAATTTCAGGGTGGATGTTCTCTTACATTTTATATGAAGATTTTAAATTTAATAAAAGATGTCCTCTACAGAGTATATAATGGGATCTGAAGTCCCTGATAAAGATATAGTTTATAATTTTATTTGGCCTTCCAGCATGCTGCTTCAATATCTCGTTAGTTGCATAAGAGCAGGCTCTGCAGTATCCTGTCATATGAATGGTAATGCAGATTTTGCCACAATGTCAGTCAGCAGGGTTTCTTAAAGTGAAATTTATTAAAATTTGATTATATAGTATTACTTGCAAACTTACAATAATCCTGGCCAGCTAAGCTTTCACATCTGAATATAATATACTTTTTTGGACCTGCTTGCGTAGTTATCACATGGTGGCGTCAACTCTGTAAATTTGGATTAACTGAGCTTGTTTCTATCTCATTGGACTGCTTCTGACCATTAGTTTTGATATATCTCATTGTTATTTTTGTCCTCTCTATCTTTCTATGACATGACATCACTGCATACTGTATTCAGGCACTTCTTCTTCACAATCATGCTCTTCGTATATGGTCGAATTCTCAGTCAAAGGCTTGTGAATACTGATTTCCTAATTGTGTTGCAGGATAATTTTATTACTTCTTGTTTTTTAGGAGCAACATTATTAGTCCTAATCAGCTTGTTATGTGCATTGATTTGTGGATCCTCTCTTGTTATATCGTTTGCAGAGATATCATTCGTGGTAGTCCAGAAGTTAAATGGGAAACAGTAAAGGATTAGAGAATGCAAAAAAGCTTTTGAATGAAGCTGTTATCATGCCTATAAAATATCCACAGTAAGTCTAGTGGTAGTTATCTACGCCAGTTTTATATCCATTCTTCTTGTAGGTCTACTATGGAATTAGGTGGCGGTTTGACTTGCCTTGACTTAAACATCAATCAAATTGAGGTCACTTTCCTGTCAGTTCTTTGTCCCTCCCCCCCCCCCCCAAAACACACACACACACACACACACAAATCTATCATTTCAATTTGTTATAGGCAGCTCTACCCAGGAGCTGTAGTAGTCTGATCTTGGTTATCTGATTAATATCTGGTAGGCTGTCAATGCAAAATATGGAAGCAATATTCCTCTGCTTTTGGTGAATACAATCAGTGCACATAGGAAAGTATTGCAGGTAACTGTTCTTGTATATTCATCTGGAGCTGAATTTTCTTGGGGACTAAAAGTTATTCAAATGATGTCAGTACCTGGCTGCGAAGCACCCAAATAAGAACATCCAAGCTATTGAACAGGTTTGATGTTTTGATGCTTTTGTTGTTTGCCTCTGTGATTCATCTGGAATTTGCTGGATAACTTTGTCCACTTAGTTATGGATATATATATATATATATTTTACAGAGCATCAATGACCAAAAAGATGCAGTCAAATTCGAGCCTCCTTCAGCTAAAGGCCACGATGACATCAGTTCCATCACCATCCGGATATTTGATCCGGACATGTGATGGTGGAGGATCGATTATTCACATCGTAGATCACCTTAATCTGGAGGTCGTAATCTTTATTTGCTTCGCACAAGTTATACTTTCCTTAAATGGCTTATTTCGTCTTACATTCTGCTTGTCCAGGCGTGGAGTGTGCTGGATGTGCTAAGGCCACTCTATGAATCTTCGAAAGTTCTAGCACAGAAAACTACTATTGCTGTGAGTTCACTACCTACTTGTTTCGTATTACAGAGTCAGTTGAGTTCAAATCTTCATCCATTTTTAACTAACTACTGTGACTTTAACAGGCACTAAAATATATACGGAAAATAGCTCAGGAGACGAGTGGTGAGGTCGTATATGGTCTTGGTAGGCAACCAGCTGTTCTTATCTTTTCATATGCCTCTGTTATGATAGTTCCTTTCACTAATTTAAAAATTTCTGCTTACGCTTATACTATCTGTGCTACTTAGATGAGGAAAAACTACACAAATAGTCGTGCTTATCATATAATTCCTTCTCATAATCTAGCTTCATTAAATTGTGCACTGATGGAATCATATGATAGTTCCTTTCACTAATTTAAGGTGATAGAGCTGTCAATTTCTGGAACAATTAAGGTGATAGAGCTGTCAATTCTGCTTACGCTTTCTTAGGTGGGGATTGACCAGAAAATTTGAATTTGGTTTCTCACTCCCATCAGGCTCCATTAACAGTTAGGATCTGATAGCACTTCACCCAGTATAGACGGTCAGCAAAATTTTCTCTGAATAAATGTATATCAACTTTTGGGGGCAGAAAGAAGTCTGTTTTAGTTGTAAAAAGGTTTGGTGACTTCGGATTTCTTTAGTTTTACTTTTATTAAAATGCCATTACTAGATCATGCTTTTCCTACTTTATTGCTTCAAGCACATCAAATAAAAATCCACCTGGGAAGAGGAAGAAGAGGAAGGGTGATAGCAAAAAGAAGAACTCTTTTGATGTACTTATGACCGACCTTGTTAACAATGCCTTTTCTTATTACAATTGTGTTTTACTGTTCTTGTTACATTTTTTTAACCGTGTGTCATAATTTTCTTTCCTCCTAGGAGAGCTATATTGTAAAGCTGACAAGATAAGTTCTCTGAAATCTGGCAGTGTGTCAAAAAAGGTTTGTGATTCCCTTCCTCTCATATTCAGTGTCCTCATATGTACTGTGAATAGAATGACAAATTTAAACATAATTCTCTACATGTTGCGAATGATTCGTCTTGTATCTGGCTCTTAACCATTTTCTTGTGCCCTTGAATATTGTATTTGGTCCAAATATTTTATTATTTCTATAATTTACTATAATTGATATGAGTTTCATGAGGCTAAAACTGATCTAGTCTTGTCAGGATTTAGAAATAATCGACTTATTAGTGTATGATGTGACTTGAATATTTTCCACTTACCCAAAGAGATCTTAGATTCTTTAGAGAAACATGTTATCATGAGACTTTGAGCCATTTTAATGTGATGTAGTTGTCAAATTAAGCTAGTTCTATTGCTTGGACTTCTTGGGCCTTGATTTCATGGCATTGTGATCTACTATGATGTTATTTTGGATTTTCATACTCGTAGCTATTGGGTGGCTTGTCATATGTAATTGTGCAACAATGCTATGCTCAACTTGTTTTTATTTCAATGAAGTTGTGTAATTTTACAAGTATTCTCGTTCTTACACTTAGTGTACTATCTACATTTTATTTGTGTAGGTATATGATTTTGCTTCTAGTATTTAGCCTTTTTCTATATAGTTAGTGTGATTGTTAATTGGATAATTTTTAATGTCACTAGATATATGTGAACAAAATTGCAGTTGAGCCACTGAGCTGAATGAGCGCCTCTCATCTTCGTAGGAAGGTTGTTCGAATCGAAATGGCTAGCTAGCTAGTTGCATCATTAATGTATTATCTTTATTTGGACATACAACTGATAGAACAATGTTAAATATATTTGGATATGATGATTGTATGAACATTTTGGATGATATATGACATGATTTACGAATTAATTTTATTATTTTGATTTTTCGTAACGGAACAAAACGTTATGTATAAAGATAAAAATAACGGAAAAAAGCGTGTAATGTATATGAAAATTACCGTTATCAATAAAGGTAAAGATAACGGATATTTATGAACTTTAATAACGGTAATAAACATTATGTATACACTTATTGATAACGGATTTTCTAACGTTATTTATTTAAAAAAAAAACGTTTTGTATTTCAACATAGATAACGTAAGAAAAGCGTTATCTATTTAAAATACTCCGTTATGTATTGTCACATAGATAACGGACATTTATCCGTTATCTATGAGCGCCACATAGATATCACCTCTAAAGATAACGGACGATTTCGTACATAGATAACGGATAAAATCCGTTATCTATGAGCGTTTTTGGTGTAGTGCAAGTTATCAATTTCCCGTTCTAGTTCTCGACTATCACTATAACGCATATTATATTAGCTCGAAAGCTCATGACGTTAACTACAAAGTTATTCTCAAGTCCATCATAAACAATAATATCAAGTTAGAATTCTCATTCGACTTCTCGGTTATTAGTTACGACTAATTGTTCGTCTCTTACACAATTTTCAAAGTTGTCGGATTTCGTTCAAATTTTACGTCATTAAACAACATCTAACTAGAATCACTTTCATGCATATAATCACTTCACATCAACACTATATTTCAACTTACGACGAGTTCTTCGTCTCTTACATCCCACAAAATAATTTTTGAAAATTCTCAAATAAATTTCTATCAACAATTAATACTAATTACAACCTTATTCCATCAACCAAACATCATCTAAATCAAACACATGAAAACCCCTAATTTTCTACTTATTTTCGGTTTTAATACATAGATTAAGAGGGTGTTTTTCTTCATCAATTAACATCATTTAATTCTTAATCATCCTATTATAACATCAATTAATCAATTCAAGTCAATTAACACAATAAAAAGCAAAAACCCCCAATTTCAAACCCTAAACCCTAAATCGATTTCAAACAAACAAAGGGCTTTCAATTTCTCTTGGTTCTAATCACTAATTAAACACTTCCTAAGCATGAATTTAACATCAATTGAAGAATTCCATCAACCTACGCAAAAGCCCTAAAATTTCGGTATTATGCAAGACTTAGGGTTCATGATTTTCAATCAATTTTAACCCTAGGATTCATATCCAAACACAACTAATTAAACTAATCGAAGATCAAAACATCTAGTTCTTCATCCCTATAATTTCGATCAAAAGAAAATAAAAAGAAAAGGATGTTGGATGGATAGAAACATAGAGGAGGTGAATACCTTGATCTTTACTAAAGGAAGTAATAGGTTTTTGATGGATGAATGAGGACTTGTGTGATTTCTTCTTCAAGAACTTGGAGATTCAATAATGGAGAAAAGAAATGAAGATGGGAGAGAGGGAGAGGGCAGCCGAAAATTTTGAGGAAGGGAGGAGATGTGATTTAGTTGATATAACAAGGTTATATACTTTAGGTTAAATAGGTGTAAAGTGAATAGTGTTAGTAATAGTAGTAGGTAAAAAGTAAAAACTATATAAAAGATGAAATATCTTGCTAAGGAGAGAGAGAGATCGGTTATGAGAGGAAAAATACGTGCTTTTCCGACGCGATACGATGTTACGGAAATCGAACGACGAAACACGTAGCTCGGCACAAAATCGTCACGATCCGATTCGTCCAAAAATTCTAACGTATAAAACTTAATCGGAAAAAAAAATTTATAAAAAAAAAAAATTCCGACGAAAACTCGGGACGACATAGTCCGAGTTTTGTCCGGAAAATCATAAAAACGAACTTTCTCGGGTAAGTTCGTATCGCGATTTCGTAAATGTAAAAATCAGACGGTTTTCCGTTTTGAGTTCACGAACTAAAAATTTTTCATACGCGCTAACCCTAAATACAGTAGTCGTCTAGCTGACTTCCGTAATTTATTTTCGGAAACAGAATCGACCGTTAGTCTTAGAATTCAAAATCGTAAACTTAGGCGTGCAAAGCCATTTATTTTATTAACTTTAAATTTTGAGATCGTAAGGAATTTCTGGGGCATTACATCCTACCCCCCTTACGAAAAATTTCGTCCCGAAATTTGCATACCTTCTGCAAAAAGATGAGGATATCGCTCCTTCATCTTCTCCTCGAGTTCCCACGTGGCTTCTTCTTGCCCGTGGTGGTTTCATAGCACTTTAACGATTGGTATCGATTTGGTTCTTGATTCTTGGACTTTTCTATCCAAAATCGATATCGGCTTCTCTTCATAGCTTAGGTCAGATTCAAGAACTACGTCTTGCTGACTAATGACGTGCTTAGGATCGTAAACATATTTTCTCAACTGAGAAACGTGGAAAACGTTGTGAACGCTTCCTAGACTTGGCGGCAAGGCCAATCTATAAGCGACGGGTCCTATTCTCTCGAGGATTTCATAAGGTCCTATAAACCTGGGTCTTAGCTTACCCTTGACTCTGAACCTAAGGATTCCTTTGGTAGGTGATATCTTAAGAAAAACTTTATCTCCTATTCCAAACTCAAGATTGGTTCGACGATCATCGGCATAAGACTTCTGTCGGCTCTGAGCTTCTTTCATTCTATCACGAATCTGCCGAACTATCTCAATCATCTCATTAATCGCATCTGGGCCTAGGTTCTTTCTCTCACCTACTTCGTCCCAATAAAGCGGTGATCTACATTTCCTTCCATACAAAGCCTCAAACGGCGCTATTCCTATCGTGGCCTGATAGCTGTTGTTGTAAGCGAATTCGACTAAGTGTAGAATTTCTTCCCAATTCGCGCCTCGGTCCAAAACCACTGTTCTTAACATGTCGACTAAAATCTGAATCGTTCTCTCTGACTGCCCATCTGTCTGTGGGTGAAACGCTGTACTGAAATTAAGCTCTGTCCCCAATTCTTTCTGCATCGTAATCTAAAATCTTGAGGTAAATTTGGCGTCTCTATCTGATACTATGACCCTCGGTACTCCATGCAGACGTACAATCTCTCTGACATACAACTGAGCTAATTTCTCTGATCCATAGGTAATCTTAATCGGTAAGAAGTGTGCTGACTTTGTAAGCCTATCTATTATCACCAAAATTGTTGTGTTTCCTCTTCTCGACTTAGGCAAGCCTGTGACAAAGTCCATAGCTATGCCTTCTCATTTCCATTCTGGGACATCCAATGGTTGTAGCAATCCATGTGGTCGTCGATGTAAAGCCTTGACTTGCTGACATGCTAGGCATCTCTCTACAAACGAGGCAACGTCTCGTTTCATTCCATTCCACCAAAAGTTTCTTCTCAAATCTTGGTACATTTTCGTACTTCCTGGGTGTGCTGTGTAAGGCGTATCGTGAGCCTCACTCAAGATCTCGTTCTTCAGTTCGCTGTCGTCATCAGAAATACAAATTCTGCCTTCAAAAAGTATCGCATTGTCTGGTGCTTCGGAATATCCTTCTGGCTTATCTGTTCTTATCCTTACTCGTAACTTTTCCATTGACTCGTCTTTTCTCTGAGCACTGATGATTCTTTCTCTCAAATCTGGTGTAGCTTCCAATGCTGCTATCTGACTTGTTATCGTAGCTGGCGTGTCAAGCACTCTGATAACCCTAAATACAGTAGTCGTCTAGCTAACTTCCGTAATTTATTTTCGGAAACGGAATCGACCGTTAGTCTTAGAATTCAAAAATTGTAAACTTAGGCGTGCAAAGCCATTTATTTTATTAACTTTAAATTTTGAGATCGTAAGGAATTTCCGGGGTATTACACATGATGTCTGCATCCTGGTTTGCTTCTTGTGTTGACCATGATCCTGGCTCCTTCGGGTACTCTGTCTGTTGGCTTCAAGGATATGGGGAGGTACTTCCTGACTTGTAGAACATGTAAAACGTTGTTGCCCAGCTACAAGCCTCCAACCCTATGCCCATTTGCATCGTATCACCATTTCAGCATCTCTACAATAGATTTTCCACCGAATTTGCCCAGCATCCCACCTGTTCTTCCCTGCACACCATCTCTCGACTTTGTGTCCTCCCAGACACACTTTGACTCGATAAAGACTAAAAACACAAAAAAAAACACAAGAAAAGATGGACACAAATATGGGTTCATCAGTATCTTCTATGATAGCGTTAAACACGCCCACGTTGAATGTATCAACATAAAAATTTGTTTAGATAACTCATGCACAAGTAAATAAAGCCAAAACAATCTATTTGATACAATTTGAGTTGTTTGAACCAAAATATAGATTTTGTAACTATGAGTAGTAAATTCTATTTTGCCGTCAATTGTCATAATTAATTAATTTAAATGAAGACAATGTTATCAAATAATCAAACAAAATCCATCATTTTGAAAAAAATAATCTAAAGTAAAAAATTCTAAATTTATTTTAACCACACACATTAGTAATTTCATCGTTTTATGAATTTTAATAAGTTGTATATTTTGGATTGTTGTAGATTTGGTAGTTGTGATTTTTATAGATAATTGTAAAAATACAATTCATCTAAAACTAATCAATTATGGTGGTAACGTGCAAACAAATTAATTTGAAGTGGCAAAGTTGAGACACCATAAAACTCTCCTTAACGACGTGGAAAATTAATTCATGAGGTGTCACAAAAAAGAATTAAAGATTTTGCACATTATTTTACAATATTGACGAAAATTTTATGTGTTATCGAAGATATCTCTTGGCACATTATAAAGAGCTTTCTTTCACTGCCGAGTAAGTTCATTTTTGTGAAGAGTTAAAATTTTCTCACTTCATTCTTTCTCCGTTAATAAATTTTCGGGAAGGATCTTGACATAAAATCTATGAAAATTCTGCTTCTACTTCTTTGTTTGAACTTCTATATTATAATTGCATTCTATTAGTTTTATCATTTGCTACCCTTTTCTTTTTAGTTACTGATGATGTATGAAAATCTAATAAGAGTTATGAAAGTTTGCTGATAACAAGATGATCACCAATTCACCATCAATACACGTTGACTGCATCATTATAAGGAGGAAAAAAAATTATCAAATTTCTTCGAGAAAGCAAATTTTAAAAGTAAAGAAATCAATTCTTCATACATATTCATTATGAGGCTTTATTTTTTCAATCTTTCTAATTGTTTCATACTCTCTATACTATTCACATCTCAATAATGTTATTATTATTTTTTATTTTAGTATGAATGATCGAATATTATATTTTGAAAATTGTAAAAACTCAATCAAAAAATAATAAAAATTATAAGTTGTAATATAAAAAGGAATTAACTCATAAATATTTATTTAGTATAATCATTGTTTTTAACGCGTGAGTGCACGTTAATTATACCAGTATTTGAAAAGGACATAAAAGAAAAGAAATATGAAAAAGAATTCTGATTAGAATAAGATTATATTTGAACAAGGAAATAAAAGAAAACAATTGCATCATATGAAAATAACTTGTTGTAAAAAAACTTCAATAAACGAAAGTAAAATGTTAGCATGGTATCTTTGAAACAATATCAATAGTTTTGTATCTTCTTATTGATATCATTAAAAGTTCATATTTTTGGACAAGGTGATCCTTGTGTTAATAATATTATAATGAATGTTGTTATACAAAATTAAAAAATTATACACAATATCTGATACATAATTAACATAGGGATAATAATGTGATGTTCTATGCCTATTTTCTTAAAGTTTATAATTAAAAATTAGTAATATATATTACAATTTTATTTTTCATATTAATATATTAATCCATTTGTCCACGTTATTGTTGCCTCGTTTGTTATTTAGGTTCATCTGCAATATGATTTCCACTTCCATTTATTTTAGTAAGGTCACATAACACATTATATTTAATCTTATATTTTTTACTACTCCACTCATAATAGAACACTTACTTCACTCATAATAATACCCACTATTATCCATATTATCTACCACTTTATTAAAATCCGTGCTATCAACAATATCGTAGATGGAGGGTGTATAATTTATAAATAATCAATCATATTAAATGAGAAATTTTACGTGCAATTGCAGTATATCTCAACTAGTCTTATGGAAATGGAGGCTATATCAGTATTATTAATTTCCTACTTGTGGTTGTATTAAAATCTACAAAGACAACGTCAAAACTCATAATTTTCTACAATCTATACTTACATTTATATATTAAAACCGAGTTTGATACGACCCTGGTATCAATATAGAACAACTATAGCATGTGTTTGCTCCAAAGAATAGGATTGAGGAAGAAAGAATAGAATTTAGAGAGAGATAAACAAGAAATTGAGAAGAAGAAGGATAGAAGAGAATAGAGAGAATAGATAGAACCGGAGAATGAGATATTTGATTAATTAACTTGATATGTAAATCCCTAAACATTGAACTATATATAAGAATATAAACTACTTATTGAACAAGAAACTAAATAATAACTAAACAAATATATTAACTAAACAATATATATCATAATCTATATGATAAGATCGTATCATTCCATCCCCCTTAAAAACCACCTTGTCCTCAAGGTGGAGCTCGTAAAGCTCAGAAACGAACTCCCAATAAACTTCCTTGAGTGCGTAGAATTTTAAAATATTCATACATCTTGTGCCCAAAATTCTTCGAGCCAAAATATGATGAACATTATTGCCGACATCTTCCTTATGCTCTTCTTCCCTTGAATGAGTAGGAGTGGTTATCAGCAAAATACTCCCAACATACATCGACACATTTATCGCATCACTCCAAAATGGATCAAAGGATAATTTATCTTGCTTCAAATAATAAACTTCATTTTGAAAACTGATAAGTGCAATAAGTTTGGACTTTTCAACAATGACCTTGTATTGCGGCTCATATTCTGGCTCACCAATTGAATCATCATCTACTAATTCAACCCTTTCATCCACCGGTGCCAGCAATACTTCCCTTTTCACGAGAATATTCCCAACTCCGTTTTGGCCTCTTCTAGCATAGAACTAGAATTTGGGAACGATTCGTCTATAGATTGAACAAGCATAGAACTGAAGCTCGGAAATTCCTCCGTCATCGAGTAGCTTACAAGATTATCTTCGTGTTGAGAAGTTCCAAAGCAAATTGTCACCTTCTCTTTAAAATCAGCCCAAGTGGTTAATAACTTGTTACTCTTCATCCACCTATACCATTCGGCTCCTTCCCCCTCCATGTTGAATGCTACCATCCGAACTCTTTGCTCATCATATGTATCATGCAAATCAAAATATTCTTGAGCTCGTAGAATCCAATAAATGGATCGATTTCATCAAAGCAAGACAAATCTATTGTCTTCCCCGTGACTTTCGATATAGTTAACTCATTCAATTTGTCAAGTATCCTCTGACATAATTGATGATCCACCATTGTAAAATCAATTTATCCTCTAATAAAGTCACTCACGAGCAAAATATCAAATTTCTACTTAAACCACTAGCCACCAAATATGTACGTGCAATTCCTCTAATGGTAGCGATGAAATCTACTTTTTCTTTGGTTGATCTCTTGATCTCCAGCCACGATCAACTCTTTTTTTTTTCTTTCTTTTTTTCCTTGAGATACTTTGATGAGATTTCTATTAATGAAAGCACCAATTGATACGACCCTGGTATCAATATAGAACAACTATAGCATGTACTTGCTCAAAAGAATAGGATTGAGAAAGAAAGAATAGAATTTAGAGAGAGATAGACAAGAAATTGAGAAGAAGGATAAAAGAGAATAGAGAGAATAGATAAAACCGGAGAATGAGATATTTGATTAATTAACTTGATACATAAATCCCTAAATATTAAACTATATATAAGAATATAAATTACTTATTGAACAAGAAACTAAATAATAACTAAACAAATATATTAATTAAACAATATATATCCTAATCTATATGATGAGATCCTATCAGAGTTGTCTTTCTTATTTTTCCACCCCAAACCTTTTGTCGACGCTGTAATAAATTTTTTACTAAACGCATCTAAACATTTACGTCTCTACAAGTTCCGTTTCACATATGACAACCATTGTTACAATACTAGTCAGCCAAAATAACAACTGTTTTCCAGTAAGAGAGTCAGAGATGCTGGAAGAGGGAAGTTATAAGAGCTATTCACATATCAAAAGCTGTTGTCTGTCTCTCAAAATATCCATCTAACCAGCCTTGGATCAGCTTGATTTCAGCTGCCCTTTGCTCCACCAGCCAGTCAGGATCATCGGGCGTCGATGGACGCAAATCTAAGTGATGGGCTCCTAATAACCAACAAAGAGATTAAGTTATAGAAGAACAAAGGGCGCCTTAGTGATTTCTAAATCAAAAAACATAGTCTCTGTGTATACTTCAAATACTGCAGCAGACTGTTAAGTTTTCTCAGATTGAACAAAAACATTTGTTGGATTTGTCTTATACACCATAGTATGCAGATCTATATCTAGAATTAATGAAATTGCACAACATAGACCTCAAGATACCTGGAAGAATGTTCTGGTACATGTTAATGAATTCGGTAACACCTAAAATTCTTGACATAGATGCTAAGTTAAATCCAGTTTTTTAAGTACAAAAAAGAACATCCAATCTTAGTAGATTTTAGCAACCATAGAAAAAGCCACACTAATAACTAAGGCCAAATTAGCATAATGTAGGATATGAATTCAATGACTTTCATCCAAGATACTAGCAGGTCATATATTCAATACCACTAGTGGCAGTTAGGAGCAAGATGTTATACTGCATTAACATAAAACTGTTTCTCCAGAATCATCGCTCGCAAAATAAGGGAGAAGGGGGTATATGACATTAACTGTAACATTCCCAGCTAAATCAACAGAAAACTGGTTGTAAAATAGTTACCTTCTTCTGTAACAAGAGCTACAATACTTTCAGAAACGTCTTCCAAAACACTGCACAACACATTTTTTAAATTTAATAATTTAGCAGTGCTTTAATGTTAACTGTTAAGTTAAAACAAACGTAGATATAAGAAGTTACCTCCCACCACTCCAGGGATCAAGTAGCCCATTTGAGAATATGATGTTGCTTCCAAAGGTTTTCAAGGCATGTTTGAATCCCTTTGTAATGGAAATTAAATTAAAATATAGCAAAAATAAGTCAATATACTGACCAAAGCTTCATATCTAGTGTGTGGTATAACAGGTTAATAAACTACTTTGCGGTGGTAGAACAAGTAGAAGGCTTTCCTATCAAGATTTTTGGCTTCATGAGGTGATCACATATATATTTATTAGTCCATTCGTCCAAACAGATTCGAATTGAACCCCTTTAACAGCAAGAGCTCAGAGAGGGTGTCATCAGGTTGAGGAGGTTTTGAGTTTGAAGACAATAACATATTAAATGCCAACTATCAATTTAGAATTGAACCATTTCAAAAAGTTCAAGCTCCTGTCAATTAAGGGCATCTAAGGCAAAAGGAAGGCAGAATACTAATAAATAAATTTAACTGCAACAAAATTCATTTATTTCAAGAAGAGTTTCCATACATGCCCACCAAATTCAGTAGTAATCCAAGTAGGCCTGGGTTTGACAAAATAGTTCTCCAAACACCACTCTTCATAAGAACTATAATTATAATCGTATGGTGGAAACATGCTGTTCCTACTAGTAGCTGTTGGCATGACCATCTCAGTGCAGGCCTGGTATATATAGAAAATTTTTAATATCCTTGTGCAGGCTTTCAAGAATGTACATTTCTATGAAGAGAGAAAGCAATAGAATCATATAACAAAAGCATTTTCACCTGCCAGTTCCACCCATTCATACCATGAGGGTCATCATCCAAATCAAAGCAGTCAACAGTTCCAGTATAGTTGTAATAAACACCTACTCCTTCAAATATTCGTTGTAAGATGCTAGTCCCATCCGGACAGTCATCAATCCTTCTACATACCTGACTAATAAGGCTATGATAGTAAGCATTTAAGAAAGCATAACATAGTTCCCTGCTATATTAGTCCTGTTATATAAACGATCTAATGAAACCACCAATTCAAGCGAAATGCTTTGCAATAGAAAAGTGAGTAAGGAACGTCTCTTTTAGAAATGACATCTCAGCTGAGTGCTCAATAATCATTATGCAGGCAGCCTCCGCCCTTTTAACCACACGAAAAAGGTTACCAACTAGGATGGTACTAAATTAACTTAGACCATTAGCTATTGGACAAGGTAGGCAATCAGCTTGAACAGAATACAGTTATAAAAATATTTTAGACGATCAAACTTCGCATTTTAAGCCAAACAAACCTCCTTTATTGGGTTTCCAGGCATTGGCATTAGAAAGTCAGCAGGGTATGGGTAATCTGCCATGGCCAAATAACTATAAGCAGAAGACAGCCAGTCAGAAAGAGCACTGGCACTCTTGAGTTTCCTGCCAATTCAAATTCAAAGTCAAACTCGAGATCATAAAGGAAAAAGCTTACAGATCCTGATAAATTAGTGAAATGGTTAGGGGGGCAAAAAGAGGAATTTTCAAGCTAGAAGCCTGCAGAACATACTTGCAAAATCGAAAAGTGTCAGTCAAGAATGAAAGACCATTCTTTTTCTGTCCCTCTGATTCTATTACATCCCAAGAATCTTTTATAGTATTAAAGCAGCTAATGCTTTCACGCTGCCAAACAAATGAACAGGATTAAGGATGTCAAACATACACATCAAGGATTATTAATCACGATCTGTTTAAGTGATAGGACCATTAAAGAGGTGAAAAACTACCTTAAAATCGTTGGAAACGATATCATAAAATGTTTCCGGAGGCACAAGATCCTCAAACTGAAGAATGGGCGCCGAAGCAGCAAGTGCTCCGATGGCAATGTGAGGATACTTGAGCCGCATCCATGATGCCAACACTGTTTAGAGCAGAAACTGAAGCTGATATTACAATGAACCAAAGAGCTTTTCACTTAAAACTTCTCTACAACGGAAAACAATGCATTCAACACAAGAACACTTACTTCCACCATATGATCCACCAAACAGCACCACAGGAGAAGCCTGAGCCGATAAATTCCTTTTCAACTCCGTGATGAGAACAGCAAAATCAGCAAGCGCTTGCTCAGCAGTTAAATAAGCTAATGTCGTCTTATTCCTATACGCTTCTTCTTGACTGCCATAGGGCATCGACTGCCCATAGTATCGATGCTGCCAGCTAAATCTCTTAGAACATTATACACCTAACTCTAAATCCTAGAAAATTTAAATACTCATAAATGAGCCCTCATCAAGGATTCATATCTACAACGCATGATCACTATCCAGATGAAAACCGTTTGTTACAACTACGACTGCACATGTAATCCAATTCACAGAAGTTTGGTGCTACCAAAATTGACAAAGTAATATCGCTCAAAATATAGCACTTGATCATAAGGGACAGGGTGCAAACAATAATACCTCAGGGAAAACGATCATTGCGCGGAAACGAGGAGCGATCTCCCACAAAAATCCAGTATTGGCGGCAAACCACTCGATGTCACCTTCATTACCGCAGTAGAAGAATATGGGGCCGGCCCGGTTCGGGCCCGCCCAGTGTTGGGTGTTAATGAGGTAGCGCTGGCGGAATTTGGGAAGCTCCGAAAAGCTGAAATGATCGAGATTCTGGTCGAAGTAGCGGGTCTCGTACTGGTAATTCGAAGCTCTGAGACTCGAATAATTGGAGCGAGAGAATTTTCCGAGATAGTGGGGAGCATATTTTGGTGATGCGGAGAGGCGAGGAGCGAGGAGGGAGGAGGGCGTTGGTGGGAAGGAGGAGAGAATAGCGAGAAAAGTTAGGAGAGAGAGAGTAGCTTTGAAGTCGGCCATTTCTGAGTTAGTGAGAGAAAAGAGAGAGCGAGCGTTCATTTTCACTAAGTGGAAGTGGAACTGTGGAAGAGGAAGAAGAGGAAGGACTTCGGTAATCTGTTGCCATATTCTCTACTAGTATATCGTTCAATATTCATTAATTACTAGTAGTATTTTTTTTTTTGAATACTCAAAACAAATTACTAGATTAATGTCTGCTTGCTCAAAAATATTTGTACAAAAAAAGCAATGCCGCTTTTGAAAAAAAATATATATAGTAGCAGGGCAAGTCTCTTCTGCGGCCGGTAGCAGGGTCCATGCGACCGGATTCGGATCAGGTTGATCCGTTGATCCGGTCAAAATTCTTTTTTTTTAATTTCAGTTTTTTTTGGGTAAATTGCATCAAAAATCAAAACGTTTCACCGAATTCGCAAATTGCACATTTTTTTAAAAAAAACGTTTTATAAAATCAAAACGTTTTAATTTTTTGCAATTGAAGTCCGGTGACCGGTTTTCTCCAACTTAAAGCTTGCGTGGCAGTCGGAGTTGGCACGCTTGTAGAACCCCGAAAATTCGAACCTAAAAATTTCGTTGTAAGTATATAAAAATTTAATTAGAGTTAATCAGATAATAGAACAGTCACTTATTCCCGATAAATTTTATACGTCTAAATCATAAAAATTTAGACGTCATATGCATTGCATAGCACGAGCATTCATATTTTATTATTCGAGTAAAATATGTCGATATTATTATCGCCTATACAATAATGTGATTAATTAGAAATAATTAATCAAAAAGATAAATTATATATATAATATAAATATGAAGCGTTTGTTTATTTAATTTTGTAAAAGAATTAATTTATAGAATAATATGGATATTGGTCTCGTTAAGACCGAAATAATTAGTTCTACGTATATGCTCGGTCGAAACTTTGATCGGATGAACGAATGTCGTATAATGGAAGAATAATCGAAATACTATATAAAAGGAAATTATATAATATAATAATATATATTATATATAGGTAAGTGAATGTGTTTTGTCGTGTGTGCCGTGTGGGTGAGTGTGGGTGTGTTTAATTAGAGTTTTTTTTATTTCTTTAATTGATTAGATTTTGCTTAGATTTTTCTCCCTAATATAATCATTATCTCTTTTTCATTCTCCCATATCACCTTCCGTAATTCCCAATCATAATAAAATAGAGTAATGATATTCCTAGTTGCCTAGAGATTCCCCCTCCCCTTCATTCACGTTAAAAAAAAAAGGTTGCAGATTAAACTTTTCACCATCTCTGCAAATCACCTTCTCCTCAAGCCCTATTCCCTTCTTCTTCTACCACCATCTATCACCATCAGAACCACCACCACCACCATCTAGTAAGGCCGGAGAAACGGGCAGCCGTGAGGGAGGAAGGAGAAGGAGAGAGAACCGAGAGTAAGAGAGAAAGGAGGAGGAGAAGAAGGCTAGGTATAAAGTCTAAACCCTCGTTTCTCTTATTTCTTCCTTCTTTTCAATATCTTAGAAGCATGTTTAGGGAAAGAAAATGGTGGAACCTTTGGTCTTGGTGTGAAGAAGATGATGTTTATGTGATTTCATAGTGTAGTGATGGCAAATATGATTTTGTGTGGTCTTGATGCTTGTTGTAAAGTTATACTCGATTATATGCATTCTAGGAAGAGCATGACTTAGGAATGTATGTTCTTCATAATCATATGGTAGCTATAGATGATATGTGAGTGTGTTTAAGGCTGAAAACCGAGTATATTGCTGCTGTGTTGGTGTTTTGAGTTTGAATAAACGAAGCTTGGAATGAATCGTGTGCAACGTATGAAACTGCACTGCTCTGATTTATCCGTTTGGATATGATAAGTTTGGAATTTGAATCTCAAATTTTTATATGTTGTAGATAAGCATGTTAGGATGGTTATGTAAAATTTTCAGAATTTTTCGTTGAAGCATGTAATTTTGGTGGATTTAATACTCTACTGCTTTTGTTTGAAAATCTAATCTGCGCAGAAAAATGTATAAGTATTTTTCTCCTTTGATTCGTAACTTTTGAAGGCTTAGCCTTTTGGAAATTGAAACTAGACATCCTAAGGATTTTAAGTTGATATTCCTCATCCCTTGAGGCCAAATGAAATATTTTATATTGAATTTTCAAGTAAACTGTTGTGCAGTAGAACTTCAATCTTTGGCAGATTCACTGATCTGCAAACGAGGCTCAATTAGGACAAGTAAAACCTTATAATTTTGAAGTGTAACAACTTCTGGAAACTCTATTATGTGTTAGGAGCATGCCATAAAAATTTCAAGCCTTTTTGATCTCGTTTACTATTTTAATTAGAATTTACAACGTCAAAGTGTCATGCTGAAAAAAATTGCAGAAATATGTTTATTATCAATTAATGCCTAAATTCGATTTTATTGCTAATAAAATACATATGTGAGCCTCAAGAATGTACTAAGTAAATTATTTCCAAAATGACATGATAGAGTATGAGTTGTTGGAAATTATTTTATGTGTTACCATAGCTAATTAATTAGATTGAAGCTAAGTTGTTTTGGGCCAAAATAAATATAATGAATTGGACTTGGGCCAATGGGCCAAAATTTTCAGATTTGTATGTACTTGGGCCAACTTAATAAATTGTGTGTGTGGGCTATGTGGTTCGGGCTCGAATTAAAATATTGTGGGCTTTTGAATTGATTTCGGTTGGGTCCGGATTTATTTTAAAAATGGGCTATATTCTTTAAAATTGAAGGAGCCTAGTAACATAAAATTGGACCTATGTTGTTATAATATTGTTGGATTGGACTATCCCAAGTTAATAAAAAGAAATATAAAATGGGCTTAGTCTTATATTAGTTAATGTAATTATGATAGTCCAAGATGACTTGTTATGTGTGATATGGACCCTTAGTCCATATCCATATGTAATTAAATATGAAGTTGTATATTATATGATTAATGTTTATTATTATTATTATTATTATTATTATTATTATTATTATTATTATTATTATTATTATTATTATTATTATTATTATTATTATTATTATTATTATTTATGCATGATTAATTGTTTATTATTTATTATTAATAATTAATTCTATAATAATTTATTAATTGATATTTAATTGTATGTCTTAATTAATTAATTATTTATTTATTTATTTATTAATTAATTATATGTATTTAATAATTAATTATTAATTAATTAATTATATGCCTTTAATAATTAATTATTGATTAATTAATTATATCCCTTAATTAATTAATTAATTCTTTATTAATTAATTTATATGTCATTAATAATTAATTATTAATTAATTATATGCCTTTAATAATTAATGAATTCTTAATTAATCTATTAAAATGATCTAAGTCAATTGAATAATTGTTATGTATTCAATAGTCAAATGAATATCTTACATGTTTTAAAGTGTGATCATATGACATGAGATAAGCGATTAATCAAGTGTACATGAATTAATATGATGTGATGAAAAGTATATAGTATGCATAAGACATCTATGTGACTCATGTTACATAACATGCATGACATACATGTTATAACTCGGGAATAAACTTGACCTAGGATGCTAAGACTTTAGACACTTTTATGCTTGTGAACCTAAGTGTTTAAGACAACTCTTGTAGGATCGAGCAATCCCTAATTCGAGGACTAGTCAAACGAACTTGAACCAAGGTGGGTTTCTATTTTCAAACTGTGGGATTACAAACTCCCACTGAGGTAACTTTAGGGTTATTAAACCCAATGCTTTCAAAGTGTGATATGCATGCTAAATGTTTTATGCTCAATTGCTTGTGGTTTACCTATGTTGAAAGTTTTATAATACGATCGGCCTTGTGCTCCGTACAAGCCAAGGTAGTGTACACATGAAGTTATGACGGTTCGGTTGGAGGGAGTGGCTCCCCTCTAATTGAACCGGGTGGTAACCCAAGAATGTGAGATGCTCTATGGTTCGAACCGTCAACTGTTTTAAAAAACTTATGTGAAGGATATTTTTACCAAAGTAACCCCCTTCCATAAGAATGAAGCATGCTATATCTTTTGAAAAATTGTTATCAAAATGGGGCACGGATTCCACTGAGTGCTTTTGTACTCAGCCCCCTGCATTGTTTTCCCTAATGCAGGTTGATCAATGTGGAGGCGAAGGAAGGGGATGTCGATGTCGCTATTGTTCGTTGTTCGTTTTCAAGTACTTGTCGTGTCGGTCTTTATGACCATTGTTGTGTCTTTAGTAAGGCTTATGCCACCAAACTCATGTTACCTCTTATGTCCTAATCATCTACTTGTAGATGGTTATCTTTTGAAACGCTTCCACAGTGCGGGGCCGGTGTCCTCATACATCGACCCCAGTTATGTTATGCTAGGGCATCGATTTTGAACAATTACCCACCTTTCCTTTATTATCCCAAACACTTGTCATTTCGATTTTTCAATAAATAACTATTTGTTATCATTTATGAATCATGATTATATGGTTTCACCCCACCCACTGCGTGGCGGCTCGGACGGATCCGCATAGGCCGGGTCGCGGGTCGTCACAACGCTGGACTCGCCGGAAGCCAAAACGACGTCGTTTTGAATTTAATAAAAAAAAACAAATTTTTTTCCACCTCATCCTTCTCCTCCACCTCACCCTTCTCCCCCATCTCATCCCTCTCCCCCACACCGCCGTTCAGAAAGTCGGAGTTCCATCGACGAAATTCTTACTGCCGGAGATAATGGTGGTGCCTTTGTCGTCGCCGTAAATCATCACATTCCAGTGAGATTTGTCCATGGCCACCGCCTCCGCCACACTCTTCACATTTCCGCTGCCGTCCGCTGCCACACTCACCTTTCTCCCCCACCTCACCCTTCTCCCCATAGTGGCGCTGCTGGTGATGAACTCCATCGTCGGGACGCCATGCTCCGCCGCCGCCACCGGCGCCCAAGGCTGGAGGAAGTCGTAGACGAGCAGGTCGGGCTGAACGCGGGCCAGGACGCGGTCGAACAAGGGCCTGGCAGCGTCGAGGGTGAGCTTGAGCTTGGGCATAAACTCCGGCCATTTCCCCCTCTTTTCCTTCCATTTTTGCAATTAGGGTTCCCCCATTTCACTACGCCGGCGGTGATGTAAAGCTCCTCTACAAAGCTCCTCTGTCGATCTCGCCGCCCCCGGCGGCTGAGCCAAAGCTAGAGGAAGGCAAGGCCACGTGGTAGCAGCAGGCGGCGCTGAAGACGAAGAAGAAGAAGAAGCCGACTTCAGCAACGGCCAGAGGTGGCTCGAGTAGAGGCGGCGGAATCTGCCGAGCGCTGAAACGACGGCGCGGAGCTGCGTCTGGCTGCGGTGGTAGTGCCTCGTGCAGATCTCGTCGTGCGCCATCTGCCGCCACTGCCGGCGGACGCACGCCGCCTTGGCCAGCGTGGGAATGGGGAGAGGGGACGAGGATGAGAGGATGGAGAGGGGCTTGGTGGGGGAAGTGGTCGACGTGCGGGAGAGGGTAGTGGGGAAGACGACGATTTGGGCGGTGGCGGCGGGTTTCAGGTGGGGAAGAGTGGTGGAGGAAGAGATGGGGAGGAGATGGGGAAAGGGGACGGGGATGAGGGGATGAGAGGATGAGAGGGATGACCGGATGAGGTGGAAATAATATATATATTTTTTTGTATTAAATTCAAAACAACGTCGTTTTGGTTTCCGGCGAGTCCAGCGTGTCAACTCCGACTGCCACGCAAGCTTTAAGTTGGGAAAAACCGGTCACCGGACTTCAATTGCAAAAAATTAAAACGTTTTGATTTTATAAAACGTTTTTTTAAAAAAATGTGCAATTTGCGAATTCGGTGAAACGTTTTGATTTTAGATGCAATTTACCCTTTTTTTTCGACTTCGATTTTATGGTTTCGCATTCGCTTCGATTATTAATATAAGGATAATTGGCGGGCAATAATTTGGACCTTTTCGGCTCGCTCTGAGGCTTTCGGCTCCCCTCGCTCGAATTCTGACCAAAGAAGAAGCGGCAAACAAAAAAACGAAGAGGCAAACATAAAAAAAAGTTGGAAAAAAAGTAGAATTTTTTTAAAAAATATTTGAAATAAAAACTGAAAAAAAAAAGAAAAAAAACAGGAAACTGGAAAGCAGGAAAAGAAAAAAAGAAAAAAAGCGCAGCGCGTGTATCCACGCGCGGTCGCATGGGGTGCGACATGCTGTAAACAAGTATTTGCGATAAATAACTTTCTTTGTAAAGAAGTTAAACATAAATAGATGTTGTAGTTGTAGTAGTATTTTGGAAACTTTGATATTAGAAGCCCAATCGCAATAACTGTGTTTATCTTTCAGCCTATTTTAAGCTCAATAGAGTTTTTGTTTTTGAGCCCATGTTTTTGGCCCATGAAACCATCTCTCTCCATCTTCAGCGGTAAAAAAAACAATTGCAATTGTTTAATTAATTTGGCATATCAATTGAAAAAAAATCATATACTCTCTGCATGTTCAAAATCCAGTATAAAACAAAGTATTTGTAATTTAGACGTTTATTATCACGTCGAAATTACAAATAGGCTCAAAGGTTATGAATCAATTGTGCAGCATATGCATCTCAGGCAAATATCAGAACGTGTTTATTATAATAATTCAAGTAATTCAGTACTAATTATTACATGTACTATGTAGATTTTCACTATTAATCGTCTCACGACTATCAACTAACTAAATAACAAATTTTAGTTTTGATAAAATATCCTGACAAATGGATCGGATGGTCTCTTTAATTTCATATATATATTTTTAATTTTCTATAAAATTTAATTTTCCCGGTATAACAAAAAGGTAATAAAACGATTGACACACAATCAATGCATGTGAAAACAAACAATGATGTATCCTAGCTCGAAGAGCCAGCTGAATAAAGTCATACAATTCATACGGTTTCCCTATATAAAACAATTAATTGCTGTTGAAAACTGTAAACAACTTTGGATAATTGACTCTCTTTTACGCAAATCTCTCTAAGTTTAGTATAATCAATAAATAAATTTTATGGTGGCAATCTCTGTCATACATTTTGAATAGAATTGGAGACTATGATTTATGTTATATACTACATTAATCCTTGACTTATGAAGAAAAGGGTTTTTATCTCGATCATTAGATTAGAGTAGTTTTCTTCTGCATTCACATCCTTTTTTGGGCAGCGCAAATCAACTACATACAAATAATAATCTCGTTTATGTTTTGATTAAGGTTTTAATTCTTTTAATGAGAGTTATTTTGTTTTATAGTGTGAACTGTGAAAGCTCTAACCCCATCGCCTTTTGAAATTAAATTACCGAGTCGGCTGAGCGTTACAGCTCAGTTAATAATCTCGTTTATGTTTTGATTGAGGTTTCAAACAAATAATTATTTCGTTTATGTTTTGATTGAGGTTTCAAACAAATAATTCTTTCGTTTATGTTTTGATTGAGGTTTTAAAGGAACAAGCTAGGCTCCTATGCTAGGGTGAATTTATGAGGCACGGATTCTTCTAAAAAATGTTGGATTTTCATTAGGGTACAATTCTCATCGGATTCACACTCGATTCACCCTGTGGTGTATCTTTCCCAATAGAAAATATAACATAATCGAATTCGCAAATACCATGCGAAAAATTCATAAATCCCGTGAGTGAAGTGATGTTGTACAAGTTGACATTGAAAAATTTAGTTGTGTGAATTTGAATCAATTACTCCGATCCAATTGATTTCCCAAATCAACAACAACACATGCATGCAATGAACATTGAAACTAAGAACCCTAAATGAATTGTTGAAGCAAAACAAAATTAAAAGAGACGAAGGATACGTAGTTCGATCAAAATGATCTACGTCCACGGGAGGTTAGCTATATAGCACTCTCATTATCAATCCAAGATAAAGATTATAGTTATAACGAAGATAGAAAAGATCTCACAGCCTATCTACACACACATAGAATTCTCACTGCACAGATTCACTCTTTTCTCTCTTTCTCCATCTCTTTTCTATCGCTCCCTCTCATCCTATTTATACGAGATGATTCACGAGGAAGATTCCACAAAATAAGCGGTTATGAGCACAACACATCTCCACGAGTTGGAATGATCACAACCTTCCATTTTCAACCAACAAGATCAGCTCATGCACCCTTAGCTACGAACAAGTCCTCATGCTCAAACTCATTTGTTCATTCACTCCCTTAACAAGTTGTATTTCGACGTATACAAAAAAAAGTTTTCGAGACACCAATAAGTGCCCCGATATGTGCACTATTGAGGAAGTTATGATTTTCGGGGCACTTATCACATGTGCCTCCAAGTATTGTGTCCCAATAGGGACAATTATGATATTTTGGCACGAATATTAAAAGTCATTTTTAATCAATGTCATGAATTCCAGTACAATCCCTAATTGTATGAGCAATAGATTTAATTTTCGAATCTGTCACACTTGTACTTGAAAAATGTGATTTACCTGCCCTGTGTGGTTCTCAGGCTATTGTATAAAAATGGGGGTTATAAATATTGACCGAAGGTAGCGGCGGTTGGTTCCTCGACATAAAGAAAAATTAATTTTCATTAATTTTTTTATAACGATCGAGGGTAATTCCCACGGGTTAATTGTCTTTGTATTTGACGTACAATTAGTGATGATGGATCGGAGGTAGCTAGTAGGTAGAGGCGGCTCTCACTAAAGACATATAGGCATCGACTTATTTAGACCATTCAATCTTTTATCTCCTTTCTTAACGCATATGACATAAGTAGTTAATTACATTGAATTAATCACTGATGTCAAAAGGCGAACATATACATAATTGAAATTGAAATTTAGGTGCACATTATATAGTCACCATGTATCACCACAGACATTAACAATCAAATCGGTTCACCTTCACATCCAACTCTACTTTAATTATTTTCTTTTCTAATCAATTTCTCGTAATTATATCTGCCAATTGCACACTAATACGCTGATATAACGGATTTTTATGGATTTTCTTTTCGTGTGTGTCAATCGATCTATAGAATTGATCGAGCAATATTGAAAAAATTATGTTGATTAATTCACTGACACTACTGCTTACAATTTTATATATTCCAAAACTACATCTATATCAGAGGTAAAATGATAAATTTTTTATATTATTTTCGTATTAGATCGTTCTAATTGAAAACTAATAAAGTAGATATAGACATATAGTACATTTTTATTACTTAAAACTTCTTTGTATAGTATATGCTTTTTCAGTTCAATTCTTTGTATATACAATAGTACTGCTTATTACATGTACTGGATGCATTTTTATATATACCACAATACTTATTTATAATACTGCGCATGCTTATATATATATATACACACACACAATATTGCTTCTAATTTTTATGACAATCATAGTATCATACCAAGATTATTAATATATAAGCCCAAATTGATTCCTAGTTAACTTAAAGGACGTCACAAATATATATGTGATCATTATATATTAATAATAATAAAGTTATAATATTTGAAACTTTTAAAAGGAAATGAGATTCTGTAGTGAGAATTAGAAGACAATAAGAAAAAGTTGTGTCTACTGCCTGGCATTCAAATTGGTGCATTAGTTTAATTCATAAAGAGGTCCATCTTTTTTCCACTCCCCTTTTTGACATTAAACCACATAACCTTTCCAGTTTCCATTTCTTCCATCCATCTCTAGTCATTACTCTCTCTCTCTCTCTCTCTCTCCACTTTCTAGGTATATATAAACACATATGCAGTTAGCATAATGATGAGCAGGTGAGAGCAAATAAATGAAGAGAAAAGAAGAGCAATTACTTCATTAATTGAAAATCGAAATTAACTAAAATAAATAATTAATTAGATGGGGAGAGCGCCTTGCTGTGACAAAGCGAACGTGAAGAGAGGGCCATGGTCGCCTGAAGAGGATGCCAAGCTTAAATCCTACATCGAAAACCATGGCACCGGCGGCAACTGGATTGCCCTACCTTCTAAAATAGGTATTTATACATCATATTAATTATTATTATTCATTCTTATCAGATCCAACCGTCGTTCAATTTGTTCTTTAGTTAAATGCATGATTAATGATTATGTATGTATATATTAAAGTAGGGCTAAAGAGATGTGGGAAGAGTTGCCGTCTGAGATGGCTGAATTATCTCCGGCCCAACCTCAAGCATGGAGGCTTTACTCACGAAGAAGATAACCTCATCTGCACCCTCTACATCACTATTGGCAGCAGGCACGTAATAAATATATCCAGAAAATAATACTCCTAATTAATCAATTCAATCTTCGTTTATTAATTGCTAGGGTTTTTTTAGCAAGTACTGGTCAAGCATTCTTATTACTAGTATACATAGGAAATTAATTAATTGTATTTTGATGTGCAGATGGTCTATTATCGCTGGGCAATTGCCCGGAAGAACTGATAACGACATAAAAAACTACTGGAACACGAGGCTGAAGAAGAAGCTCATGGGCAGGCAGCGCCGCCGACAGACCACCATTAACAAACAAGCTCAAAGCTATGCAATCAATAACGAATATAATAATAATAATCATCTGCTGCTGCTGCAGCAGATTCCGCCTCCTGCCTCCATGCCCTATATTTCACCACCGGCCAGCTTCTTTTGTAATAACCTGCAAACCACTGCTCATGACTTTCACTATACTTGTGATGCCTTATCTAGGCTTCCAGATCAACATCTTTGCGCCGCTAATTCAGTGATGATGAATAATTCTACGAGCTTAGGCCTCGGAGGCGATTTTCAAGCATTTCATGATGAACGTAGATCATATGACGCCATGGCGCCGCAAGAAATGGATGGACTGGACACTTTATTTGATCCAAATTGTCCTGTTGATCCTCCCGCTCTCTCCGATTACGATGTTTGCCAGAGGAAAACGCAGCAGAACTGGGTCTTCTTCGATCACCCGAGAATACCACCTTACTCAGACTAATTAATACTACTACTTCATTGGTACACTACATCATCATATCAAAATCAAAGGATCAGTAGCAGTATTCCAGGTGTACTTGTTTCTTATTTTTATTTTATTTTTCTCAGGGGAATTTGTTTAGTAATTCCTCTACTATCTATCACTTTCATCATCTAAGATGCGTCTCTCTCTCTCTCTGTGGATATTTTAAATATTTTGTATTTGTGGATAGAGCTCTTGGTTGTTACTGAAACTGGAACCTTGGCTATAACTTAATAAGATTATCATGACGGACGACACATTTACATTTCAATTTTTAATCATCGTATCTCTGCTTTTTTAATGGCAAATAGGACATGTTTAATGTGGCTTATAGAGAGAGAGAGAGAGAGAGAGAGAGAGAGAGAGAGAGTACTATTTCAAACAGTTTGGTTTGTTGCGAAGCCTCCATGAAAATCAGTGGAAGTATTCAAAGCTGAAAAGGTAGTTTGACATGTTGGCCACAAGTAGTTAGGCATTTAGCGAAAAAGGCATCTTAAACCGGCCTTATCTTATTATATCTTTCCGCATGGCAACTTATACTTATTAATTTCTTCTATGCTCGGATGCTTAATAGTAATTGCTCTATCCATTCCGAATTAGTATTGTGCACTTTTAATCATACTAATAACGTGCATTCACACATATAAACGAATAAACTAATTTTATGAGTTTATTTTATATTAAATTTTATTTTGAAAGTAATAATTGTGATTTTTAAAATATTTGTTGATTGAACTTTTTGAAATTCCCATCATTAATAAGAAAATAAATTATATATTAGAAATTTAGGGTCGTAAATGAGTCAAGTTATTAGTGAGTTATTCGGCTTTCGACTCGATAAATGCATGTTCCCATATTTTATTAAGAAGCTCGGTCAGCTAAACGAATCAAGCTTGAGCATGACTTTATCCACTAGTTAGATCATAAGCAAGCCCGTTAAGTAATTTATCTTAAAAGAATAAAATTATAATTAGATGTCTTATATTTTATAGTATACTTAGTAATATTTACATTATTATTTACATGCCTCATATTATTGTGAATACAATAACTTACTTTTTTGAAAAATAACTAATATTTTAAGCTCAAATCTGAAAAGTTTATTTAGGCTCGATTCCGCACTCGATTCGATTAAAGCTCATTCTAGATTTGAATGAGAAGCTCTTTTAGTCAAACGTTCAAACTTTAGCAAGACTATTTGAAATCTGATTAATTTTAATTGACTAAACCCTTACTTTATATCAATTACTTATTTTGCCAATTTTCAATTATAGTTTCTCCAATTTGAATATATAAGTTCATTTTATACTAATCATAATCCTTCATCTATCATATGAGAGTTTCGAGAATGTCTATAACATGCATATTAAACCAATGTAATTCGAATATTGAAACTATGGCTTCATAATTTTGTAGAATATATAGCTCGATTATTCATATATATAGGGATTTATTAGTTTATGATTTTATAAGACACTTTCCGCTTTATCACACTTTACGCTTTAGTATTAGAACTTTTTGAATGTAGAGCAAAAAATGAGGCGAAATCTTTTTGAAACAATATGTCTATTCGAACACATCGTGTCTGGCCACACGTTCAAAAAAAAAGTTAATTATAAAAATAAAATAATCACATTTCTTCTTAAAGTTTAGATTCTCCAATTATGATATATTTCTTTTTTAAAAATTTATATTACTTTTTTAAGCTATGTCCAAATGACACTACCCTTTTTGAAATTTACAATGTATGGGTAACATATATATGATCGTGGGTGTTAGAGAATTAACATATAATCTCACCTAAATTAGAAAACTATAATATAGTATTAAATTAGGCAACTAAATTGATATGTATATAAGGTAAATCTAATTTCTAAGTATAATATACTAAATTACACCATTGTCCTTAAATTAAATATATTATAACGATATAATAGGCAAAAATATTTTTTTTAAAACAAGACTCTTTTTATATTAGTATAGATATGAAATATATAATAATTACAAGTTAAAAGTTATTTTAGGACAATAACTTTGAGTCATTTACAATTTGAGAATAAAATTTTGAAGGCCTGCAATTTAAAGATAATATTCTTCGAATTAGGCACCCGAACGACAAAAATGAGCCCGATCGTACTAAAAATCAATTATGCGGCCCAATGCTGATTAATTTGATAATCAAATTGAAACTTTTGATCCAATCCATACGTTTCTATAAACCAAATCACTGAAAATTAAAGCTTCTTTAGTTATTTTGGTTCCCCTCTACCATAGAAAATATAATCATTGGTTAGATTTGAAAAAAAAAAAATACTACACTAGCTATTGTAGAATTATATTTTTACATTGTAGATCAAGGGCCAAGTCGTCAGTTTCAACAACAGAGGTGGCAAACGAGAAACAGATCTCATGCGAGCTACGGGTATCATTCATGAAGGGGTGCAATGGTTGGTTAGTAGGAAATTCGAATGGACATGTCTTTTGGTGAATCAAGGTGTCCATTCGGCCATAACCAAGTCCAACCACCTCTGATCACACGGTATGGACATACCGTACGCGATCGTAACTGCCCATAACTGCGAAACTGCATGGTCGATTTAGGCATGCCGAATGAGCTATTGCCTTATACGAACCATGCGTCCCAATCAAATGGGTGTGACTCTTTGTTGAGCATTATCGGAATTCAAAAATTTCTAACAATCCCCCACATGAATGACGATTAATGCAAATGCATGAATAAACAGTCCCGACGATGTATTATTGCATTGGGATAGATAGTTTTTGGCTTTGAATCTTCCTTAGTGTAATGCTATCGGATTTACTTGCTGCTCGGTGAACGCGATGTCTTAAACCAGTTAGCTTTTGTGTAAACCAAGACAATAGCATACACACAATAATAGATCTGATATCTTTTGTTCTCACGTTGTGTTCATTTCGGCCTTGGACCATATCTCGAATTCATAAGTGTTGTAATTTGAAGCAGTCTCACTTCTCACCTATATAGATGATCTCCTATTAAAGTATCATGCCATACTTTTGTCTTTCTTCAAGACCTTAGGGATCATTAAAAGTTTATAAAGCTTACCTTTACCACATTCAGCATGTTTCTGCACTTGGGCAGTTTCGAGAATAGATTTCATGTTGTGTTTTTCCAAGTGCACAACTGAACATTCATAACTTAGTTGTCTCATTGAACCAAGTTTTTGGGATCTCCAATCATCTTGGTTGAGTTACCATTATAAACATTCTTTAGTTTGTGGATTTCAATCTCATTCCCCTTGCTGCATAATTGATCACTTTCCAAATATATGAGCAGCCACTCTTTAACACATTTTGACTTTTCATAGTCAAAGTGTATTGTACTTGTGCTCAATAGTTTGTTCAAGGAAGAATATAAAGTCTCTATGACGTTTCGTCTTTCTAGGTATACTTATACTAGATGGTATTTGTCTGTCATAGTAACATTTTCCAATTTATGTTTACTAGAGGACGCACTTTATGTTTTGGTTATATTTCCAACAGACATAAATACTAGAAGATAATTTTATCGTTCTAGTTTCACCATCTAAATAGAAACATTGTTTTTCCCTTATAAAGTTTCTTTGTCACTAGAATTTATCTTAGTATTTCTTGAAGGAAATTACTGTTTTGATATCTTATTTGTCTTTTAACAACCTTTCCAATGACCAAGTTTACTAGACGACTTAATCATCTTAGTAGCACTTTCAACTCGGAAGTTTTAACAAGATAATATAGCATAGTAATCTTTCCAACGAAGATTTACTCAAGATATTCTCATTGTATTCTAGTAACCAAACTTTATTTTCTCAAATTTTGACTTTCTAGTCAAAATTTCTCAAGTGAAGTATTATTTACTTCATGATCTTTGTATCATTTTGATACCCCCACATTTCAATGAACACATGTATCATAGTGAAATGTGTATATTCTTTTTAACGTATCCGTCCATTTTTAATGAACATACTGATACGGCCAATCAATTACGCGGAATTAGGGACTCGAACACACGTCAGCTTATAGGTTGATTCAATCCAATTACAAACTGAACAACTAGAGACTCGAACTCCCAATTACTGATCTGGATCGACAATTGAACAAGGAAACGAACAAGATACGAAACAAAACCCCAAATTATCGAATAAAACCCTAGAAAACTACCCAATCAGAAACTATAGCAAATCAACTCCGACTAGACTTAAATTTTAACAAGAATTATAAATTGAAATCAGTAACAACATATCCAAAATTCAGCCAATTCGCACGAGGGGTTTATGATTTATGAAGGGGCGGACTTTTGGACGATTAGAGGTTGAAACTGGAAACGGTGGCGGTAAGGGCGGAAGTCTGGAAAGGCGTGGGGATTGGGATGGATGATGATGAACGAAAGTGGTGATGGTGATGGTGACGAAAAGGAATGAAAACAGGCTGAAGAACTTACCCCAAACGAACCCCGAATCTACTTGAATCCGAAATGCGTCGATGGATCGATCTTCGTGGCTTGTCTAACCCGGATATGACTGGATATCACGAATGAGACAAATGATTTCAAGTCTAAGGATGCCAACTCAAGACTCTACCAAGAACAGCAACGTGAACTGAAGCACGCGTGAGACAAAAACTGAAAACTTGATTTTTGATTCAATATTGTCTGCTCTGAAAAGTGTCGAACAAGGGTTTAAATACCCTAAAATCCAAACTGGGCCCTTAATACAGTTGGGCTCGAAAAGAAATGATAAAAATACTAACTATTGGGCTCCATTAAATAACACAAAGTTCAGCCCAATTAAAATAAATTCGACATAAAACAATTAAATAGAAGAAGTCCAATTTCGAATTAAAAGGCTAATCCGAAACTTGGGTCAAGTTCACCAACTTGGGCTGCTTCACTCCAACATCTTCATCTTCCAGCTTCTTGGCTCTCAATCTTGTAACTGGACCTCTCAGCTGCAACTCCGGGTTTGATTCATCAGTGCTGGATCCCGGCTCATCACATACGTAGTCATCTTTCTAATGTAGAACATACATTAGTGACTATATTTACTTCTTTTTGTCATAAGTAATTATTTCCCCCACATTTGATGATATAGTTGGATTTATATCATCAAACATTGATTACTTTAAGAAAATGATTTCTAAACCTTGTAGTGATTTCATTGTTTATATCTTATAAACTTCACTACTATAGAATATCCCATAATATTTTTATACGAGACAAAATTTCGTCTTTTATAAAAATCAAGTTAACTTTATAAAGATTTTCCGAAATTCTACATACAAAGTAGACTTTTTCTACTTGTCCATACTTTAATGGTTAAAAAACCTTTAGATTGTATACTTGTAGTAAATATCTTATATCTTATATCTTATATCGATTTTTTCTACTAAGAAGTAGACTAGAATCAAGTTGTTGAATTTACAAAAAATGAACAAGCAAAGCTATAAGAACATGTACACTTTATTTATTCACAAGTACACGTAGCACTATATTATATATACATAATCTATATATATATATATGCTTAGCTTTCATTTGAAGGCTTTACCTATACATAAGCATTCCATTACATATATTTACAATATGTACACGATCAAAGAATCCTCATATAGGCCTTCTTTGTCTACACGGACTAATCATAAAGATCATCATTAACCCTGAAGCGTTTTGCAAGCAAACGCGCTTTGTACTTGCCAATCGAACCATCGGCATTGTACTTCCTTGTGAAGATCCACTCATATCCCAAAGGATGGGCTTGAACAGAGTCATCAATTGAATCCCATGTGCAATTTAAAAAAATTGCATCCATGTTGTCAATGATTATGTGCCTCATTTCATCATAGACGGCATCTCTTCAAAATGGAGCATCTGGCCTAGACAGAGCTATCGTGGGCGTTTTAGGCTCATCGCTCATATTGAACCCTTCGTCACTTTGGCCTAGGATGACTCTTCTCCTTTTTGGATTGAAACGTTTGGAAGTATACATATCTTCCAAAGCATTCCAAATGTCTCGAGCATTTTGAAAATGAGAGACCATAGAATAAATTGAAGGAGTAATATAATCAAGGATAATGTACTGACATATAAAGTCATTGTTGATCCATTCATGAGTTTGCTTTCTCCTTATCTCCTCCGATGCATCTTCGTCCAACATTGGAGTAGATTGGGACAAGAAGATCGCCAAATGATTGACAACCTGAAATGCCATCATTTCCTACTGTTATTCCCTAAAAAAGTTTCCATCGAACATGAAAATAGGAACATCTTGCATCTTCCTACGGGTTAGCATTTTCGAAACAGAACATACAAAATATTGTCTTACGATTGTTAGAAAATATGGTGTGTGATATATGTACGAAAATGAAAGGATAAGAATACGAAACCGAGGCTAGAGTTAGACTCTCTCTCTGTAAGACAATATTGCTCCGGTATTATGCAGACGGTTCTACAGCAATTTCCTCCAAGATACAACGGTTCGGGGTGAACTTGAGACGTTGCACTACGTGTCAAAGTTCTGGCGAACAACTTAATACTCGAGACTGAGTGTTTTTAATCCTAGGACTCGAACTATATGAATAGATTGATTATCTTGTAATTGGTATTCAAATCGTCCATATGAGGTGTTGGGAAAAATAGTAAAGGTTTCGAAAGATACCAAAACCCCAACTGACCCCAACCGAGTAGATAAATGCCTTTAGTCTGATCTTAGCTTGTTTGAGCGTAAGGATTTTTATCTTTACCGGAGTCAAGTAGAAGAACTCGGTCGAACTAAAGAATAAGGTTTGTGAAGAACTCAGTTGAGACTCAAACTCAGCTGAGACCCAGACTCAACTCAGGGATCACACTCAGTTGAGACTCAAGGTCAGTTGAGACATCAACCTCAACTGAAGCACAGGCTCAGTTGGACAGCAGCTCAGTTGACTCCACAACTGAACCACGCAGTTGAAGGCATACAGTCTAGCATGAAGAGAAGTTGTGTCGAATTCAGGACGTCACGAAGTGGAGAAGAGAAGACGCTGAAGATGGAGGAGTTGCAGTCCAGATTTTGAATCTACTCGGGAGCACAATTCAGCTGGAAAACATTTCATAAATGGGACGACAATAGCGACGTGCAAAAAGCAAAGGTCGCAGTTACCATTTTTGGAAAGTTACCAGTAAAGCATGTGGAGTGTCATCAATGACAATGCCTATAAGTTGGACTTACCCGGTGAGTATAATGTGAGTGCTACTTTTAATGTTACTGATTTGAGTCATTCCTGTTGGACCAGTTACAAGATCTCGAGCCAAGAAGTTCAAGGAAAGCTTAATGGGCTTGGTTCAAGAAGTTTGGGATCAATAGTTAATGAAGAAGCCCATTGACGGTGGAGATTTGGATAGCCCATGTTTTGTTAATATTATTATGAGTGAGTGGGCTTAAGTTTGAAGACTTTATTTATTTGTTTATTTCGTTTTGGGCCTTTTTTTAGTCGCGTAGCTAGTTGGGTTATTATTAGCCCATCCATTAAGTTGTTTCTTTTCTAGATTGGGTTTTGATTTCGCCTATATATAGGCCATGTATGAGACGCTGTTTTCCCCTTTGATTAATATTATAATGTGAGTTTTATTCTCTCTTGAGAGTTTTCGAGTTCTTGGTTTTGCCAAGACGAGTTCATTATTCGGAAAATCAACGAGTCAATCATCCCTCGTGTGTCATTCAGCATCCCCGAGTTGCTGTGTCGTCTTATCATTGGGTTTTAGGGAATTTATTCGCCTAATTCACTTCGAGAAACTGATACAGAGGTTTTGGGATATCCATCATTTCTTATCCTGTTCGAGTCTTCCGCGTGCGTGCCGAGGTGCATATCAAGTTCCCAACATGTTGAACAACGAGGTCCAGAATCGGCCTGTGAACTGCGTATCACGATCACAGATAATGTCCTCCAAAATACCAAAATACTTCATAACATTTTTCAGAAACAAACTAGCGGTAATCTCAGCGAGACATGCATTCGGGCAAGCAATGAAAATTCCATACTTAGAAGATCTGTCCACAACAAAAAAAAATCGAAGCCATGCCATCAACCTTAGAAAAACCAGAAATGAAATCCATAGATACCGACTGAAATGGCTTCTCCGAAATAGGCAACGGCTGTAGCAAACTGGCCTCCTTCTTCCTCTCAAGCTTGTCAAGTTGGCACACTAAACAAGTCTTGACATATGCCTCAACGTCATCTTCCATCTTTGGCCAATAGTATCGTCGGATCAGCAAAGCATACATCTGATCCACGTCGGGATGTCCAGCCCATTGAGGGTCATGAGTCTCGCTTAACAGCTCATGTCTCAAAGATTCGGCAGGCACGTACGCCTTGTTCCATCGTGCAAACAAGAGATCATTCTCCAGCCAATATTTTCGCAACTCCCCCGCCTTTACCTGTTCAACAATTTTAAGATAAGAGGGTCCAGTTTTTGAAAATTCTCAGATTTTCTCCATGAAATCCGTCTCAACAATGGTCAGGGCTGCCACAAATTCTTCCACCACCTTCCGTCTCAATGCATCAGCCACATCATTATGCTTTTCGGGACAGTGAACCCAATCGAAATCAAACTCCAACAAATACTCTTGCCACCTTGCTTGCTTGGGAGACAGCTTCTTTTGAAATTTGAAGTATGTGTTAGACACGTTGTCGGTCACCACAGTGAATTTGGTGCCCAACAAGTAGTGCTTCTACACCTCCAAACAATGAATCACAGCGGTCATCTCCTTCTCATGAGTGTTGTAACGAGTCTCGGTATCCTTCAGTTTTCGGCTCTCGTAGGAAATGGGGTGTTTGTTTAGGACCAACACACCACCAATAGCTTTGTTCGAGACGTCCACCTACACCTCTAATGGTTCATCAAAAATAGACAGCTTCAACACCGGCTCGGAGGATAGAAATTCCTTTAACCGATCAAATGCATTTTGGCAAGCGTCCGTCCACTCTCACTTCAAATCCTTCTTCACCAAATCCGTCAAGGGGCTAACAATTTTGGAATAGCCCTTGATGAATCTCCGATAGTAGTTTGCCAAACCAAGGAACGACCTCAACTCCGTCACTTTACACAGCTCCGCCCAATCCAACACGGCCTGAACCGTTTTTCGATCCATCAAGATCTTCCCTTGAGGAATCACATAACCAAGGAATGTAATCTGCTCACAACAGAATTCACACTTCTCCTTATTTGCATAGAGCTTGTTTTCTCTCAATTTCATAAACACAGCTCGTAAATATGACAAATGATTATCCAACGTCACAGAATAAATCACAATGTCATCAAGATATACAACCACAAAGCGGTCAAGGAAATCATACAACACATCGTTCATCAAGTTACAAAACGTAGCTGGGGCATTGGTTAAACTGAAAGGTGCATCACCAAAAACTCTAATAAATCATACCTCGTCACATATGTCGTCTTGGCCTCATCACTCGGCGTAATCCGAACTTGCCAATAACCCAACCGTAAATCGATCTTCGTGTAGTATCGAGCCCTCGTCAGCTTGTCAAATAAGTCCAAAGCATTCGTAATAGGATACTTATTTTTTATAGTAACCTTATTCGGTGCCCAATAATTCACTCAAAACCGCAACGACCCATCTGTCTTCTTTTGGAACAACACCGGTGAGCTGTATAAGGCCTTCGACGACACCACAAATCCGGTACTCAGCAACTCATCAAGCTATTTCTAAACTCAGCCAACTTCGAAGGCGGCATTCGGTAAGGGGCTTGAGCAGGTGGTTTTGCACCCGGCTCCAACTCGATCTTATGATCCGTCACCTGTCTTGGAGGTAATTCCTTCGGCAACTCGGGAGGCATCACATCATCGAACTCATTAAAGAAATCAGCAATAACATTGGGCACTTCTTGACACACACCAGACTTTATTTCAACTAGTGCAGCAAGAAATGTGGGCTCCCCACGCTTCAATACAGCCTTAAGTTGCAATGCCGAAATCATCTCAACTTTCGGCTTTTCAGCATTTGGATAAACCCCCTGCACAAACGAGGGGTAGTCCTCATCATGGATCATCAATCCACCTAAGTGTGGCATCACATCAACCTTCACCCTCGTAAGGAAATTCAACCCAAGAATGATGTCGAAATCATCCAAGGGCACCACCATCAATGGACACCTTCCTTTCCACGGACCAACCTGCAACTCAATACTAGATTCTCCTCGAATTGGTTTCGACTCCGAATTCACAGCTTCGATGCGGCTAGCATTCGGAGACAAATCCAATCCAAGGCAGTCCGTCTCATGTACAACAACAAAGTTATGGGTGGCTCTGCAATCTACCAAAGCCAACACTTCATTTCCATTCACACGAGCATTCACATACATCAACCCTGTCTGATTCTTCGAATCCCCTTGAATTGCAGTGAGCAATTGCATTGGATTCATCCGAGAGGCACCAGTGGCTTCATTCTCACGCTCATTTTCAGCCATCAAAGCATTCAACCGACCACGCTTTGGACAATCTCGCATTCGGTGATCACCTTTGCAGATGAAACACCCCTTCAACCTAACCGAATTACCAGCATTTTGGGACAACTCCATCGACCCACCAGCATTTTCCTCATTGGCCTTTTTTCTTCCAATTCTCTTTGCTCTTTTTGTCCTTCTCCTTCTTGCCCGATTCCTTTTTCTTTGAACCGGACTCGGACGTGCCTATGGACTTGTAGTCTACAAGGCTGTCAGCGGCAGCAATGGCGGCAACAAGGTCCTTGAATCCTTAGCATCTCAACTCCGCCTGAGCCCAAGCCTGCAAACCGGCCAAGAAGTTGAATAACTTGTCCTCCTGGGACATCTCATGAATATCCAGCATCAAGGATTTGAATTCCTTGACATATTCACGAACCGGGCTAGTATGTTTCAGCTTCCTCAATCCATCCCTCGCAAGCCACGATGTATTGCAAGCAAGGAACTAATCTTTCAATTCCTTTTTCAGCGCATCCCACGTTTCGATCTTGTTCCGGGCGTTGGCATCTTCGGACTGCCTAGAACGCCACCACAATTTCGCATCCCCCGCCAAGTACATGGTGGTGATCGAAACCTTTTCCTCATCCGTGATGTGAGCCGCCTGAAAATACAACTCCATATTCCACAGAAAATTTTCGAGTTCCTTTAAACTCCTTGCACCCTCGAACAGCTTCGGGTTTGGGATCCGAATCTTCGACGACGACTGCAGTGCCCGCTTGACAACGTGCAACTCGTCGAGAAGATTTTCCATTTTCAACTCTAACTCTGTGTGATGATTATTCGCCTCTTCTTCACACGAAACCATTCGGGACTCAACAAATGACGGGAAATCTTCCATCGATTTCTGCACCCTATCTACTCCCAGTTGGATGTTTTCGAGCAACATTTCACACCATAAATTCGGTCAAAAACTGTCACCCCTTCAGAAGTTTTGGGCGGATCTCCCAGCAGACCCTCCAAACGAAGCACACGCTCATCGAGCATTAAGAACTCTCGTGCAGTAACCATCACAGCGATCGCAACAATCGTGTAAATCGCACCAAAGCTAACCTAGCTCTAATACCAAATGTCACAAGGTTTTAATCCATTTCAGAATTTTCGCCCTCGTGCGACACCGAACACCAAGTTCGATCAACCCTCAATCAATCCTTACCAACTCTCGTGTTTGATTGTTAAGGATCACGTTTGTGCAAGCATCAAGTAATACACGCACAGACACAGCGGAATCGAAGCACACAAGCAACGTACGGGAAAACTCACTCCCAACCTTCGTATTGCTCACAATTCATACAAAGGAATGAACCAAGACAAGCACAAACTCGTCTATGTGCTAATAAGGTTGCTCACGCCTTATATATGTGATAGACAAATCTCCTGTCACTAGGAATAACTAACTCGGAACGTTTCGGGCCAAGTTCGGATTGACGGATCAGGCCGAGGCAACGTGGCAACCTTCGATTAGGAGGCCTGCCGAGTCATGGGCACGACTCTTGGTAGTGGGCACAAGCATTTATCTTAGCGGACACCTCCTCCCTATAATAGTTAACTGCCCTATAACTGTCATGGCAACACTAAACCCTGAAAGGGCTCTGGAACGACATGTTTTCTATGGCACGGCCCTGGTGCACACCTGGCACGCTCCATGGAGTCATCCTCGTGCCCAAAACTCGTTCCAGCCAAGTTTGTCCGAGCCATCTCTCTCCCACAAGAAAAACCTCACACTTTGGCACCATAATCAAGTGCCAAATCCGTGTTCGGCCAAACTCCGCACCAGGCAGTGTCGGGAGCCTCACACCCGACACTCAAATCCGACCAACTTCGTGCCATGCCAAACTCTTCCAAACCCATGATTTCCCCGAGCATCTTCAATATACAGCTCATCCGGACATGCCATCATCCAAAACATGCACTGCCCGTGCCATGGTGCAGTGATGGCTCGCACCATGACACGGAGCTGATCTACGGGGCTAACAATATGATAATACAAAATAAAATAAAATAAAATAAATTTTATAAAATAATAATGGGACAATTTCGGTGAGCTGCTTGTTTATAAAAAAAGACTACAATCGCACACATATGATAAAATAATTTTTTTATATAAAATTTATATGATAAAATAAAGTCAAGTATATTTCTTTTCATTTTTTCTTTTCCATATTTTACAGATTTTGAAAATTAAATTGTTTTATTTCTTATCATATCATACAAGACATATTCCAATTTTATATGATTTCATATATCCTGCATTCTAAATTATTGCATAACTTTCCAAATTTAAATTTAGAATAGCATATTAATATGTAAGTAAAATTTTTACAAATTAATATCTAATCTAAGAAAATATAATTTTCTCTGATCCTAACTTTATCAAAAACCATAATTCTTAACAAAATAATAAATTAATAATTTCAAAGAAAATTCCTATATAAAAGTACCATCAATTTTATAAAATAATTAGTTGTAAATATTAAGTTAGTTACAATATACTAGTAATAGTATGATACAAAATAAAATAAAATAAAAATATAGAATAGTTTTTTCCTAAAAGTTACTAGTTACAATAATAGTAAATAAGTTATCATATTTATATATGATCCACAATAATAAAAAAAAAAAAAAAAGTTGAAATCGTGAAAGATAGAGTTTGTAATGTATTTAACTAGTACTTCACCCACGCGATGCGTGAAAATTGCCTCATATAATGATATGAAAGAAATTTAATGTAGATATAGTATAAATAAACTAATAATGTAAGGCCATAATTGAACAACGTTTAATACTTTTTTAATAATATTACATTTTAAATTTTAACATATTGGTTCACAACGTCCACAAGAGATTAAAATAACGTTGTTTTGGTCTTGAGGAATATGTAAATAATTGAATAATCGATATATGATCTTCTTCAAGTCTCACCACTATCATTGGTTACCCCTCACGACTGTGGTTTTTTCCATTTGCGGCGATATCCATAACTTTGTTTTGTCCCACATTAACTTACTAATTAGTGTGCCACAAACTATAATTCTAGTAACATATCTTTGCCAATTTGAGACACAAATTGCAAGATATTGATCGGACCCAATAAGAACTCTAATATTATAATCTTAAAAGTTGATTAGTTAATAATCCTTTCAATTTTCACCCCTATCCACTGGGACGAAGAGGTTACTTCACTATCTATTGTAGCTAAAATTGAGGTTATTGAAACCAAGACCGGTAGTTAATATTTTCTAATTGTATCCACACATAGCCTGTCGATCAATTTATAAAGATCACATTCTAACTACAATTCTAAAAGATAACCATTACTTCAGTATTACTCTTTATCGGCACAATCATTGTTCTCTTCAGTTTGGAAAACCTTGACAATGCTCTCGGAGCCTATTTCACATCATTTGTACTGTATTTGGCCTCGAAATGAAAGATGAGAGAGCACAAAGAAGTTGAAGAAGACATGTTAACCTCCAAGTATGTCTCCTTTAGTCGGAAAAGTGAGAATGAAAAGGCACAAATAATGTGAAACGTGGGTGAAATTGCGTGAAATTGGAAAATGTGGATGAAATTAGTTGCATAATTCTAGAATTTACAGGTAGAAAAATAATTAGAAATGAAAAATTTATCTTTATAATTAATTTTTTGCCACAAATTATGCATTTATAACGTTCGATATTAATTAGTTGATTGATAAATATTCATGAATAATTAAAATCATGTCATTATAAAATTATTTTTAAAAATAGAATATTAAATAAAAAAATTAAAAAAAGAAATCTAATTTCTAACAATGGCAATACGTTGCTATTATAATTTATAAAGATAAAGATGAGACAAAATAAAAATAAGAATTTATAAATATGAAGCAGCTCATGCTCATGGGTAGGGATGGCAATTTACCCGCGGGTACCCGATACCCATGGGTATCCAACCCTAATAGGTGCGGGTTTGAGGGCCATTTGATATCCATGGATAGCTTCATGGTTAGAAAATACTACCCATTTAGTTCGTGGGTATGGGTATGGATAGTTACTATCCATACCACGATACCCGTTTACCCGCTAAAAATATCCGAGAAATATCCACGAAATACCCGACTACTACCCGATTATTATATAATGTATATAATATATATTTGGGCCAAATATTGGTATGGATTTGAACTTTGTAGATTTGAATTTTATGTTTTATGGATTTGGACTTTGGTGGTTAATCTTTTATTTTGTGTTAAATTGTAATTTATTTGATTAAATTCCGATTCGCGAGTGGTGGGTATCCAATAGGTGGCGGGTAGGCGGGTACCCGCGGGTGGCGGGTACGCGGGTACCCGACGGGTGGCGGGTATCCGCGGGCGGTGAGTATGGGTAGAGAAAATACTCATCGCGGGTATGGGTATGGGTTTGGCTCGTGGGTATGAGTATGGATATTCACTATCCGTACCCGCCGTACCCGATTGCCATCCCTACTCATGGGTATTAGGTAGAGCATATAGGGCAGACTAGCGAGATGAAGAAACGGAGGCAAAACGCAAAGGTGAATTCCTTCTACCAAATTCATGTCCGGATGTCTGTTGATTTGTATCAACTTATTATTATTTTTTTTTTTGGGCTGATATTTATTTATTCTCTTCGATCTGCTGTTAAAGGTTTGGCCTTTGAAACGAAAACGGGCGCGAGGTGCCGGTTTCAAACAGGACGGGTGCGATTCGGTGAGCTACAATTTCGACCCTCAAATTTTGATTATAGTCTTTTTGATCCAGTATACATAAGGGGGTTAAACTCTTACTTCAAGCCTGTTTAATTATAATTTTGTCATTTTGTGTTTGCGTAGATTTGTTTGCACTACATATAGACACACTTAAGACACAAAGGAGAGCTTGCGTGATTTGATTCAACTGAACTATATTCTTACTATTAAAGATTTATTCTCTTTGATTTGCCGTTAAAGGTTTCACCTTTTTTAGGGAAGGGAAAATTAAGAAGGGTGCGAGGCTATGGTGAGCTGCTTTTTTCGAGTTTCAATGTTTAATAATAGTGTTTTGAACGTTAGGGTTTGAAGGTTTGTGTATTTATAGAAATATTTAACTATTCTATTTGTTTTATGATAAAGTTTTTCCCTTTATTTAAAATGGTGGAACTGGGGCCAAAAGCAGAGAGATGAGTTGTTGCTCTGGATCTTCTATTCTAATTTTATTGGAATAAAGACTTGTTTATACTATCTTTGGCTCTATCTGATTGAGATAGATGAGTTTTCTTTATTCGTAGTTATTTAAAGCTCTTTGATCTGTTTTTAAACGTTTTAACTCTGATCTTATATTTCAGGATATTTATCTTTTTTTTTTCATCTTTGTGTTTTTCCCTGATAATGGTGCATTTTAAGTTGCAGTAGCAGCAAAGGTAGCAGCCAAGATAGCTCAGTTGATCGAATTAGCATGCTTCCAGATGAATTATTGGGGTTGATACTGTCCAGCCTCACATTTAAGGAACATGTTGCAACTAGCATACTTTCTCATCGATGGGGAAACTTGTGGACATTAACAATTAATAAACTGGATTTTGACGGTATAGATTCATTAGTAAGGGCTTCGGTAAGAGGAAAAATTGAGAGATCAACACTGGAGAAGGAAAAATTGAAATATGTGAGTTGGGTTAATCGTGTACTTTCATCCCGTAGGGACTCCAACATCCAGGATTTCAAAGTTTACTTTAATTTAAGCAAAAAAGATGAAGGGTGTATTGATGAGTGGCTTAGATATGCTCTAGAAAGGAAGGTTCAGGCACTTGAGTTGAACTTGATTGGCAATGGTAGCTTGAGAAGTTGCAACTATGGCGAGCGTTATGCTTTCCTCCCATATAGGGTTCTGCATATAGACAAGGAAAGTTGCTCTAACTTCCATTTCAAGCAGTTAAAAAAGATATTACTGAATTATGTGGATGTTGGTGAAGCCCTTGAGTTCTTCTTGGATAATTGTCCTCTCCTCGAAGACTTGTCTGTTTCATTCTCATCAAAACTTTCAACTCTCAGGGTTTCTGGTGGAATCCCTTCACTAAAACGCTTGCCATGGACTTAAATCACTTCAAATTTGTGATGTAAATCTTGTTTATCTCAAGTATAATGGTTCTAGTATAAATTTTCTTCTTGAAAACCTTCCTATGCTCGTCAACCTTTCTGTGACAAAAATAGTATTTGACCACATGAAAGCCACTGTTATGCAGTTTTGGAGCATCCTTGAGCAACTAGAGATATTAAACTTACGTGAGGTTAAATCTGGATAGCTGTGTTGTTTTTGTGTATTGATAGTTTAAATGGTGGCACATCTTGATCTCTTATATTTCTGTTTTGCTCGATAGGTAATTCCTAGGTTTGATTTCTTCGTGAAAATGAGAAATCTCAAGCAATTGGTGGTGACACACTGACACACTGCACTGCTCGTTATGTCACCATGACGAGTCTCTCCAATCGCTTGCTACCTTGATACGTTCAGCACCTCACCTTCAGAAATTTGTGGTTGAGGTAATTTTTCATTGGCATTTATTTGGTTCATGGTAACATTTTAGAAATTTTGTTGTGTAACATGCATGATATTTATTTAGTTTGTTCTCCATTTGGTGGACAATGCTCGAGCTCTCAAGAAAATTGTTCTTGATCCAAAGGTACCCACCACTACTCCATTTCATGAGAATGTGTGTAGTATTAGTAAGCGTGAAATCACTGCAAGGGATCGAGTGCAAAATATACTTGCACATGAAGTGCCTTGGGAAATCAAAGTGGATTATCGTAGCCTTTTCTAATGTAGACTAGGACAACTTACTCTTTTTTTTTTTAAGAGTTTATTCGATTGAGATTGAGATTGAAAGAAGCCGAGAACAATTGAACAGTCTGAAATGCCACATAGAAAGAGGAATTATCAGAAAGCATAAATATAATTAGAGTAGTGATATTTGGACATAACACCCATGACACATTTGCAATTAAATAGTTTTTTAATTTTTTTTTCAATAATTAGTATAATTAGTGTTTTGTATATAATGCCCTTTCCCACCTAATTATATGTTAATCTTTAAAATTAATTAATATTTCTAATTTCAATTTTTTTACTCTAAAATTTATGCATGCTTTTAATTTATTTTTTATTTCTTAAATATTTCGTTTATTTCAACATGCATGATTATTAATATTTATTTTTTAAATATTTTGTTTTCTAAGTTATAAGAAATTAATTGATGGCAATAGTGTTTGAACCCATGACCTTTTGGATAGAGGACAAAGTTCTTGCTCATTAGACCAACCAAATAACTTGTTTAATAGTATATACTCCCTCCGTCCAAAAATCAAATGCTTACTTACCCATGTCTTTTTGTCCACAAATCAAATGCCTATTTACCTTTTTGTACAACCATACCCTCCTACTTTTCCTTTATTTACTACTCCTTGCCATTGGTGGCCCCACCTTACAACAACTTTATTCCTACTTTTTAGTCAACACAACAACTTTATTCCTACTTTTTGGTCAATACCACCATCTTTTTGTCATTACCACTATTTTTTTGTCTTTATCCTACTACCCTTACATTCTAACTTTTACCCACTCAAAATAACTTTTTTAGCTTTTCTTAATCCGCGTGTTAGGACCTAAATGGGCATATGATTTTTGGACGGAGGGAGTAGAATTTATTATAGACAAAAATTTGGGTGCAACTGTTCCACCGTAGAACACCTGCCCATTTGACCCGTCCCGACCCGTTTAATTCGGGTTTGACTCGGTCAAACCCCCTTTTGACCAATTTTTTTTTTCTCCAGTTTTTTTTTTCATTTTTTTTTTATTGTTTGCCGCTTCTTCTATGGTCAAGATTCTAGCTAGGGGAGCCGAATGCCTCGGAGCGAGTCGAAAAAATCCAAATTGTTGTCTGCTGATTATCCTTATTTTAGTAATCGGAGCGAAGGCGGAGCTGTAAAATCTTTCGGCTCCGCCTGAAAAAAAAATTAAAATTAAAAAAAAATTAATGTAGCGCGTGAGACCCACGCACGCGTGAATCTAACGTGTCGGGTTGGGCGGGCGCCTGGCGAGTCTGGGCGGGGCGGGTAGTGTGCAGCTTGGGTGCATAAGTCTACACTCAAGTCCTTCTCTTTATTATATATAAATTGTTTCGAGCTCTATTTCTATCTTTATTGTTGAGAGGCAGCACTCATGTGCAACCAGATCCCAAGCAACCGGGTCCACGCGATCGGATTCGGATTGGCATTTTGACCCGGATATAGATTTATGGTATATATCAAAATACCAATTGTACATTACATATTTTCATGTTTTTCCAGTGGTTATAGTTTGTGCTATCAACTTTTATTGCCGCAGGTTCGATTCACTAGCGACACTATTCGAAATTGTATTAGCTTTTCTTTGTGTTTTTTACTTTTTCCCTTCTTTTTTTCGTCCTTGTGAATTTCTTATTTTTTTCAATCAATTTCAGTTTAGAACTTGTTTTTCTTCTTCGTTTCTTCCTTCTATTAATTTTATTTTTTAATCCAAGCTTTTCTTTTTATTTTTTCTTTACTTTTTTTTTCTTCCTTGTGAATTTGTTATTAATTTCAATAAATTTCAGGTTGGAGTTTTGAAAGAAAACAAAAGTAATAAAAGTACTTTCCAATCAATAAAGAGTACAATTGTCATAAACAAAAGTAATATTTTTTCAAAGTAATAATTTTCGTAAATAAAAGTAACATTTGTTGGTATAAAAGGTAACAATTATCGTCAACCAAAGTCATATTTTTTCAAAGTAGCAATTGTCGTAAACAAAAGTAATATTTTTTGAAGTTACATTCGTCGAGATAAAAAGTACTCCCTCCGTCCCATTTGCAAGGTCTCGCTTTCCTTATAGGGGTGTCCCGATAGCAAGGTTTCATTCCAAAAATAGAAACAATTAACTCTTCAAAAGCTATAGGACCCACCACTTTTCATCCATTTCCTCTTGTTTCTTAATATCCGTGCCCAAAGAAGTGAGACTATACTATTGGGATGAAGGGAGTAACAATTAACGTGAAGTAAAGTAACATTTTTTGAAAATATCAATTGTCGTAAAATAAAAGTAACATTTTTCAATAAAACATTTGTATTGTCATAAACAAAAGTAATATCTTTAAAAGTAATATTTTCCATAAAAAATACACATTTTTCAAAGTAACAATTGTCGTAAACAAAAGTAATCTTTGTCGTGATAAAAAGTAATTATTGTATACATTATCATAAATAAAAGTAACACTTGTTGGGAGAAAAAGTAACAATTATTTTAAACAAAATTGATATATTTTTAAAGTAACAATTGTCGTAAACAAAAATAATACATTTTTTTGGTATTTGTTTAAAGTAACAATTGACGTGACAAATATTACTTTAGATATTTGGGCGATTTTTTTTCTCGTTTACACACTCCAAATTCTTATAGCTCATTGAAGAAGTACATTAAAATCTACATATTCTAGCAATAAATGCAACTACTACTTTTATTCACGATAAACATTACTTGTACTCATGACAAATATTACTTTTGATATTTGGGCGGATTTTTTTCTCGTTTACACATTCCAAATATTGTAAAATATTCCTATAGCTCGTTGAAGAAGTATATGTAAGATTATAATTTATTAAAAACTACATATTCTAGCAATAAATGCAACTACTACTTTTATTCACGATAAACGTTACTTGTACTCACGACAAATATTACTTTCGGTATTTGGGCGGGTTTTTTTCTCGTTTACACACTCCAAATGTTGTAAAATATTCCTATAGCTCGTTGAAGAAGTACATGTAAGATTATAATTTATTAAAAACTACATATTCTAGCAGTCAATGCAATTATTACTTTTATTCACGATAACGTTACTTGTACTCACGACAAATATTACTTTTGGTATTGGGGCGATTTTTTTTTTCTCGTTTACACACTCCAAATGGTACAAAATATTCCTATAGCTCGTTGAAGATGTCATGTCACATTATAATTTATTAAAAACTACATATTCTAGCAATCAATGCAATTATTGCTTTTATTCACGATAAACGTTATTTGTACTCACGACAAATTTTACTTTTGGTATTTAGGCGATTTTTTTTTTCTCGTTTACACACTCCAAATGGTGTAAAATATTCTTATATCTCGTTGAAGAAGAACATGTAACATTATAATTTATTAAAAACTACATATTCTAGCAATAAATGCAACTATTACTTTTATTCATGATAAACGTTACTTGTACTCACGACAAATATTACTTTAGGTATTTGGACGATTTTTTTTTCTCGTTTACACACTCCAAATGTACAAAATATTCCTATAGCTTGTTAAAGAAGTACATCTCACATTATAATTTATTAAAAACTACATATTCTAGCAATCAATGCAATTATTACTTTTATTCACGATAAATGTTACTTGTACTCACAACAAATATTACTTTTGGTGGGGCGATTTTTTTTCTCGTTTACACACTCCAAATGGTGTAAAATATTCCTATATCTCGTTGAAGAAGTACATGTAACATTATAATTTATTAAAAACTACATATTCTATCAATAAATGCAAATATTACTTTTATTCACGATAAATGTTACTTGTACTGACGACAAATATTACTTTTATTCACGATAAATGTGTCTTTGTACTCGAGACAAAAGTGCACCAATCAAAGGATGAAATTTTCTCAACTTCAACCAAGTATTTCAACAGAGAAAAATCAATAGAAGTATTTGGAGGTGGTGCAAAAAATGTCGACCATAAAGGACAAAAAATATCTTGAAATCATTTCCACCGTCCTTAAATTTCAGTAAAAGCTGGTATACACATGCTTGGGTTAGATTTCCTTTCAACCCAAATCTAGATTTAAAGTTCTCCACGATATTACTCTCATCACATGACTTGACCTTATTCACCTCATTCCTAGGTAATAAAAAGAGATCTTCCATATCAGCAACAGTCACAGGTATTAGCTTTCCACTCTCAAATTCTAATAAACGAGTTTCCGGATTAAAATTTTCAAAAAACCATAAAGCCGACATCCAGTCCATATATTTCCAACTATTTATAAATAGAAGACCTCCAAAACCAATGAACCTAACATCAGCTTTTTGTGAATCATTCAACAATTGAATTAAATCACAAAGCTTAGAAGGACTACACTTAACAATATATCTGCAAGGAAACAAATCACTACTCAAACACAAGCATACATTTGATATTAAGAACAATGGCAGTTTGATACTAGATTATCAAATTTACATGTCTTCTGATTCTTCATATATGAGTTTTGTGCTTCGTTTTACAACAACGTTTGACATGTTTGACTTCCTTTTCTTTTTTTTCCAATGCCAAGCTAATATTATTATTTCAAAACAAATATCAATCAGTTATAATATTAATATCATGTAATACAATAATATGTACTATCTGTAGAATGAATATTTACCACTGATCAGATGGAGATAGTATCAACTCTTTTCCACTTGGTTCATTCATCATGCTTTAGAGACAATAAAACAAACTACGCGTCAAATTGCAGCAGTGGCATGTGAGATTTGCTATCAAGAACAAACAACATTTCATCTAGACATGAATATTTTATCAACATCTCGTACAGATAGCCCTTTTAAAAGAAATGTTATATTCTTTGGAGAAGAAACTTACTGTCAGCACGTTCTGTTGATAAGAGATTAGCAATGTGTGCAGCTGATGCATCTAATCCTTGTAAATCGTCAGGTGAATTCTCTGAAGTATCTTGTGCATCAAACCCTGCCGGTAAAGAAGATAAAAGTTATTTATGAAAGTCGAAATTCAACATCTACTGTTTAAAAATAATTTATCACTGTTTTACAGCTTGCAGCAACTTAAATACTCCAGCGCTAGAAGTTAGAAAAGATTATTGGGTAAAGAAATATATCTTACAAGCATTGCAAGGAAACCCCCCAAATAAAAAAACTGGACGAGTAGAAGCAGTTGGGCAATATCCACTTCATCTGCATGATCAGTCTAAAATGAGATAATGAAGTTATAAATTTTATAAAGTGACAAATTTTTCAAGGTGGAAAAGGAATTGGGATAATGTTATATCCTATAGATGGTGAAAGAGCTCAAATGACTTAAAATTTTCCGAAAAACTTACGTTAGGAAGAGGAAGACTTTCCAATATCTGAGACCAGCTGCGGAAAAATGAATAAAATCAGAATCACAGTGGATCAGCAACGATAAAAAGAATATGTATAACACTACGTGACTAATAACTGTGATATTTGAACATGCATGCAGCTAAGACATAAATAAAGCAACACCATAGAAAGAAGAATGAATAACAAGAAATGACAATATAATCAAGTTGACAATATTAACAACAGAAAATGGTAGCAAGTTTTTCTTGAAAGGGGAAAACGGTAGCAAGTAAAGAGTTGATACTTGCATTGAAAGTTTATTTTTTTTTATTTTTATTTTAGAGAATTGAGTATTACCTCCAAAGCATACCACTGGTTTTGGGACCATGTTTTTTAATATGATGCAACTATGATATTGGACAAATACAATTGAGTCATATCGGTGTCCTGCTAATTCTCAATTACACTTCAACAACTAACAACCTGTGATTCAAAAACTCTTAATTACAGTTTAACAACTTAATGCTTAAAAAGGTGAAATCAAAGTTAGTGAGTTAGTGGTCCCCTATTCTACACATACTTATCCATAGATGTCACATTGATAATGCAAAATAAGATAACTAAAACACAAAATCTCATTCATCCACTCATTTTGCCCCAGCGACTTATCAGCACTATTATAATTCAGAACACAACAAGAGTGAAAACGTGGCATTTCTTGCTTATTCTTTACATGCTATAACTTAATAGTTAAAATTAGTCTGTTGTATGTATGAAGATGATCATAATTAACCAAAATTCATGCAATTGATCAATCTCACACAACCACGTAACGAAGAACTAATGCAAGATATGTTGGAATTTTGGTTCTTTATAGCATTAAATCCGTGAGAAGTATGTCGAAACTAATGGTAGAAACGAAATTTACGTTTCGAGCACTATGATTTAATGTATATATTTGTTCAATTCCATTAAGGAATGAATGAGCAATTAATACATAAACATGGCTACTTGGAACTAGAAATTGTGTGTATTCTACCTTATTTGTCCCACATCGAAAATTCAAGGATGTTTTGTGCTATATATAAAGAGCAACACTATAAGGGAGTATATCCAAGTGTGCTACCTATGGTGCATCTTAGTGGCTCAAGTGTTGGCACCTTTTGTGCTTAACCATGATTCCTACAAGGACGGTGCGAAGCACCGTCCGAGTCCGACGACGACGGCGACGAGCACGTGCACGTCGCACTTGTCGCAATGGGCGCTTTGAGGCGCACTTTGCACTTCGCTCAGTCGCGATCGGATCAATTGAGGAGCCAAAGTTATTTTGGCTAAGGGACTCACACGTGGACCGCACGGAGAGGCGGTTACTGGCGGTTAGTACGGATAAGGGAACGTATGGTGCGGCTGATCACACGGTGCGGTTATTGGCGGTTGAATTCAGTTGAAACCGAATTTCCTCATCTGCCACGTGGCGGCACCAGGACAACCACCCTTTCGTGAGTGACACGTGTCGGCGTCTGGTTGAATGGCGCCGATAACCACCTCGTACGCAACCGTTCGGAACGGGCACCTTCCCCCTATAAATACCCACCGAATTCGACGATTTAAAAACACCATTCGAACTCACAACAACGAGTTTGCATACATACATCTCATATATATAGTCGAATCTAGGAAGTACTCGTCCCGAGTATCAAGTTGTTCGCCGGAACTATGACACGTCGTGCAATGTCTCAAAGTTTACCCGAACCGTTGTATCTTGGAGGCAATTGCCGCAGACCGCGTGCACGAGAGCGGGGCAATCTTGTCTTACGGAGATAGAGTCTAACTCTAGCCTCAGTTCCTTTCTTTCCTGTCTTTCTTTTCCGTACACACATCACACACGCTCCTATATATTTTCCAACAATCGTAAGACAAGATTCTGTGTGTGCTGTTCGAAAAAATGCTAACTCGTAGGTCGACGTTTGGTATTCCTGTTTTTATGTTTGATGAAAATTTCTTCAAAGAATGGAAGAAAGAGATGATAGCGTTTTTAGTTGCCAACAATTTGGCGATCTTCCTGTTCCAATCCACTCCAACGGTGGACGAAGATGCGTCGGAGGAAACAAGGAGAAAGCATATTCACGCATGGATCGACAATGACTACACTTGTCGGTACATTATTCTTGACTATCTTACTCCTTCGATTTATGCCTTGGTCTCTCAATTTCAAAATGCTCGAGATATTTGGAATGCTTTGGAAGATATGTATACTTCCAAGCATTTCAGTCCGAAAAGGAGAAGGGTCATCATATGCCAAAGTGACGAAGGGTTCGATATGAGCGAAGAGCCTAAAACGCTCATGATAGCTCTGTCGAGGCCCAGTGCTCCATTTTGGAGAGAATCAGTCTATGAAGAAATGAGGCACATCATTCACTACATGGATGCAATTGTGAAAAATTGCACATGGGAGTCCTCATTTGACTCGGATCAATCATTTCCTTTGGGGTATGTGTGGTGCTTCACAAGGAAGTACAATGCCGATGACTCGATTCGCAAGTACAAAGCACGTTTACTTGCAAACGGCTTTAGGCTTAAGGATGATCTTTATGATTAGTCCGTATAGACGAAGAAGGCCTATATGAGGCTTCTTTGGTGTGTACATATTGTAGATATGTGATGGAAGGCTTGTTGTATAGATTAAAGCCTTCAATTGAATGCTAAGCATATATATATAGATTATGTATATATGATGTATTGAAACGTGTACTTGTGAATAAATAAAGTGTACATGTTTTTATATCTTTGTTTGTTCATTTTTTGGTAAATGCAACAACTTGATTCAAGTCTACTTCTTAATAGGGAAAATCGAGATAAAGATATAAGAAAATGTCAAAATTTCTACAAGTTACAAACTAATGTTTGTTAAAATATAAAAGTAAAAGACAAGTAGAAAAAGTCTACTTGATATGTAGAATTTCGGAGAAATTTTATAAAGTTAACATGGTCTTTATAAAAGAGGAAATTCTATCTCGTATAAAACATTATAAGATGTTTTATAATTCTTGTATTTATGTAATCACTCTTTGATGATATAACCTAAAATATGTCTTCAAATGTGGGGGAGATGATTACTTATGAAGAAAGATGTATCACTAATGTAAGTTCATGAAGATGAACTGAAAATTAGAAAGATAACTACGTTGAGTATCAAAAATGATACTAAATATACTTTTCACAATGATACGTGTGAAATGTGGGGGTATCAAATGATACAAAATCATGAAGTAAATAGTACTTCACTTGAGGAATTTTGGTTAGAAAGTCAAAATTTAAGGAAATAAAGTTTGGTTACTAGAATAAAATATCTTGAGTAAAATCTTCGTTGGAAAAGATTACTATGATATATTGTCTTGTTAAAAATTCCAAGTTGAAAGTGTTACTAAGATGATTGAGTCGTCTAAGTAAACTTGGTCAATTGGAAAGGTTGTTAAAAGACAAATAAAATATCAAAATAGTAATTTTCTTCAAGGAAAGCTAAGATGAATTCTAGTAGACAAGGAAAAACTTTATTAGATGAAAATCTTGACTAGATGGTCGAACTGGAACGATAAGTAAGATATCGTCTAGCAATGTCTAATAAACTTGTTCGGTGAAGAATGTTACTAAGATGAGACATGTCATCTAGTAATGTAATCATCGAAAAGTGTTATTATGACAAGTAAACGTCATCTAGTACGACTATTATCCAAGGAAGATAAAATGTCGTAAAATGCTAAAATGAAAAGTCATAAAAGCATTATACGAATCGACACAGTATTTGTGATATTCTTCCTTGAATAAACAATTGATCACTAGTAGTGATGTACATTGACTTTGCCAAAGTCAAAACTCATTAAGAACGGCCGTTCATGTGAAGTGATCAATTGTGCAGTAGGGGGAATGTGATGAAATCCACAATTAAAGAATGTTCATAGTGGTAACTCAACCATGATGACTGGAGATCCTAAGAACTTGGTTCAATGAGACAACTAAGCTATGAATGTTCAGTTGTGCACTTGGAATTACAACTTAATATCCATTCTCGAAACTGCCCAAGTGCAAAAACATGCTGAATGTGGTACAGGGTAAGCTATATAAGCTTTTAATGATTCCTAAGGTCTTGAAAGAAAGACAAAGTATGGCATGATACTTAAAGAAGATCACCTATATAAGTGAGAAGTGTGGCCGCTTCAAATTATAACACTTATGAATCCGAGATATGGTCCAAGGCCGAAATGGACACAACGTGAGAACAATAGATATTAGATCTATTATTGTGTGTGTGTTATTGTCTTAGTTTACACAAAAGCTGACCGGTTCAAGACATCGCATTCACCGAGCAGCGAGTAAATCCGATAGCATTACACTAAGAAAGATTCAAAGCCAAAAGCTATCTATCCCGATACAATAATAGATCGTCGGGACAAGTATTCATGCATTTGCTAGCACTTGCATTAATTGTCATTCATGTGGGGGATTGTAGGAATTTTGGTTCTTTATAGCATTAAATCCGTGAGAAGTATGTGGAAACTAATGGTAGAAACGAAATCTACGTTTCGAGCACTATGATTTAATGTATTTATTTGTTCAATTCCATTAAGGAATGAATGAGCAATTAATACATAAACATGGCTACTTGGAACTAGAAATTGTGTGTATTCTACCTTATTTGTCCCACATCGAAAATTCAAGGATGTTTTGTGCTATATATAAGGAGCAATACTATAAGGAAGTATATCCAAGTGTGCTACCTATGGTGCACCTTAGTGGCTCAAGTGTTGGCACCTGTTGTGCTTAACCATGATTCCTACGAGGACGGTACGAAGCACCGTTCAAGTCCGAGTCCGACGGCGACGACGACGAGCACGTGCACGTCGCACTTGTCGCAATGGGCGCTTTGAGGCGCACTTTGCACTGCCAAACTTATTTTGGCTAAGGGACTCACACGTGGACCGTACGGAGAGGCGGTTACTGGCGGTTCGTACGGATAAAAGAACATATGGTGCGGCTGATCACACGGTGCGGTTATCGGCGGTTGAATTCGGTTGAAACCGAATTTCCTCATCTGCCACGTGGCGGCACCAGGACAGCCACCCTTTCGCGAGTGACACGTGTCGGCGTCTGGTTGAATGGAGCCGATAACCACCTCGTACGCTGTCACAGCCCCAACTCCCGAGGGACGGCAGAAGCCGGGGTGCGACTGGGATTTGATTAAAGAAATGGGGAAGAAAAGGGGATGAATGAATAAACATAACATAAAAGAAAGAAATTCTATGAACGAGACTTCATTAGCAAAAGACAGAGTTGATCTCGAAGGATTACTCGAACAAGATCTCAAAAGATTCTAAGTTATAAGTACAGAACTTAAACCCAAAAGTGATATTCTTAATTACATGAGTGAGTCTAGAGTTTGGCAGCGGAAATGCAACTACAAATATAGTCTTCTCCTATTGACAACATTAACTCTTAACTCAACCGTCATCACTTCCGTCGCTTCAACCTGTACATTTAGAAAACATATGCAGAGCTAAGTACAAAAGTACTTAGTGGACACATTGCCGAAAACATAATCATAAGTATAGATAATCAGGCATTTCATTTCTGTAGCACATCGGGGTTTTTCGTTAAATTCCCGTGTCTACTAAACATTTTCTTTCTCATTTTCATAAATTAGCTTGATCAAGCATTTTTCATAAATGTTACGTTCAAATCTTGACCAGTCATAATTCACCGTGGATGGCTACCTCTCAACAGGATACCACATACACCACAGGCTACAAAGTGCACTAACTTTGGATAGCTATTCCTTTGCCACGACTTCTTACCGTAGTTGTTATCTTTATTTGGCTGCTGAAAGCCCTGTCGATTTCTACTCTGTTTCCCTTGATCGTTATGGCGCTGGTAACAGTCACTGCTACTTCCTCCTTCTCATTTCTTTTTTCCTCTATAATTAATATTATTGTTGGGAAAGTTTTGAGTTGAAGTCTAGGTTGGTGTTGGTATGGGCACTACCATTTTTTCTTTATCTGGCACTACTGCCTCTATTTCTAGGACTCGTCCTAGTAGTTCTGCATAGCTCAGTCCTTCGTGTCTGGCCAATGCTATTCCCAGTTTATACTTAAGTTCTCCTTGAAATTTTCTTGCTATTTCCTCCTCAGTTTCCACTTGATCGAATACATACTTATCATAATATGTCTCCTTAAAATCATTCCAAGTGATTTGAGCCACTTGCTCTGCTGGCATAATTTCCTGTCTAGTCTTCCACCAGTATTTAGCTGGTCCGGCTAGCTGAGACGCAGCACATACTAGGCGCTCCTTATCACTAAATCTAAGAAGCTCAAAAATTCTTTCTATAGAGCGCACCCAATGCTCAGCATCACTTGGGTTACTAGACCCATTGAAAACTGGTGGATTTCTTCTCAAGAATAAATCTTCAATGTTACATTGTTGTGGAGGTGGGGAAAGTAGAAGGGTTACTTGATGTTTTTGCTTTTCTTCGCCTATACGTTGTTCTTGACCTCTATCAGATCCTCTAGGACTATTAGGTCCTCTTTGGTTGTTAACAACTCTTAGCGACATTTTGGAACTATAAGATACAAAAATTTTCTCATTAGCACTAGCTTTTAAGCCTTCATTTGCTCACTAATCCTTTTCCCAACTTAACAATTTCACGTAAAAGAGAAAAAAAATCTTAACTTCGATTCTAGTTCTTTCAACTTTTAACCTTCAAGGTTAAATTAAACTCTCGTTACACGAGTTCATTTGATATTTTGGTTTAGTTATACGATTCATAAGAAACTTTCTTGTGATCAAAACCCTCTCACGGGTCATGTATATATATATATATATATATACATCAAAAAGAATATTAGTTTTGCCTTTAACAAGGACTTATACAAAAACTAGACTACAACGAGTCTAAGCTAGGTTGACTGCCTACCTGTACAGGATGCACTAACATATTGCATTACTGTACTACTGGAAGTACTAGAACGGAAACGATTCATAAAACTTCGTATCCGTTGGAGTACTACAAAAACTAGTTACTGATCCGACTATGTACAAGACAAAAGTGCTTCTGCTACCACTATGCGTCTAAGACGCCCTGCACAACAAGCTGCTGTCGAGTCGCTACCGCTCTCTATGGCCTGCAAAACCTCGGAGTCCTCCTCTAGGTCCTCCTCTGAATCTGAATTAAAGACGAGCTGAAGTGCCTCGTCAATCCTCAATCGTGGAGCCGTCCAAAAGTGTAAGTGGGGTGGTGATGGTGCCTTTGAACCAATCTCCTCTGAGTCTAAAACCAAGTATTCCAAACTGGTCTCTACTGTTCTCTTCTTCAGAGGAAGAAGGTGCTCTGGAATCGTACTAGGATCGTACTCCTCCCTAGAACGGACCCTGGACGATCCTGCCTCATACTCTGATCTAACTCTGGCCAACTCTGAACAAATCTCGTCAAGTGGTCTGAAGGGGTATGGTAACTCTATCATAGCGGTAAGATCCGCGCCAATCACCGGGTACTCTGCCTCTAAAACTAGCTCCTTTATGTCCTCACTAGGTACAAACACTGGAGGGATCTCTAACTGTGCGGCCATATCTGGATCTATCTGCACATGCTCTGACTTTGAATCTGCTGGAAAGTGAGTGTAGGGAGGGTGCTCTTGAATGGGATATGATGCTATGATTCTGCCCTGAAAGAAACGTTTGTGTACTGCTAGAGCGAATCCTAAGTAATCACCCGTTGGCTCTACGTCGTCACCAAACATCCCAAGATAGAACCATGCCGTATCATGCGCCCAACCATGCCATTCCTCTGGTAGTCGTCTAATCAAGTTGAAAATAGCCTGACCCTCTGAAATAAAATGCCGGGCTGAATGATAAACTGCCGAAAAGTTACTAATTATTTGTCCTACGTCGTGTCTTGGGTCTGCCTCGAAATCTCGGTACCTATCTAATATCTGATCTACCCAAGTACGTTGTGGTGAGGATTGACTCTCCTGAGCCATGTCACTACTATAAGTCATCCTACAAAACTTTTAAGAAACACGGATCAGTAACAGGTTGGAAAATAACTTATCTTACGTAAATACTTAAATTACAAAATGAATATTCCTTATTCAATTGTAATGTCTCCACTTAAACAACCACTTATCTTAAACACCTAGCAATTTTAATAAAATTGCACTCAAAATATATAGAAATAAAATTTCGAGATTTTATTTCCATCATTTATCTTATAATTCTTTTGCATTCTTACTTTATTTCCTATTACTTCCTTTCTTTATTCTTCATTACTTTCTTTCTTTATTCTTTCTTACTTTCTTCCATTATTTCTTCCTTAGAGAAAATTTCTTAACGATTCTCACTTATTAAAACAAAGTACGTCTACTTTGTTCATGTTATTTATTCAAAAGTAACATTCGTTTACAAAAGATTTTGTCCCTCTCGACACTTGAATCTCATACTTCTCGTGTTCTTCGTTCGATTATGAATTATGAAACAAATTCCAAAAAGGAAAAGGAATACTTACTGGAGAAATAACTTTAGAACCCAAGTTCTAGTCGTCACTGGAATCGATCGATCGTTGGAAATTAACTACGATTCGTACTTGATTCGTGGTAACTATAATCAATCTCTTCTTGAAGTTCGAACGAGGCGAACTCCAACTAAAAACGAATTCGTTCATGTTACTTTTACGGAAGTAACATTCGTTTCTTTCATTTACTTTGATCCCCTTTATTCTGTCCTTCTTGACCTGATCATTTCTTTCTTATTTCGAAGCCAATGTTTCTCAAACGTCTAATCGTTTCTTTCGTTTACTTGGTAAAGAATTAACTTTCCTTATCATTACTTATCTTATTTCCTTGAAGGAAATTCTTATCGGCTCTTAATTACAAAAACAAGAATTGACTCTGCCGAGTCTTTGTTCATATCACTATACGCACGTGATATTCGTCTATAAAAGTCCTTCCCGTTTCACGATCTCCTTTCGAAATCATTTGGATCCAACACTTCTTAAAGCATCTATGTTCTCAAGGAATCGGGAAGTCCTTAGAACGATAGTCTATGTTCTAAGTGAACCGGAAAAAATCCCTAGAATCAGTCTAGATTCTCGTGCCAACATACTTTTCAATTTAAAAGAATTTATTGCGCAAATAATTTCACATAATATAGTACTCGTACTATCACATAATCATGAAATATCTCAAGTATATCTCTTATACTTTCAAACAATTCTTTACTTGGCACCTTTTATTTCATTCTTGACTTTAATACTTATTCAAAAATTTTCCTAAAAAGGAATCACATTTCTTGAAACTCTTTCCTTTCTTTCTTTCTTTCTTTCTTTCTTTCTTTTGTTGAGTCGACGTAGCGGGAGGTTGAGTTGTCGTCTACACTCTTAATCTTAATGTTACGACCTAACTTTTACTTGAAAGAAGACTGGGGTATAGAGTATGAACGAATACCCTATCTGACTACTTTGAAAGAAGACTTGTATGCAGAGCAGAAACGATTGCTCTGATACCACTCTGTCACAACCTCAAATCCCGAGGGACGGCAGAAGCCGGGGTGCGACTGGGATTGAATTAAAGAAGCGGGGAAGAAAAGGGGATGAATGAATAAACATAACATTAAAGAAAGAAATTCTATGAACGAGACTTCATTAGCAAAAGACAGAGTTGATCTCGAAGGATTACTCGAACAAGATCTCAAAAGATTCTAAGTTATAAGTACAGAACTTAAACCCAAAAGTGATATTCTTAATTACATGAGTGAGTCTAGAGTTTGGCAGCGGAAATGCAACTACAAATATAGTCTTCTCCTATTGACAACATTAACTCTTAACTCAACCGTCACCACTTCCGTCACTTCAACCTGCACATTTAGAATGCATATGCAGGGCTAAGTACAAAAGTACTTAGTGGGCACATTGCCGAAAACATAATCATAAGTATAGATAATCAGGCATTTCATTTCTGTAGCACATCGGGGTTTTTCGTTAAATTCCCGTGTCTACTAAACATTTTCTTTCTCATTTTCATAAATTAGCTTGATCAAGCATTTTTCATAAATGTTACGTTCAAATCTTGACCAGTCATAATTCACCGTGGATGGCTACCTCTCAACAGGATACCACATACACCACAGGCTACAAAGTGCACTAACTTTGGATAGCTAGTCTCAAAGTCCGATCGTTTAGTTAACACCTAATGGTTAACTCATAAGGTACAAGAGAACTCACATAAAACACAAAACTGTTTATGCCATAATTATCACTTTGAAAACACGATTATCAAAGCGATAAAGAAAAGGTTTTCGAGCATTGCTCGTTTTGTTTCATATATAAAAGCCCACCTTATAGATTACAGAACTATTAAACGTGCTTCCGTTCTTCAATCTTCCGTCCTTTCCTTATGCTGACTTCCTCCTTCATCGTACATAAAATATATATCCTCGATAAGTCGTTGAGACGACAAAAGAAAATGGAAAACGAAATCGAAAACGATTTAGTCTATTGAGCTTTTTAGGTATTTGCACGCTAAACTAGATTCTTTTAATTAAATGGGAACGAGACTCGAGCACATCTCGTTTAAACCTCATTTGGTTCCTTACTCGACGCTTATGTCGGCAAAACTGAAGTCGATTGCTTACAACGACTTAAGAGATCAAAAGGAAACTAAGTTGAAAAGAATTCAACTTAAGAAACTAGGTTTCGGAAAAATCTGCACAGATCAGTAAGTTTGTACAGAACAGGGGATTTCGAAACAGGGGATGAATCTTATACCAAAAGAAAGGTACGGGTGTCTAATTTACTCTCCAATTTACGGATCTCAATTCCAATAAACGAGCTAAAAGATATGACAATTTCCGTAAAACGTCGCAAAACTGCCCGAGTTTAACCCTAAGGCTCGATAACTCGGCGCACGACTTCCTAGGTTCGACTTACGTTATCCCACTTCATTTTCCACGAAATTCCTGACTCAATGCAGTCTACACGTATCCTCATACGTGTTGAACTCCTTTTCATTTCTCAATTATAAGCTCGACGTTTAAAACCTCATCTCATTAACTACGCAATTACTATACCATTTCAATTTCACATTTCCAAAATCTAACCTCTCAATTTCAACTACAACTCATCATTTCATATCTCGGATGAACACGTCGTCAACTATAAACTTGTTTATTTATCATTAACAATCACTATTATCTAATCACTTTTCTTACTCATCTTTTCTATCGTTACTTAGGAACGTTGGTTCGTTTCTTACCAAAATTCCAACGTCATTAGAATTCAATCAAATTCTACAATCTTATTCATCATCTATCGAGAATCATAGTTACATAAATCATAACCTCAAACTATTATCTAATCTCGACTTATCGTCGATCGTTCGTCTCTTAACGAAAATTCTACGTTCTCCGTTTTCGTTCAAATTTCACGACAACGATTATTATCTAACGAGCATTACTAACATGCAAATCATATTATCAAAATATTAACGAGCTCTAACTTATCGTCACGTCTTCGTCTCTTACATTTTTTGTTTTATTTTTAGAAAAATCTCAATTAAATATATAATCATCTTCATGCATCGTATATCTCATTTCCATTAAACAATCGAGCATATTATAACATTTACTATCCTAAATCGTACCTTCTTCGTCTCTTAGGTTTCAAATTTTATTTTTAGAAAAATCTAAAACAATTCATATAGTCAATTAGCATCATGAAGAATACTAATCTATCATTCAATCACCAAAGAAAATGAGCTACGATCAAAACCCCCAAAATTTATAAAATTTCGGTATTAACCCTAAGACAAGGAGGTGTGATTTTCTTCATGATTCAAACCGTAGAACTCGATTCTAAACATCCTAGAACATGTATCGAACAAGGAACAACATGCCTCTTATTCTCATAATTTTCGAAAAAAAAAATAAAATGAAGGAACAAAGATTTGTTCGGTTCAAATGGTAGATGAAGTTCTTACCTTTCGTAATATGGATTCGGAATTGAAAATGATCGGTAGATGGAAGAGTTACGAACTTGTGAAGAGCTTGGAGTGGAGCTTTAATGGAGGATGAAGAAGAAAAATGAGAGGTAGAGAGAGGGAGTATAGTGGCGGTAGAGAGGGAGGAATGAGGGAGGTGGATGACTCATGGTATTAGTCATAAAGTGAAGAGAAATATCTAACAAGGCATAGTGACTCGCTAAGGACGCGTTTGGCGAGGTTTTTTTAGACAAAATATCTCGTTTCCGGCTCTTAAACGTCGATTTAAAAGTCGAGAAATACTTTCCTAGATAGTTTCGAATTTGACGAAATCTAATTCGTCCGTTAGATTGGAAATAATTTACGTACTCGGAAAACCTAATTCGTTTTTCAAAATCCGAGAAAAAGTCGGGACATCACAGTCTAAAATTCGTCCGGAAAATCATAAAAACTAACTTTCTCTGGTGAACTCGCATCGAAGAAAAAGTGAATGTAAATTCTGACGGAATTTAATTCTGAGCTTTCGGACGAAAAATCTATCGGACGCGAAAACCCTAAATACAGTAGTCGTTCGCCCGACTTCTGGAAATTATTTTTTGAAACAGATTTCACCGTAAATCTTAGAATTTAATTTCATGATCTTAGGCGTGCAAAGCCATTATTATTAATAACTTTCATTTTTAAAGACTGTAGAAATAGTCGGGGTATTACATACGCAACCGTTCGGAACGGGCACCTTCTGCCTATAAATACCCACCGAATTCGACGATTTAAAAACACCATTCGAACTCACAACAACGAGTTTGCATACATACATCTCATATATATAGTCGAATCTAGGAAGTACTCGTCCCGAGTATCAAGTTGTTTGCGGGAACTATGACACGTCGTGCAACGTCTCAAAGTTCACCCGAACCGTTGTATCTTGGAGGCAATTGCCGCAGACCGCGTGCACGAGAGCGGGGCAATCTTGTCTTACGGAGATAGAGTCTAACTCTAGCCTCAGGTTCCTTTCTTTCCTGTCTTTCTTTTCCGTACACACATCACACACGCTCCTATATATTTTCCAACAAGATATACTATAACAATGTTGATTTTTGTAAGTAAGCTCAGTAGCCACGACCATCACAAATATGAACACTCTTTCAAGGCAAATAAGCTAAATATTATCACTCTTTCAAGGCAAATAAGCTAAAGACAAAACCTCAATTGACATTCAATCTCAGTTGAAGAAACTGTGGACATCATGTCAAAAGAATCATATAAATTTTTAGATCAAAAATGGAGAAAATTCTCCCACAACGATCTCAACCCGAAAGCTCAATGGGGAGCACCCGTTGCTCTGTAACTCAACCCGAAAGTCTTTGTAACCCAACTCCGTTCATAAAAAATCCTGGTTCTCATCCACAACGATAGGCCCGTGTGTGAATCCCTCATCATCGTCCAGTATATCAATGAAGTTTGGGCTTCCGGGCCAGCAATCCTCGTATCCGATCCCTACGATCAAACACAATTTGATTCCTGCTTGATTTCTTGAGATCTATGTATTTCCATGCTCTAAGTATGTTCTAGACAAATTGCATGTTAAGATTTACTCTTGATTTGAGATTTATGTTATAAGCATGATGTATGTGTAGATCTAGGGCTTATAAGTCGATTTATGATGTTTGAGTTGCAAAGATGTTAGATCTCCAAGTGTTAGAAAATTTCAGCATGATCCTTATTAATTTGATCTAGAACTGAAGGTAAAACCCCTATCAAATGAACTCCGATTGCCTTGAAATTTTACCACGATGTAGCCCTTGATTTCTTCTACAACATATCCAAAATTCAGAAATTTTCATCGAGCCAAATGCCCTCTGTAACCTGATCTTTGCCACTGCCCTGTTTTGAACCTTCAATCTGGATAGTTTCACTTCATCAGCTATTATCTCCTTGATTCTTCATGATATTCATGTTTTGCCTTTTAGAATCATAAAATAGACATATCAAGGTTTCCATAGGTATAAAGAAGTCGATTTTTCATCTAAATATGCATCCTATATGAATTTTCATGTGAAGCCGATGTGCAGAAATTTCCAGAAATTTTTCCAGAAAATCATGCATTGTGCAATATGCCCAAAAAATGTATTTTGCTTAATTTAAATATCTTCAAAACAATTTTTACCACTTGAAAGTAGTAATTTGGTCAGTTTAGGATGTTAGTTCAAAAGGACAAATCAACCAAAGGTCGTTTGCTATTTTTACGAAGCTCGATTGAGTTTTTGTGTAATAAAATAATTTTCAAAAATTATTTTTATAATTTTTGCTATATAAAAACGTTTTCACAAAATAATATATACATATATTTTCCTAAAACCAGTATATAAATTATTAATAAATTATTAATTGATAAATGAGTTTTAATAAATTAAATGCTTATTTTCTAAGTAAATGAAGATGGCCCTTTTTAATTATTTTTCTTAATGGACTTGCATGTTGGATTGGGCCAGTAGGATTTAAATTATTGGGCCAAATTTATTAATTGATTAAATGTGTTAAATCTAGGCCCATATGCCTTGTTTGGTTATGTGTGCTCTTTTTGTCTAAGTGAGATCCATTAAATTGTTTGAGCTTGTTAAGTGGACTTACGGGCCATATATGACTTATGTGTTTAATTAATTTGATTAAGTTAAATTAGTCAAGGGTCCTTGACCCATTGATGATAATTAATTAAATTAATTAAAGTTAAATGCCTAAGTAATTGATAATGTGATATTTATATGATGCATATCATATGAACAATGTGTATGTATAAGTATGACTATGTGACATGATTATTAGCATGTAATAATGTGACATGATTTGATTAAGTATGATTTGCTTAAATATGTTGATTAACGTATACTAATTATTTATTATTAATTAATTAATTATAGTATTAATTATGTAATTAATTAATCATGATTAGATTAATTACCCAAACTTAAAGACGTGTTATTATTTGATCAATTGTTCATGGCTTAACTAATGATGATTGTTAATTAATTAGATTAATTGACTAAGTATATAATGATGTATGTGCTTAATTGCTTAATTATAAATGATAAAGCATTCTAATTGATTTCTTATGTGACACGATTAAATGATATGACATGTATGCATGTATTAATTGCATAAGTATAGTATGAATGATTTATATGATGAATAATGCGACATTCATACTTATATGAATCACGATGAAGCATGACACGTCATATCATGACACGACATGTTTTCAAAATCAAGTTTTGAATAACAATTTAAGATGCATGCTTTTAATAAAGGATCATTGATCCAATTTCTCTAAATTAAAAACCTCAAGGCGATGTCTTGATGGATTCTCAACTCCAAATGATAAAGATCGGAAATAGGTTGACCTTTAGGTTAATAGGATAATTAACCTTATCTAGCATAAATACCTAAGTATATAGATTGTCTTGTAGGAGACACCAAGTATTAGGGACACAAGAGGATACTCCACATACGACAAGGACAAGAGGTGGGTTCCTATTTTAAATTGTGGGTTATAAGCCCCACGGAGGTAATATTTCGGGTTAATAAGCCCTAACTGCTTTCTATGAAAAAGTGATATGCATGCTAAAATGTTTTATGCTATCTACTCGTGTTTACCATTGTGAATGGGCTTTATTGCCAGTGTTATACAATCGGCCTTGGGACCCGATCATCCCAAGGTAGTGCACACAAGGTTCTTATGACGGTTCGGAGAGTGGGAGTGGCTCCCCACTCGAAGAACCGGGAAAGGTAACACGGTAGGCGAGTTAAGTGCCGACAAAGTTACGATAAAAATGTTTTCGCATATGCATGGGATAAAAATGTTTTCTTTTCAAGTATCTCCCTTGTATATGAATGTGAGCATGCTATATCTTTCAAATGCTTTCGCAAAATGTTTTTCAAAAAGGGGCACGGATCTCACTGAATACCAAAGTACTCAACCCAAAAATGTTTTCTTTTCAAAACAGGTTGAGTGATGGACGAGATGGAGGTGTGTTGGCATCGAAGATGTTCTAGATGATGATCATTCGGATCGTCATCCCCCCTTTTCCTTCAAATGTATGTTTGTATATTTAATCTAAGTACAAACTCGTCAACGTTTATCGTTACTCACTCTTCGACTAAACCGATCGCAGTTAGTTTCAATCAACGGTTCCGCAGTGCGGGGCTAAAGTCCTCATACTTTGACTCCAAGATGATCAAGCTAGGGTAATGAAGACAAGTTGACGAAGCTTTCTTAATTTCCTTGAAGCCAAGCCTTTTATATTTCCATTTTTCTGTAAAGTCAACAGTTTATTGTACGGTTCCAAGTAACAGTCTGATTATCCGCATAGGCCGGGTAGCGGACTGTTACAATTGTCTTTCAAATAAAAATTAAGATAATTGAAGGTGGAGAGATATAGAGAGCTAAGGATGCAGTTATAGTATGTAATAACTTCTGGATATTAAACAAATTAGTTGGTTGGTATAGTGCGTAAAGAGTCTATGGACATTGTATTTTTTTCGTAGAGGTCATGGATTCAAACTTCCATGCATACATAAAGATTTTTGTGGTTGAAAAAAAAAATGAAAATATTAGAAACAAAAATAAATTAATGTCTAGCACAAATATAAATAAATTAAAATTCATAATTTTAATTAATATTAAAAATTAATATACAATTAAGTGAAAAAATAGTATACTAAATAAAACACTAATTATATTAATTATTAAATTAATTAGAAGATCATTTAATTACAAATATGACACTAGTCTTCAAATTTTTTTATTGTATTGAAAATTAGGTAACAGAAAACCGTCCCATATCTTTCTGGGGGATGTTGGATGCGAAATTTGTGGGATTGCTTTTGCTTACCACTTGGAGAGCCTTAACCAAAGCAAGCTACAAAATAACATATAAAAGACTATTTCTTCTGATTTGGGCGGTCGCGTGGGGACGAGGGGTCACAAAAATGCATCTTTTATTTAATTTTGAGTGTTTTATTCTACTTGTTTAATCTCCAATGTTGGGAAACTCGTTATTTAAAAAATTGGAATCTATTGCAGTCAATTACAAATTATGGGAGAGAAGATAAATTAGAACTTTATACAACTAAAATATATCAATATTCTGAAATAGATGATTGTTTGTTATGAACTACGCATATGACTCTTCTAAGAAATTAAGAATTAATGGTGTTAAGATTTGAGTTATTTGACTATGCACTAAATAGCGAACAAATGGTTATTTTAAAAAATAAAATGAAGCAATATAATATTATAATAATTAAACCCGTAAACTATGAAATATGATGATATTCTAAGTAGTAAACTTGAGTACTTACTTGTCTATCTGTGAAGCCCAAAATGCTTCGTTCTCAAGCTAGCTTTGAGATATTTATATCAAGCCCATGTTAATTTATCCCTTCAAATTCGTTCTTCCCACAATAGATCATATCATTATATAGAGTCGAGTAACTATCTAACAATTACTCCATCTGTGTCTATAATATCGTTGTCACTTTTATTATTTAGGTCCTATAATATGGTTGTTATTTTCATTTATAATAGTATGGTCCACATAATTCTTTATATTTATCTTATAGTTTCCACCACTCCACATACATTTATAGTGGAATTCTTACACTGTTCACAAATATCAACTACTATCCACTATTGTCCATCATTTTCTTAAAATTTGAATTGTCTACAATATGGCAACCATATCGTGAACGAAGGTAGTATAAAATATCTAACAATTATAAAATTTAGGAATTAGTATACACTGGCAAAACATATTAAAATCCTTTTTTGTTTGTGAAGCAATTCAAATACACAGTCATGATTTTAAAAGTGTTATACTCTCTCCTTCCTGTTAATATATAATATATTTTTTTTTTCCGTATGTCATATTTATAATGTCTCATTTCCATTAATAGAAATATAAAATCCCTTCATAAATAATGAGATCTATCATTTTCTATCATTCTATTCTTACTCCTAGGGATGGTAATGGGTCGGGTTTACGTGGGTACCCGCACTTCTCAAACCCTGATAGGACTGGTTTGAAAAATATTAAATTATTTTGGGACGGGTTTGGGTCGAAACATGCAAACCCGTCATGGGTTTGAGTCGGGTTTGGGCAATTACCTCCGGGTATCCGCTATCCAAATTCACACACACACATATATATAAGATAAAAGATATTATTATATGTATAATTTGTTATATAATTATAAATATTAGTATGAATATTAGTAGATTTAGAGTTTTATCTGATTTTCTTAACCCACACACACATTCCGTAAGAGTCAAGTCTTTAATGTTTCTCCTCTACTTTTGTAAATCTACTTCTGAAATATGACGACACAACGACAACATCAATAATTCATACTTCTAGTTAAGTTTTAAGATTTTGTAAGTTCGTAGTACTTTGCTTTGAGATTAATTTTAGTGAAATTTTCTGTTGATGATTGTGTTTAATCATATTTATAATATTTTATTATTTGATATTTACTTATTAGTATTCGAATTTTTAGCGGGTAATAAACGGGTATTGCCCAACAGGTTCGGGTTGGGTATAGATTTTAAAATTATTTTTTAATCGGATTTGGGATGGTTTTGGGTGTTGAAAATTTTCATGGGTTTGAATTTGGGAAATGCTTAATAGGTGAGTACCCGACCCATTGTCATCCATACTTACTCCTTAACAATCGTGGTCAAAAGGTAAGGATATTATCAACGAGATGAAGGGAGTAACTTATAACTATTATTGCTATGATATTTAGATTTATTTCTAAATTTGAATATATAATGGGTTTGTTTTAATTCAACTGAAAGAACCATAAATTCTCCCTAAAATTAATGGTCCCTAACCAACTGATCCCAACCGAGTAGATGTTGCCAGTTCCTAATGTTAGTTGTTAGGCTCGTTGTTTGAGCAATGTTAGGGAAAGCTAGTGGATGCCAGCAAGTATAGAGGGATCATCGGTTCTTTGCTATACCTAACTGCAAGCGGACCAGACATATCATACGCAGTTGGAGTGTGTGCTCGTTTTCAAGTCCAACCAAGGGAAGCTCACATGTTGGCAGCAAAGAACATCATCAAGTATCTGAAGGGAATTGTTAATGTTGGATTGTGGTATCCAACTGACGACAATATCCAACTGACTGGATACTCAGATGCGGACCTAGCAGGAGATCGGTTGGACAGGAAGTCTACCTCTGGACACTGTCAATTCATGGGAAGCAAGTTGGTTTCATGGTTCTCCAAGAAACAAGCATGTGTTGCTACTTCTACAACCGAGTCAGAGTATATGGCTGTCGGAAGCTGTTGCATGCAAGTGTTGTGGCTGAAGCAACAGCTGAGAGACTATGAAGTCGCAACTGGACAGGTTTCAATTCATTGTGATAGCTCGAGTGCCATAGCTATCTCTCTGAATCCTGTTCACCACTCTCGGACAAAGCATATCGACATTCGTCATCATTTCATCCGAGATCATATTGAGAAGAAGGATATGTCCATGGAGAAGATCCCAACTGAGATTCAGAGAGCTGACATCTTCACCAAACCTTTTCCTGAAGCCCGGTTCAAGATGTTATGTGATCTTCTTGGACTATTGGATCCATCAGATGAAGAGTCATCCGAGCTGAAAAGGATCCATCCGAGCTGAAGAGTCATCCGAGCTGGAGAGGATCCATCCGAGCTGAAGAGTCAGATATCCATCTGAGGGGGAAGCTCAGATGAAGAGGGAATTTCAGATGCGGATTGCCAACCGAAGACATCAAACGTCAGCTGAACAGACGAACTCGAGTCAGCTGATGGTATGCGGCAACTGAGGAACTCAACTGATGAACACAGCTGATTCAGACATCAGCTGGCAGGTATCATTTATGACTGAAGGTGTTATGATATTAAATGAGAATGTTTGAAATAAATTCAAACATTCCTGAACATGTCAGCTAAACTAAACAAGCCATCATATCGCATTTAATGTAAAGTCTGGCTGAACTCCTATAGCCTTACTTTATAGTGCGACTGGGCTGACACCTTAAAATATTCACCTTCTCACTCGCGCGCGTGGAGCGTCAGTCAAAATTACCCAACAGTCGCGTAATCTCAGCCGTTGATGGATTCGCGCCATTTAACCCCAGCCGTGGATCTCATCCGAGTCAAATACCTTTATAAGGCGGCAAATCAGGAAGTGATCCTTACCTTCTCTTTTCGTGCATATCTTTACTAACTATTCATCATCTTCTCCGAATTTGTCTCACCATTTTCAGTAACATAGTTCTTTCTTATTTGCATATATATATATTCTACTCTAAAATGGCACCCAAGACAAAAGCCTCGAAGAAGATGGTCTCCGCAGAACCAGCTACATTCCAGGAATCCTTCGACATGATGATGTCGAAGATTCACTTCGAACAGATTCTTTCCAGAGCAGCTCTGACCTCGCCGGAACTCGCTCCCGTCGCCACCATTCTTTCCGACCACAGCCTGCTAAACTGAGCAACCCTCTCTCCTTCCAAGCTGCTCAGGAAACAGGTCGTCCACTTCTACAGGAATCTGCAACGCGATGCAGACCTGGGCCTTGTCACGACCATCCCGTGCAAGCAACGAAATAGCACTTCCCGTTCGATGGAAGAAACCGCCGTCGAAATCAAGGTATCCAAAGAACTGGAGAAGATCATCCCCAGAAATCGGGAAGCAATAGACGTGATGGGGAACTTCTCAGACAAGGATGCAGATGCATTTCTACAGACAATCCTCCTTGTCCCCGAACCTCTGAAGGGGAGTATGCAGAGGACCAAACTGAAGCCGAAGCACCGACTTCTTTTTGACGTAATTTCAAAATGCGCCTTCGCATACGGAGGAGCTTTCGGTGATATTAGCAGACCGAAGCTCAAGCAGCAGAAGGCCCTGGAGGAACAGCACAAGATTGACTGGCTGGGCTACATTGAAAGCCAGCTGTGGGTGGAGAAGCTGAAAATTTCCGAGACGGCAGCTGAGTCCGGAGAACAGTTGTTGAGTGTCAAAGGCACACTCAACTTCGGCACAAAAATTTCTGCCCTGATCCTCCAAGCCACCAAGGGACAGAAGCTGACCTGGGAAGGGAGTGAGGACCCTCCGTTTAGCAAGCTGATGTTGTTCCCTACAGCCAAAAAGGCTAGAAATGTTGTGGAAGCAGTCTACACTCCCAAGGGAGCCTCCAAGCCAGCTGTGGAGTCGGCCCCAGCAGCTCGCCGCCCTTCAAGAACCAAGCCTGCCAAACGCTAGCTGGAGGAGGTGGCTGAAGAAGAAGAAGAAGAAGAAGAGGTGGAACCCCTCCAGAAAAGGCCCAGAATCAGAATCATACAGCTAGCAGCTCAACCGGCTGCATCTGGCCCCGTGGTGGAGACACCAGCTGAGAAATCAACCGAATCTAGCCAGTCGGTTGACGCAGCTGCGTTCGTCATTAAACCCCGCCCACAAGAAAAGATGGCTGAAGGGGTGGAGATCCACGTGGAGGAATCCAGCTCCTCCTCAGATGACTCTTCTTCATCTGAGGAGTCCCACGACAGTCCACAAACTGGAGCTGATGCCAGCCAGGAAATCCCACCTGTGTCTGAGGAAACAATTGAGCCAGCCCACTCACCACCCAAAGAGGATCCAGTTCTCTCAACTGGTCCTCAGTCAGATATCTCGAGCCTCTCGCTCGATGCCAACGTTGAGACCGTTCCTTTAGCCAACGTTGATGACACCCTTGAACCCATATCCTTCGAAATCGACCCACCCCCAATTGATGAAGAAGCCAACCGCCAGGCGATCTTGGCTGAGTATGAAGGCCGGCTGGACTACTGCTTCAGCAAACTGATCGGCATGTTCCCCGAGGCAAGCTCAATGCCCATCTTTGCCATGTTCGGGACGGAACTGCTCTATCAGTTCAGCGTCATTTTCAGCTATTGGTACGTCAAGGAGGAAACCCTCAGGATCCATGGTTGGGACAGGTTGAAGGTTGAAGAATCCAACCTGAGAGTGTACTTCGACTACCAGAACCTGGAGGTTGCCTACAACCAGAAGGTGGCTGTGCTCCGTCGACGCCTGGATAAGAGTCAACAAGAAGGGACAGACACCAGGGAGCTGTGCGACAATCCTGGAGCTGTACAATTTCTGGATCATATGTTGGCCAAGAATGCCAACCATATGGAGGATGTCGACACAACTGAAGAGGCGGCCAAGAGGGAAGAAGATAAGCTGAAACATTACCTGGCCAGCCGAACAACCCTGGTTGTCGTGGACCCAACAGCTCAGACACAACAACAACAACAACTGCATGTACCCTCTGATCAGCCGGCTCACTCCACCGATGCTATCTGTGAGCTGATCACTGAGAGGGTCAACCAGCTGAGGCAGGAGCTGTTGTCCAAAATCAACCACAACAAGGAAGAGGAAGCTGCCAAGATGAATCAGCTGATGGAAGAAAACGCTTCCTTGAAGAATCAGCTGGAACAACTCTCCTCCTCCCTTCAGCAAAAGCTCGAAGACCTCTCCTCTTCTACCAGCTCGGAGGTCAAGGATCTGAAGAAGGTGGTTCAAGGACTTAGCTCGGACTTCAACGTCTTCAAGTCCGTTGCTGAATCTGATCTGGCAAAGTCCCAGCAGACACAGGACTGGGAGTGGATGTCTCAGTTCGCCAATTTTCGAGCTGAGTTCGTCACCCTTCACAAAGATGTCTCTGCGACCTTTGCAGCCTTGAAGAAAGCTGAGCAGGAACGCCAGGACCTGGAGCTGGCAAAGAAGGTGCAAGAGAAGGATGTTGTGGACGAACTCTTCTCCCGAGTTCAACAAGCTGAGGCCAAGCTGACCTCCCTGGATGGCTCAGTTGCCACCCTTTTGGATGATGCCAAAAACGGGGAAGGAAAGGAGCCAGCAGCTATTGCTGGACAGGGGAAAGGAGTTCACGAGCAGGGGGAAGAAGGAGTGCCAGCTGAACCTCAAAGGGAAGAAGCTGAAGGTTCTCAGCCGAAGGAGTCGGAAGAGCAGGAACTGGAAGTCTCCCACGACCTCGTCACCGAGCTTACAGCCGAGCTCGATGACGATCTTGACGGGATCTCTGTTGAAGATTGCATCGAAGCTGCAAAAGCTATGGGGGAGTCGAAGGAGAAATATTTGAATCCCTCTTGGATTAAGAAGTTCGCTGCTGATCAGGCCAAGAAGGTGGCTAAGTTCGAGAAGGAACTGGCCAAGATTGAGAAGAATGTAGACAGAAATAAAGCTAGCCGGAGCGTGCGAAGAATAAACAAGCACCAGATGAAGGCTGAGGCTAGGAAGAAGACGCAGCAGCTGCAGAAGAATGCCCCGCTTCCGTCACGGTTCCCACACATTGACAAGTGGATGAACGCTGAGTGGAACGATGACTGGGAGCAGTTCAAGCACGAGTTCATAAATGATTTTTACTACAGGAAGGTCTACTCAACTGAAGACCCAAGGCAAGCCTTCAAGGAAGCCTTGTGGGAGCTCAGATCTGGAGACCCTGGAATGTTCAGACAGTTCCAGCGAGCTATGCTGAAAGCTCAGCTCGATCCCAACACCGTTCCAGTTCCGCAAAAGCTCAGATATCGCCCTCAGATGATCAAGGGCACAAGCACTCCGAACAGAAATGCGATCATGGCTGAGGCGAGACAAGTCTGCAAGGAACATGGTGTCAACACTGGGATCGAGTCAGATGCGAAGAAAGAGATCTTTGACCGTATCTTCAGCAAGTATGGTCAACAGTATTTTTGAGCTGACGAAGTTTTTGAGCTGATAGTTTTTGAGCTGATGTAGTTTTTGGAGCAACTGATGTATCTTTAAATATTTTGTACTTATTACTGTAATCATCAGTTGTAATGAAAACTTCAAGTATATATACGATTCAACTTGACGCACAATATCTCATTGTCCAAGCCATGAATCGCAGTATTTTTTAAATACCATGTTATAACTGTGCTAACCCTTTGATGTTTTATCTTATAGACTGTCTAGAATTTCAGCTGAGATTTTAGATAAGTTAGTGAGGTTTAGATCAGTAGTGGTTTCAAGTTGTAAGTGGTTTTGGCATCATCAAAAAGGGGGAAATTGTTGGGAAATTTATTAGTAAGAGTTTTGATGAATTCCAAAACCAACTGACCCCAACCGAGTAGATGTTGTCAGTTCCTAATGTTAGCTGTTAGGCTCGCTGTTTGAGCAATGTTAAGATTTTATCTTTATAGATCTCCAGCTGAAGACGGCAACATAGCAACACTCGGATACAACCCCGGATGAAAGATCGGATGAGGAACATCAGTTACAAGACTTTGCCTGATGAGAGAGCTATGCCAAAAAGGGGAATGCTTTTTGACAGCTGAGAGTTCAAGCCAACTGTTCAGTTGGAACATCAGCTGTAGTATGCCATCCGAGAAAGAGAATATTTCAAGAAGGGGGAAGTTATAAAGAAGTCTCAACATGAAGTTCAAAGTCAGCTGAGAGTTCAACTGTTCAGACAGAACATCAGCTGAAGACCACTCAGATAAAGATCAAGATTTTCAACCGACTAACAGAGGTTGACTGTCAGAAAGGTTTGAATTTGAATTTCAAAAGGAAGTCACATGAGGGTTTGACCGTTCAGTCATTACCCCATTTGGCCCAACACAAGGCTGTCTCAGATGGAAAGCAGAAGAGCTCAGATGCCATATCGGAAAAGTCTGCAGAGATGAGAGACAAGCCATCGCTTTCATCGAACAGAGATCAACAGCTCCTCCAACGGCTAGTTGATTCTCTCCGCCTATAAATAAGAGGCATTCATTCATTCGACTAGATAACAAGACACTGAGAAGAAGAGACACACACGCGAGAAGAAATCTGAGAGTAAAAAGAAAAGAGCAATATTCTTCACGAACTAAATTGAATCTCTTAGAACATCACTTGTTGAGAGTTCTAGAGTTAGATAGTTTTTGTGTCTTTAGATCGAACCTTGAGAACATCACTTAGTGAGAGTTCATAGAGAGTTAGATCACAGCTCACCTTCCGTTCGAGCTGTAAGTTGGAATCACATTTTTTTTTCTTTCACCTGAAAAGGCTAGGATCCTACTCTTCCTGCAACTGAGTAGTTAGGTCGTTTAGTACCCGTAAACTAAACTGTAAGGTTGATAAGTACCCGCAAACTTATCCATAACGGTTGCTCAGCCCGCGGAAGCTGAGTGGTTTGTCCAGAAGAACTTGGACAGAGTTGTGTGGATCACAACTCCCCGTGGACGTAGGAGGGTTATCTCCGAACCACGTTAAATTCTGTGTGTCTGTGTTTATTTCTGTTCAGTTACTTATTGCATTTTCAACTGACCAAACTAACCGGCATACAAACTGCATATTTGCATATTCAACTGTTTTGGTTCATGACCAACCGAGCATAAAAGCGTGAGTTGTTTTTACGAGTATAATTTCCACCATATTCCGCACAGCACCACTCTCACAGCTGAGTTCTCTTACTCAGTTGTGATTTCAGCTGAGCCTTTCTTTACTCAGTTGAAGTGATTTTCGAGTGTTAAGTTTTCAAAGTTGAAAAATCCAAACTGGTGTATTCCCCCCCTCCCATACACCAGTATCTCGTATCGGGACCATCACCTAATTTAGGAGATCTGATGGATGAACGTTTAGCACACTTTTTATTATGTTAACCTCAATTTACATTTAAAATTAACTTTGAATGATGTGTTGTGAGTGCTCTAAGTCATCTATCCTATAACTCATTCAAAAATATCTAGCCTAAAAATAATTGGAACCATTTTGTTTTTGCATTAGCCTTTAGAAACCAAATAAAATTAGCCAGCGTACGATCCAAAAATACATCGTCTATAACGATTAAATATCATACGTAACATATACCCCCTCAAAAATAAGATACGTGTGAAGAAAAACGCGTGAAGTTAAATATAGACTCACTGTGTCAACCAATCATTTTCTATTAGTTTTGCTATCATTGTGCTGGGATTATACACTCAACTGAAATTATATATATCACGTATGGAATTGGAATCTATGCTTGTGATAAAGATTCTGTATCTCAAATTATACTGCATCCATGATTATGAAATACACTTAAATGGATAACATGATCAAAAAAGGTAAAAGATTATCAAGGTCGGTCCTCTAATTTACTACCTAAATTGGACACAAAAATAAAAAAGAAAATATATACCTTGCAGGCAACTCCATTCCCACCCACAAAGCCCACGTATCCTATACGCGAAAATTTGGTCAAACTCTTCTTGCTATTAATCCTTTTTAAATGAAACTCAGTTGGAAAAAAGACTAGTACGTGCTCTTTCTCGACCGAATATTTTTATGTTCGATCGTATTTTATTCGTATTATGATATTATCTACGTATCTACGAATTTGATTAAATAAATGACTTTACTACATACGCTTGTTGTACCGTATAGGTAATATATACCCCTTAATCAATTATGTTGTTATAAATTTATGTATATATTTAATAATCTAATATAAATTGTTACTAATAATTAATTATCTGACTCAAAATCGAACAACACAAAGTATATATTAATACTAATAAATAGTAGAAATAACATAAGATTAAAAATTAAATTCAAATTTTATGTTGTAGCGGTCCTACATATAGTAGTGTAGTGGTTGCACTTTTTTTGTTGCACTTTTGTGGTATAAATGTCACGTATCTATAATTTATGTAGTGGTGTAACGATTTATTTGATAATATATATACATCGCGTAAATAAATTTCAGTTCTAAATTTAAAATTATATTACAATCTAACATTAATATCATATCGTATCCAAAATAATATTCTAAATCATCAAAACAAGCGTATAGATAGATGTCATATTTTAACTTCTCAAATCTTCTGCCATCCCTTAAAAAAAAAAAACCTCCAGCCAACCTTCTCATTATTTCTTAGTTTTCTCATTTTGGAAAATTATATACTTCATGCGCCATATATTGGATACATCACTTTTATGTTCCAATATGTACCAATATTTGACCTTTTTTTTTCAAAAATGTGCCAACTTTTAATTATTTACATTTTTACACCTAACGTTTAAAAAAAAATCACCAGAATATCTGATAACACATTCGGGCAATATTTTTGGCGTAACATGCCGATTATGACTCCCTTTATGTATTCTTTTTGAAATAATAGAAAAAAATTTCATTTTTATGTTTATATTTGGAATGTACAACGTTTCAGCTAATGTGGAATGGAAAAATTAGATGTGTATTTTCACATTATATTACGGCGTAACACATCGAAGTATTGCAATGACCGAAATTTGTTACATGACACTATTGTGACTTTCATAAAACGTTGGGTATAAACATATAATTAGTTAAATGTTTTTATATATGAAATAAACGATCAAAATTTGGGATATGAAGCGGTGGTCACTCTCAAATATTTCACATTCTTAAAATAAGAACGTACCCTCCCAATCTATACCATAAAAACTTATCCATATCAATAGAGCTTAATTAATTAGTAACATATTGTTTGATAAAAAAAAATATAATGATATAGTTATCCAAAGAATTAAAAAGAAATTTAGTGAAAAAAATTTCAAGAATTTTTAGAATTGACCAAAAAGGGGATTACCGCGTCCGCCCCTCTACAATAGTTTAAAACAAAAAAGAATTAAAAATTCATGATATACGATAGAAATTGGAAATGATAAAACACTGATGGAACTTGAAAGTGAACATCTTGATCTCGTATGTTACCTTCTCGCCCTTAAAAAGGAAATTTAGTTTTTGTCAAAACAAAAGAATATTATGGTGCTTGAACGGTTTAGACAACGTCATTATATAGTTTGGAAAAGTAGGTTGACAAAATTTATTAATCACGTTTCTTTAAGTTGCCAACGTCCCATCCCATGTCGGCAAACTCCACATTTCCTGCTGCCGATGATGTCGCCGATGCCTGCAACAATATTATCGATGACCTTTTGTTTTCTAATAATATTTTTCTTTTCCCTTTATAAACTTCGGTGAATATGAAAAAATAAAATGTAATAAACCTTTGACATATGCCCAAAAAAAAAAAAAAACAAACAAACAAACAAACAAAACTATGTATCTTCAATATCTTGTTAAGATAGATGTACACAAGGGACTTTGGCGTGCCCGGGTCAAAAACTAATCCGATACCAGAATTTTCATGTGGTGACACTTTCAGGAAAAAAAAAAATAAATAAAAACAAAAACAATCTTGAAAAGCTAGGATACTTACTTTATAGTTTATACATGCTTCGAAAGTGAAGTAATTTTATGAAATGCGATGTTTGGATAAGTATTTCCCATGTAAAAGAGTTCAAGAAATATTACTCATATAATTAAAAAGTATATATATGTGCCACTTTTAATTAAATATATAACCTTCACATGTCATAATTAATAAATGGAGTTTACTTATCGAGAAGATCTCGGCAAACAACTAAAATCGGGTTTACAATAATAAGCAAACCACTTCACGTCCACGTGGACAGAGTGCACTATCTCTAAATACATCAACTAAAACGAGCTCGAATTACATCAAAATACATATGCAACTCAATGCAATATCATCATATCGATAATAAAAAAAAGAAAAGTATTCACGAAAATAAATGGGATTTGTGTTCACATTGAATCATCGGTCACGTTCACGATCATGAAACGACAGCCGGAAAACCCATTTCGATATCGATTTCCTTCTCGAATTCTTGCGCCAATCTCCGTCGCCGTTTTTACTCGGAAAATTTGAATCCACAAACGATTTTATGCGAGAAATTGCGAGGTCTAGGGTATCTTCGGACATGTTGGCGAAGCACAGGCGGAACCAGCCCGGTTCGACGCAATGGCACGACGAACCAGGTGAGATATTCAATCCGACGTCGTAGACGATCTTCTTCCACAGCTCCATCTCCGCTTCGAATGTTTTGGAGCTCAACAGATGCCTCATGTCCACCCAGCAGAACAAACCGGCATTGCTTTCGAGGCACGAAATCCCGGTCTTTTTCAGGCCTCGAACCAGCATTGCATGCCGGTTCTTGAGCCTCCTCCGGTTCTCGATGACGTAGTTCTTCTGGAACTCGTCGTCGGAGAGCATTGCCGACAGAAGATACTGAGTCTGCGACGAGATTAAGCCGAAACTAGACATTTTGGTCGCGGCCGCCACGACTAAGCCGTCATTGGAGTATATCGCCCCGACCCGGAATCCGGGCAGGCCGAGGTCCTTGGAGAGGCTGTAAACAACGTGAACCCGGTTGGGGAGGTCCGGTTTGGCCGACTTCCGGTTTGCTAGAAGCTCCATGATGCTGACGAAGTCGGGCGAGTTGAAAACGGTGCCGGAGTAAATCTCGTCGCTGATGAGATGAATCCCTTTTGCGTCGACGAAGTTGAGGAGGAGATTAAGCTCGTTGAGGTTTAGGGTAATCCCGAGTGGATTAGAAGGATTAGTGACTAACACTCCTTTAACTTTGAGATTACGTTTGTGGGCAAGTTGATAGGCCTCTTCAAGAGCAGATGAAGTGATTCTGAAGCCATTTTTGCTGGTGCACTGTATCGGCACGATCTCGACTCCGGTCCGCCATTTCAGGTCTCTGTCAAACCTGCATGTACAAGTTGTCTCGATCAACACCTTTTGGATTTCATGACATGTTGGTTTTTATTAAAATAAAATAAATAGCATTTTGTTATTGTTAAACGTACCCTGGATAGTAGGGCGTGGGGAGTAGAAAAGCTTCGCCGGGGTCGGCGAGGCAGAAGATGAGGGTCTCGTTAGCTGACGTGGCGCCGGCGGTGAGGACGAGATTGTTTGGATCAAAGCTAACTTTGTTTCCACGTATTTCCGACATGAATTGTGCTAGTGCCTGAATGGACAATATTTACCATGTTAATTACTAAGCCAATCATACTGTATTTACTTTTATTTATTTATTAAGAAAATGAAATAAATGTTAATATTGCATGCTTACATTCTTGAAAGCGGGAAGGCCATGATAGTCTTGGAAGAGGGCGAGCTCTCTGAAAATGGAGTCGCCGCCTCTCTTGAAGCCGGCTGCATCAGGATTTGCGGCCAGCCACGACTCAAGTAGATCGAAGGAGAGCTGATCGAGGGGGGAGAGAGAGAGAGAGAGAATATTAATTTAGGAAAATATTTTGATAAAAAATATATATTAGTACTATAAATAGATATGGATATAGATATAAACCTGATTCTCAGCTAGCCCCATCTGAATAATGCCATTGGGATTGGTAGGCTCATGGTAAGGATTTTTTTCGTATTCCTGCCATCCCAGAAAGTAGGAAGAATCTTGTCCGTGGGAGTTGCATGCAGCTTTCTTCGATAGCGTCATTCTCTTAATTTGATATGAACGAGCTAGCGAAACAAAGGAGAGAGAGAGAGACAGAGAGATGAAGAGAGAGATTGATGTAGTGTGTTCCTAGTGGGGAAGGTATGTTGCTATCTGAGGCAAATCCCAGTGGGTTTATATAGGATTCGAGTTGAAGCTAGTAATGAAATCGTGATATGTTTGTTGACTATAGAGAGTCAGAGAGAGAGAGAGAGAGAGAGAGGGAGAGAGAGTAGAGTTTTGGAACAATGGAAACTCATGAGTTTTACTAATTTTTTAATTTTAAAATAGGCAAGTATTGGACAGACCCACGCGCTTTCGACTCGGCTGATGTTATGCCGTCATCATCAATTAATTTTTACGTCTTCTTATTTAAGCTACCATGCATCACTCCTTAATGTGCATACTCATTTCAATGTTTATTTTAAAATTTGTTTCTTTTCTTTAATGCTATAAATATGTAGCGGAGAAAACTGTGTACATTTTGTTTACATAAATAATTGTTTCTATTAGTACCAAACAAGAGAGAATTTGTGTTTATTATTCCTAAATTATGTAGTTCAAGTCATGGGGACATATTAGTTCAGTAATCAATTATATCAAATTTTCTCAAAAGTACGACATAACAGGTATTGATTATAATATATGGTTACTTGGACGGTCGTGGGCCTAGTTAATTAGTTATATAAGATCACAATTACGCATTGTAACTTTTCAATAAAATGACGATGAAAACCCACAATTATTATAGAGAGAAAATCTCGTTTGTACAGTGGTGAGGAAAATATTCGAACTTGATAGATTTCAGTGGCAACTATTTTCCTAATCTAGGCTATTCAATGGGAATGCTTCAATTTTTAATTTGATAAAACACAACACATGCACACAAATACAAAGTCGCCACATCAAAACTTTATATTATTAATTGAAAACGAGTCGAATTAACAGAAGCGGCCAAAAGTAACATAAGTGGTTTATAGGAAATTAGAATTTTATTGGTGGAGCTAATTTTATAATTAGCCCTTATTCTACTTGAAAAAATGTTGAGGTAGACCGACACAGCAAATCGAAGTAGTAAAGGCAGAAGGGAAGAAAGTGGAACAAAGCCCATCTATAACTGGACCTGCACGTCCGTATCTCACCCGGCTAAATGGGCCCATCTCTTACTTTCATGTCGACACATTCTCTCTCTCTCTCTCTCTCTCTCTCTCTCTCTAAAAAGTTCTGTTTTCTGTTTATACACAAATAAGTACTAGTACTAGTAGTATAGTATAAAATTAATTTTGTTTAAGTATGCTAACACAACCTAACCATTTGAAGTCAACCTCCTCTAGTTTTCGGCGCTGCGCAGTCACTAACAATGTCTTACAAATTCATTGGACAATTTATCTTGATCTGATATCTATTTATATGTAATGTAACAATGATTATATATGCGAATATCTATGTAATGTAATTAAGACACTGTTAATAAGTATTAACCGATTAAAATAGAATGTGACATATCGTTTACGATATATAAATAAGTTTAACATATGCTTGCTCCAAATAGACTTGGAAATCATTCAATGAGTTCGGTTGGTGTCATGATTTTAATTTCAATTTCTCCTATATCAACAATATCCATCATTTGATCATTTTGTGATTTACATTAAATTCGTTCATTAATAAAATGAAAATTGTACAATATATATAGTTAACTGACATAAAAAATCTTTTGAAATTATAATTTAGATATGGTCAAGAATATGTGGCTTCAAGTAGTGTGGTAGGAACTATCCGTTCAAATTCGGTTTCCGAGCATTTGTTGTGTCTCACTCGTAACTACTGCTATTATTTAGCATTTTATTCATTAGTTATGAGTAGTTAAATATAAGGATTGATACATATTTAATTAGAGTAAACTTTTTGTAACTTCAATCTAACCTGACAAAAATTTCATCGGCACAAAATCTCAAAGCCCAAGTCCAACGCCCATTGTGCTAGATGAAATTTATTTTGCTAGCTCTATGCACCCTAACTAGGTAAAATAAAATAAAATTGAGTGATATACATAATTGGACATCAAAAACTGGACACCGGATCCCATGGGGGAATTCACCTTATATGTAATTTATTTATCTCACACGTATATTACTCAACTTTTTGTAACCAACATTAACTGTAATTTGATTTACTATAATTTATAATTTTCCTAAAAATGTAGTATCATCTAAAAAGAACTATGTTGAGTGGAAAGTTCCATGTAAATGAAGCATTAGTTGGACAACGCATTAACCTAAAAAAATCTAAGCATTTGCAAATTATAGCACTACAAAACCGTGTAAGAATGTAGATGAAGCCCGGCTAATCAGCAAAATAGTTTCATTTTGATGGTGTTTTCTTATTCTTTTTTACTTGAGGATGGAAACTGGAAAGCCTTGATGGAAATCGAACTTGAAACCTCTTACTTTTTGAGCATCTAGAAGTTAATTTACATCACATATATATATATTCATAAAATTATTTATATATATATATATATATATATATATATAGATGGTGTGGATTTAGTAAGAACTTATTCTTATATGAGTCCGTAGGAACCATATATTAATATCACTTCGGAAATGCACAAAATGCAGTACTTTAATGCACAAACATGGTAAATGGCACAATACACTAACTTAATGCACAAATTTTTAACATATATATGAAATAATGTAATGCACTAACTAAATCAGACAATGCATAAAATATAACAACTTTTCAATTATTTTATTAATATATATTTGTACATTATAATAATATAATTTATGCATTAATCAATGTGATAAAAATGCATGGTTCCTACGGACTCATATAACTATAAATTTCTATATGTACCTATGTATATATATATGGGAAAAGCTACTTAAAATAAAACATAAATCATCACTTAAATGATGTAGACTCGTTAAAACGAGTTGCGCCGTTAGTATTAGCCAACTGATCCATTGCAATCATAATTACCTAAAAAGATAAAATGAAGTTAAAGTTCAAACAAAATCATCCTATTTTAGGTTATATAAAGCTTTCAAAATTACTAATATTAGATTATTAGTTGGGATTAAACACTAGAATAAAAAATTTGGAAAGGTAGGTGGCATGAGGCCGGGGCCGCTGATTTGGAAGTCTGGTTACACTTTTTTGGCTTTTCTTAATACAAATAAAACGGTGAGAGACAGCTCTCATTATGGCATAATCGCAATGTTTGATTTGCCTTTTTTGAGTTCGAGCCTTCTTTGTTAAAACATGCTCCATTTATCCCAGTATTGATGGATTGTTTTCCTTTTTTGAGTGTCCTGATATTAATGGTTTGTTTTATTTTTTGAACTAAATTAGAATCTAATTAAATTTTTTAATCATTCAACATCATTACCTACCTTTTAGATTATTCGCTCTCTTTCTTCCTACAACTTACCTAGAACCTCTTTGTTGGACCTATAAAGTACTTTATGAACCTATAAACCACTTTATTAACAAAGATTAAATATTCTATAAAATTACATTAAATATGTAGAACACCACCTTTTTATCCTTAATTTACTTTTTCTTAGTCTCCGTGTCGAGCCAAACTAGGCCATTAATCTTGGGATGGAGGGAGTATTTGAAAAAGAAAAAATCTATTGTACAAGTCTACATGGTGCAGATACCCGACCTGCCCTGTCCCGAGCCTACCCATTACTCGGCGCGTGGCGCGTGTATCTCACGCGCTCCAGGTCTTTTTTTTTTTTTTTTAATTTTCTAGTTTTTCTTTTTAATTTCCAGTTTTTTTTTACCATTTTTTTGTTTGCCACTTCTTTTTTGTTTGTCCCTTCTTCTTTGGTTAAGATTCGAGCGAGGGGAGCCGAAGGCCTAGAACGAGTCGAAAAATTCAAATTGTTGCTCGACAATTATCTTTATATTAGTAATCGGAGCGAAGGCAAAACCGTAAAATCGAAGTTGAAGGCTCCGCCGGAAAAAAAATTAAAAATTTACAAAAAAAAAAGAAAAGAAAAAGAAAGTCAATGCCGGGTCGGACCTAGTGCGATCGGGGCTGGTCGGCCCAGCAGATGTCTCACCAGGAGACTCACTCTTTGAAAAAAGATGTCGCTATCACTTCACAAAATATGGGTAACATTGCATAGTTAAAATTTGAGGTATACTCATATATTTTCAAATAGGCTTTAATCTGTGTAATAGTAATTGAGTTTGTTTGAGGGGACCATTCATCTTGGGTATTAACATAGGCATATGTGACTTCAAGTCTCTTCACATGAAAGCATACCAAAACTACATGCATGTCTTTCTACTTTACCAATATTTCTCCAGTCTATAAACAAAAAATGGAACTGCTATCATACTTTGTTAATTTAATCAATCCTTTAAATCTTATTAAGAAAAATGGAACAGGTTTTTGTGAAGAATAATAAGCCTAGTTGAGGAAACATATATCATCACGTCATAAAGATGAAAAAACATAGGCATCATATATAATAGGTGAAAGGATTTGGGATGAAATGTTATGAGAAGGGGGCCACGTGGTTTGTTGTGGAAGAAGGGTGATTAGGGCATGTGAAACCCATTGTTTAAGTCCCCCCTCCCCCCTCCCCCACCCTTACCCTCACCCTAAAAAAGAATGTGTATACTTCATTGGTCCTTGAATTTATAGTATGATGACAATCTAAGAGCAGCGCATATTTCAATAAATGTGAGTAGAAAAATGGATAAAAAAGTGTAATTGTTAAGTTAGTTAAGAAAGAGACCTATTTTTGTGAGCCAAGTAAAGAATAAAATAATAAGATAATGGTAGGGTCATGTGTCAAATAAAATGACCATATTATTGAGCGAATGAGGGATACATGAAAGATAACTTTTCTATTTGGAAATAGGAATGGAGAGAGTATGTGTGTGTATGAGAGAGAGAGAGAGAGAGAGCTTGTAGGTAATAAAAAGGGACCATTAGGTAGGTTATAGAGAGGAGGGGAGGGGTTATATGTGGTGACAGGTAACATGACTCCCACATTGAGTCCATGACTTACCCACACTTCCCAGGAGACACACCTATGGACCATTTGCTCCCTCTCTTCAATCTCATTGGCCCCTCTCAATTCCTACTTATTTTCAATTATCATCTATACTATTTTGAACTCAAATTAATATGACTTCTTGTATTATAGTATGATAATTCGCTTTCATGACTTCATTTGACTAGACACACGTACATTTTGGTAAGTAAGATTTAGAAACTACTTTGTAGAAAGTCTTGCATAATAAAATTAAATAGTAGTAGTATTAAATTGTGCAACCTCTATGGCATAATTAAGTCCAAACTATAATTACATAATTTGAATCGAAATGGGCACCTCGTCCATGAATATTTTCGGATTTTCTAATAAAAATTTTGATACTAACTTATTAATTTCATTAGTTTTCTAACTATTTTCTTATTTCCTTATTTAATTAATTTCTGTCCTCCTTCAAGATCCATAACAAGGAGAAAATTGTTGGTGGGGACATACCAATTGGTCTACACAACTAACTTGATATAATGTATTTGGTTAAAATTCTACATGAAATTAGGAGAATTGTTTTCTTCTTATACCTATCATGTCGCATACGTTGCCCCTATTTTTATTTTCATTTAGTTTTATTACGTTCAACCGAGCATCTGGTCGAGTCATTCAATATTTTTTTATTTTTTATCTAGTAATTAAGCATGTCTCCAAAGCATCTCATATAGTCGGCCGAGTTAGGCGAAATATTATCAAGCCCTACAAATTAATTCATGAAACATGACATATTCATTTTTTTCATGCATCCAAATGTAATTTTGATTTGAGTAAATATTGCCCCAACTTTGTGGTGGAAAAATAACACAACTATATTTTGCCTTTCAAATGGGACTCGGATTTTTTAGAAAAAATACATGAAAACTATTTTACATTCTATCAAAAAAAAACTAACTATTTTACAAAAAAATTAGCAAATATCGATCGTTAATAATACTGGCCCACACCAGTTTGCATAGCTGTCACAGTAATTCGTTACTTCTTTGAATAAATCGGAAATTGCGTCCCGATGAAGATTAATTGCTTGTTAGTTTCTTTTTAGTAATTACAAACTTCCTTAAATAGTAATACGTGTTTAACTCAAAATGAATAATCTTTAGTAATTTGTTTAATTTTTTAAGAAAAATCAAATTCCGGCTACTATACAATGATATATTACTATTGAAGGCAAGTGGTTGAAGGTCAACGAAAGTTACACTCACCAACTTGATCATATAAGCTGAAACAATCAACATTAATGAACCACTAAGGTCAGCTATTTAGGGATAAATTATGCTATAAATTGGTCCATTTGACTTTTGCACAACTTGTACAAGAATTTTGTTTGTGTAATTAAACCTTTCATTGTTCTACGCTTCTCTTGACTTACAACATCTGTGTGCCCAACGGTTCTCATTTCGTGTAAAATTAATGGACTTGAGACAACAAGGAGTAGTTCATTTGGAGATGGCATAGTGGTATCTTGGCCTCAGGCTCGAATCCTATAAACGCCTTAAATTAATTGAGTTTGTCACCTCTAATGTATGACTTGCAGGCTATTGCACAAAAATGAGGATACTTACCGAAAGTAATGGTTGCAGGTTCCCGCGGCATAAGAAACATATGGGCACAATTTCATTTCTAGTTTTTTTGGAGCAAAAATAAGGTTAAAACTGAAATTACAATCATAATGTGGGAGTGCAAATTGATTTAACCAAGCACATCCATTCAAATAATCAACGCATAATGTAGAACTAGGTGATTGGGCACGAAACGAATAAAATTAGGTATGAATTTATGAATGAAATGATAGTTGAAATGGAATGACATTTTCTATGATTAATATGACCATGCAGTTGAGTACATAGTTTAATTATTTTCATTTTCTAAATTAAAAATATTTTTGTGTAATGAAAATTATACAAAGTAAATTAACTATATTCGCATCATACATGATGTAAACTTTTACTAAAATGACCCATAGTGAATCGAATATTGGAAATTAGTCTCAAGAGCTCACTTCTATGATAAATGTCAATTTCAGTACACACTTTATTATTATAGTTAACGTGTCTGAAATTCTTTAAACAGACAATTTTTTCAACTCGGTACAAACACATGATGAATTGCAATTAAAATGATGAATTAATTCATTTACGAACAAAGGTCCCCTGCAAGCTAGTAATAGTCTTGCATGTTTATTTCATACTGGCAAACAGCTTGGCAATTTATATCTAAATAGGTTGTCACTAGTAACAATCAAGCATGTTGTGTAGCAAAATCCCATGTCAAACTATATAATCCAAGTATGGAGCTCTTCATCATTAATTCTCAATTTCATTTTACAGAATTTCAAACTTAAATATATGAATATGATGGGACTATTCCAGCTGAGCTGATAGTGATCATTTTGTTTGAATACAATTCAATGCTCCTCTTCTACATTAACACATTCACATTCATCTTAAATCCAAATTTCAAAAATGTATCTAATTTCAATCTAAGAACTAACACAATACAAAAATTTATACAAACTTATGTATTAGGGTGGTCCTCTAATGTATCGACATGCTTAAGATTAATCTAGTTCACACTCAAGTTGTAACATACACGAAATATGTAATATACATATTTTTTTATACAGAAACAAAGTTAATAACGGATTTGGTTCTCCTTCTGAACACTTTTGATGCTTAATTCCTTCTTTTCTTTTCCTGCGTTTTAATCCTACTTTAGTAGGACATAATGGCCCAATTTGATTTGTAAAATGTGGTCATCTAGGTATCAAAACCCTAGAACTAGCCATGATTTCTTGTCTTGGAGAGAGAGAGAGAGAGAGATTTTGTACTAAAGAAGAGGGACACTAATTATCTTCCAAATGATAAAAAGGGTGGTGCTGTTGGTGTAGATCGTCGCAGGTTGGGAACCACTAGAGATACCACTCCATTTAAATTTGTATTCTTCTTCTTTTCCTTTTTCACTATTTTTCCACCAACTCTGTCTAATTCAATATTTTTGCACCAACAAGTTTGGGGAATTAGACACATAGTGCAAGTCTTGGCTTCAATAGAGCTATAGGTATGCTATTCAAATAAAAATATATAAATAATTTAATTGCTCAACACATCAAGTGCCACCTTTTGTAACAATGAAAAATGGGGCATCGTATCTTCATTAACTCGAAAAATACCGAGGTGGACAATATTAGTTTAATATTCGAAGCATCTATATATGTTTTCGTAGATGTGTAAGCTCCTTTGTGCCTACCAACATAATTAATAAGTTGGATATATTTAACAAAATAACTAAGGATTTGATGAGGTAACCAATTTGGACTAACTGAAGACATGGGGACCAAATTGAGATATCATAGTAAACATATGTTTTTTAGTGCTGTCACTAAGGAAGCATAACGCAGCAACTTACCATTGAACTTGCCCGTCTTTTTTGGAAAAAAAATAGCATAATTTATATATATCCATCCAGTTTAAAATAAAAAAATTGTTGTAACTGCCACCTCAAAATTGCTCCTTTAGAGGTAAAAAGTTCTAAGTTTTGTTTTATTAGGAAACACGAATTCTAATTTTAGATGGAATAACCTCTGTCGAAAGAGTTGGCATTTAACTCCAAAATCCAATCGGCAAAGGGTTCAAAGGAAACAAAGAGACAAGTCTAATTAGATGATAACTAAAAGAGTAATAGGCATTTGCTAACCCCACCAAATTATAGTATTATACATTCACTTCAAAGGTTTAATCACCAGCCAGCCGGCTCTTCAAAGTGGCCAATTTGGGTTTTGTAAATATTTGTTAAGTTAATAACATCTGATCGTTTTTTTAATACTATATGTATATATTGGGGGTTTATGTATTTGGGCAAATGAGTTGGCTAAGAACAATGACTCAAGATGGTTGGGCAACATGCCCTATTTGAGGCTTTCAAGATTTTGATTTGCATTCTTTAACAAAAAAGATTTTGATCTTCAAGATTCTTGGACCCAACCAATGGTAATGGTCTAGAATTATTAATCTCAGCACAGCTTGAAATGTAAATGAGTCGAACTATTTGTGAGCAATTTGAATCTCAACTAGATATTCACTCTAATGAAGCTCATTAACTAAATGAGTTGAGCTCAACTTGCTTAACTGAATTTAGCTTGGAAATAAAAATCACGTTACTTTGTAGCTTCAAATGGACTGACTAGTAAGGTATAAATAAACCAACTCATAAAACAATAAAAACAAAATTACCGATTTTGGCAACAAGTCACCACTACTAAAAAGTTAACATGTCGGAGCTCAAGGCAAGGGAACCTAAGTTTTCACCAGAATTATCTAAAGGGTGACACATCAGTCCTTCACCATTCTTCTTTCCGTTTACACCTTTTATTTAAATAGAACCTGCAAAATTTCTGTATGTACTAAATGTAGGATATGTAACGTAATTTTTGGAAACGGAAATTTTCTTTGCAAAACTTCATCTTTTCAAGCCAAAATGCTAATGACATGACAAGGCAGCTTATTCCGTTTCTGCAGTCGAAGGACCAAAAAGTCGAGTCAGTTGAACGAAAACAAGCAAAGATACGAGACACAAAGGTCAACCGGGAACTCCGTAAGAGCTAGAGCTGCTCAACAAATCCCAACCAAGTCAAGGAACAGCAATCCACTTCATTCTCTAGGACTTGAATTTACTGACATCAAACAAATGTCACAGGTAAAGCATTTCTATCATCACATACCAATTGATTCATTTTTATTTCTCTTTATACTTTTTTAGGAAGAAAGCTATAATGAGTTATCATCAATACAAAACCTTGCAACCAAAGCTGTTTATCTGGTAAATGAAGCAGTTACTAGTTAACCATTTCTATCTACATTATCTAATATAAGGTGACACTGCATGCTTCATGTTCACTTCAGCTATATTCTTATGGATATCTGCACCCATTTTTTAGATGATAGCTATAGAGTTGGAGGAAAATAGGTTATGCCATATCCAAAGCATAGTTGGAGGTGACATTTCAGATTTAATATTAGTGAGTATAATATTAGGACTACATAGTAGGTTTCATGACAAAACTTAAGCATGACCAAGGCAGAAGTTAACAAGGTAAGGAGATTGTTCCGATCTAACTTTTATCAGTATTTCCACAGTTAAACTTCAAAGTATTGAGTAAATAAATTTCCCATCCGATTTTTTTGATAATTACGGTTAAGCAATTCAAAAGATAAAGACTAATGTGCAATTGTGCACTGAGGGAATTTTAAAGCATTACCTCTTCGTGCTGGTCAGTGGACGGTGAACGATTGGATGCCCTCCCTCCTTTAGATTAAATTGAAGATACATCACTAGCTTCTAAATCAGCAGCAAAGCCACAGAAGCCCTGTGAATATTAAGGAAACAATAAATGACTTAAAAATAATCATATGAACTTCATGATGAAACCACAGCAGAAAAATAAAATGGAAGTTCACAAATCTACAAAGCAATCTAAATTTCGTAGAGGTAATCTTCTCCATCTGAAGTTATTCGACAATTTCAAATATGAGACAAAACAAAATTATAATACACCAGATGGCTAAAATGTTTTACGAACCAAATATCATTACCCAAACGCCAAACCAAAGAAAGGAACTTTTTCCTTAGGAGAAAGTAAATTGATTAATTATAGTATAGTTACGGAATCATCACCAGATAAAAGTTCAACTTGAAAAAGGCACTTCTTGGTCTAAGATGCATCATGCTGTTATAACAATGCAGAGGGCAGTAATACCCTGCACTCAACTCATAAGTCGCCAGCCTTCCTACTTCTACTTCCCCAACGGCGCTTGCGTGCTCTCCTCTTTCTCCCATCCTCCTTTGACTTAACTTTCTCTTTCAAGTCTCTTTCGCCACGCCTTTTGTACATCTTGAAAGTCATCTCCCTCTCTGCAGCCATCTTCCTCACTTTCTCTGTGATCTCTGCTGCAATTTGTCTATTATAGATCTTCCTTAGACCACGCATAAGCTTAGCAAAGGTATCTGGCTGAGGCATCAGCCCAGCATCCAGCATATCCAAACAGTAAGAGCAAGCATCCTTCACGTGCCCGTTTGAAAAGAGTGTGTGGATCCAGATTGTCCATGCGCTCACATTAAGCTCGCAACCCTTAGCTATTATACAAGACCAGACATCTTTAGCCAATTGAAGCTTATCATCTCTTAACAGAGAATTCAACAAGTCCTTCAAAATACCATACTGCGGAGCAGCTAGAAGACCTCTAGCTACCATTTCGGTAAAATAATCACAAGCTTCAACCAAACAACCTCGCTCAATAAGCCCATTAATCATGATAATAAAAGTGTCAACTCCCGGACTGATGCCATTTGCTTCTAATTCATTCATCATTCTCGTACCATCTTCAGTCTCCCCTAACTTGCATGCCAAACGAATGACTGTGTTATATATACTTAAGTCAGGAAACACACCAATCTTCCTCATCTCCTTCATAAGTTCCAGACATTCCTCCAGTTCATCCTTCTTCTCATGAGCTAACATAAAGTACAAATAAGTTGTCGAGTTAGGAGCATACCCTTTCTGTACCATATCATTTAAAAGATCGTAGCCTTTTGCAATCTTACCCCACTTACAAAATCCACTTATCAAGGTGGTGTAAGTAACAATATCAGCGTCACATCCGTGGCGCTCCATATCCACAAATAATCTCACAGCCTCATCCATTTTCTCTCGAGCACAGAATGCTTGAATCATAATGGTATATGAAGTTGCATTTGGCTCACACCCCTTCCTCCTCATCTCTTGCATGAGATGGAAAGCATCCACCATCTTACCTGCCACAGCATATCCATTTAGCAAATTATTGTAAACAACAACATCAGGCTCAAAACCGGCTTCCCTCATTTTCACCAACACCACTTTTGCCTCCATCAACTTTCCTTCTTTACACCAACCGTATAATAGTGATGTAAAATGTTTAATTGTTGGCGTAAATCGAATACTCATATCTTCAAACAGCAACGCAGCTTCCTTTACACTGCCATTTTTACACAAAGCATCCAACAGGCACCCAAAAACATATTCATCAGGCTCGCACCCATATTTTGGCATCTCATCCAACACTTCAATGGCCTTTTTCACCATTCTCGCAGATGCAAATCTCCTCATCAGAACGACAAAAACCTCGGGTGATAAAAGGTGAGGATTTTCTTTCCTCATCTCGTCTATAAGAGCCCAAACAGTCCCAAACTGCCTCATTTTGCTTAAGATCTTAATCATTGATTTATAGGCATCGTAACTATGCCTGTAACCGGGCTGTTTTGATGCCCACACAAAGAATCTGTATCCTAAATTCCCAGCATCACCACAGCGGTTAAGCACTCTTTCTACCAGTCCAGAACTCACTGAAACACCGGATTCATGCAAAGCAAGTTCCAATTTTGGGACTCTAGAATGGAATTTTCTCAGTGTTCTGTACACCTTCTCAACATCAGCAGAGAAATCATCATGATCCGGTCTTAGGCTTTCTCGAGAAAACTCAGGTTCTTTCTTAAGGTAAATAAAGTCTCGCCTCCTTTTTGGTTCATGCGATGCGCGAAAATTTCCATCTCCAGAAATAGGATTATCTGATTGAGGAGTAAATTTGGGTTTTGATGGTAACTTTGAGGAATCCAAGTGCGAATAAGTGGAAAAGAACAGGGGCTTCGATGATATTTGAAATTCTGAATGAAAAGGGGACTCTTTTCTCATAGTGTTTTGCTTGCCAATAAATAAGCGAATACTACATAATTTCTTTGTGCTAACTCTCCGCATCTTATGGCAGCAATTAAGCTCTCTTTTTAGTTACAGCATTTCCTCTTGTTCCTAAACCCAAAAGCCCAAAAAAGGATATTTCATTAGCCTCCACCAATATCAATCAATTGCTCAGATAATTTTTGGTGATGTCTCCTCCTCTCTGACTAGACTATCTGGATTATTATAACACGCCTAATAGTTCGATATTATGTCATATCATAATAGCCAACCTTGTCCTGTATAACTGCACATTTGCAAAGAGTTCTTGCACATAAATATGTAAATAGCATGAGATTTAAAAATATAAATTGCAATAAATTTAACTAGGCATGGGATGGAATCGCTTTAAAAATTACATTCCATCCCTATTTTTTCCCCCTTCTTTCCCAAATCACAAATCATGAAACCACAAAGACAAAACCCAAATTAAATTAGTTGATAGCCGAAAACAGTTTCGAAATTTCTCCCAATTTTTTGTAAATTCAAAAGAATCAAGATTCAAGATAGAGAGAAATAGACAAATACCTGAGGCTGAGGTGACAGTGGAGACTAGAGATGCTGGCTGAGGCTAAGGCCAGCGGCGGCGGCGTGAACGACTGCAGCAGCGGCGAGTGGGCGGCAAGGAGGAGGGGCGCCGGAGACTAGGTTGGAGTGAGTGAGTGACTTCGTAGTTATGTTCTGTAATATTAGAACATGAAGAGAGTGCGCTTGGGTGGTCTAATAATAAACGTGAGCGTTTGATATTTAGAGATCTCAAATTCGAACCTTGTAAAGTGTATTTATCGGTCGAGTTTATCATATCTATACTTAAAAAGTTTAATTTATCTATTTTATATAATTTGTAGGGTACTGTACAAGTGATGGAGATTTATCTAATGCATACCAAAAATAACGACTGCAAGTCCCAAAATATTTAAAATATATATATATATATATGAAGCGAATTCAATAATAAAAGTGGCCAACTACATGAGAAAATGAAAAAAAAGGAAAATAAAAAATAAAAAATTAAATATGATATATTTGAAAGAAGAAATATAGTCATACATTGTTAGGGTACGTCTTTTTATCAATTTTTATTAAAATAAAAATATATTTTTGATAAAAATTGAGTAATATTATATCTTATTGGATAAAAATGCCCTTATAGACATCACCGATTATCTCTCTCTTTTTACAAATTTTACACACCTCATTTATTACTTTCTCATTCTTTCTCTTTTCCCTCACTAGTATTGTACCCGTGCATTGCACGATAGAATGCAATTTAAAATTTTGATAATATTAAATTATCGAATCACTTAAATAATAAATAAATGTATTAATTATAAAAATTTAGGCAACATAGGAGAATAATTATATATTAGTTTTTCAGTATAAAAATAAATAAGGACATTAAAAAATAACAGCAACAAATACTACAACATATTACATGTTAGACATTATGTAAAATTTCTTTTACACAATAATTTTTAAAGACAATTCATTACCGTACACTAATATCTTAAAAACTTTGAATTTGCAACTCTTGATATATCCACTTAAAATTATCGAAAGGATGTCAGTCACAGATGAAATGCATTTATTATCTAATATACTCTCCCCGTCTCAGAATAAGTGACCACATTTCCTTATTGGGTGGTCCGAAATACGTGGCCCCTCTCCTTATAAGGATAAGCTTTTAACACAAAAAGTTGTGGTCTCCACCACTTTCTATCTTTTACTCTTTAAGCATCTTTTACTCTAAGCATGCTTCTACACAATATCAGTACCGAAAATAATGTGACCACTTATGCCGGACGAAGGGAGTATTAACTATGGTATAAAACAAAACTTCATGCATTACACCCATATTTTTTTGAAAACAAAACATTCGATCCAAATAACATTATTAAATATGATATATTTTATTACCATATATATATATATATATATTTGACATATTTTATTAATTTATATTATGATATATTCCCTCCATTTCACTTATTATGTCTATGTAATATTGGACACGAAGATTAAGAACAAATGGTAAAAAGATAGAAAATGGATAGGTTCTACCACTTTTAATATGTTTTGAAGGATTAATTCTTTCCTTATTTGGACATAAACAAAATGAGTGGACGTCCATTTAAGAAAATGTAGAAGCGTGACGGAGGGAGTACTCATTTGTACATAATATTTTCAATAATCAATATTTTGTATATGTCTTTATTTAGAATATAAAAACATTTAACATTTATTTACTTATTTTTCATTTTACAATACACAACAATAGAAAAAAATTTAAATAAAGACAACTAACAATACAATATAAAAATATCATACACTATTATGTTAACCTTCTTATCAATAAAATCTAAAAAATAATCATATAATACTTATTTTAATTATCAAGTATTGATTTTCTATAAAAAAAAATAAGCCCGTCTTTTTTATACAAAATCAATAGCTTATGAATATTAAAATGGATATCATTGATAGTTTTACGGTAATATGAGAATAGTTGAATTATGTTTTTTGGATCTTATGTACTTGTGTAACCCAAAAAAAGTGATAATTTTATCCTTAATATTATCAAATTAAATAAATAAACTATAGTATGGTATAAAAGATATACGCACTTGTTGGGAAATTTATTAGTAAGAGTTTTGATGAATTCCAAAACCAACTGACCCCAACCGAGTAGATGTTGCCAAAACCTAATGTTAGTAGGTAGGCTCGCTGTTTGAGCATTGTTAAGATTTTATCTTTACAGGTCTCCAACTGAAGATGGCAACATGGCATCACTCGGACAGAACATCAGTTGTTAGGAAAACAACTGAGCGTTCATCAGATGAGAAGCAGTATAGGGGAAGAGAACATCAGATGAAATGAAGCCATCTAAGCGTTCGAACCCAACTGATCAGATACAAGGAAGACAACTTAGTGTTCAGTTTCAGAAATTCAGTTGTAGAACTCAACCGAGAAGATCAACAACTTTGAAGATGAAGTCAGCTTAGAGTTCAACTGAGAGTTGTCAGATAAGAACATCGACTGAAGAACAAGTTAGTTGAAGATCGAAAGTCTTAACCGACCACTCCTTGTTGGAAGTCTGTTGTTAAGATTTGAATTTCAAAAAGGAAGTCAAGTGAGGGTTTGACCGTTCAGTCATTACCCCATTTGACCCAACACAAGGCTATCTCAGATGGAAAGCAGATGAGCTCAGATGCCATATCGGGAAAGTCTGTAGAAATGAAAGACAAGCCATCGCTTTCAAAGATCAGAGATCAACAACTCCTCCAACGGCTAGTTGATACTCTCCGCCTATAAATAGAGACATTCATTCATTTGACAGATATAAGACACATACGCGAGAAGAAACCTGAGAGCAAAAGAAAGAGCAATATTCTTCACAAGCTGAACTGAATTTAATCTCCCAGAACATCACTTGTTGAGAGTTCTAGAGTTAGTTAGTTTTTGTGTCTTAAGATCGAACCTTGAGAACATCACTTAGTGAGAGTTCGTAGAGAGTTAGATCATAGCTCACTTCACGTTCGAGCTTTCTGTTGGAACCCCATTTACTTTCACCTGAAAAGGTTTAGGATCCTACTCTTCCCGCAACTGAGTAGATAGGTTGTTTAGTACCCGGAAACTAAACTGTAAGGTTGATAAGTACCCGCAAACTTATCCTTAACGGTTGCTCAGCCCGCGTAAGTTGAGTGGTTTGTCCAGAAGAACTTGGACAGAGTTGTGTGGACTCACAACTCCCCGTGGACGTAGGAGTGTTATCTCCAAACCACGTTAATTCTCTGTGTGCTTGTATTTATCTTTATTTAGTTATTTCTTGCATTCTCAACTGACTGACTAACCAGCATACAAACTGCATCTGTGCATTCTCAACTGTTTTGGTTTTTGACCAACCGTGCGTATAAGCGTGAGTTGTTTTACGAGTTTAATTTCCACCACATTCCGCACAGCACCACTCTACCAGCTGAGGTTGCTTACTCAGCTGTGAGATTCCAACTGAGTCTTTTTACTCGGTTGAGTCTTTTAAAATTCTTACTGGTGTATTCCCCCCCCCCCCCCCATACACCAGTAACTCGTATCGGGACCATCAAGTGGTATCAGAGCAGTGGTTCAAAAGACTACTGACTCTGTTTCACAAGGTGTGAATTCGAGAAAGTTTCTTCAGTGGTCAACTGAACAGATCTTTTCACGCTAGTGCATATTTGCTTGCATATTTGTTTTGTTGTTGTGTGCAGATGGACGTCAAGGACAAGATCGTTGTCATGTTCTCGGTAGTAAATTATACATCCTGGAGGACACGGATGAAGAAGATCTTACTGTCGAAGCATCATAGGATGCAACAAGTACTCTCTTCCGGACCAATCATCATCAAAGAAAGAATAGCTTGCACTCCTACAAATCCCAACGATGGGGATACAGTTGTGGAGTTTGTGGAGAAGCAGCCGGAAGACTACACTCCAGAGGAAGCCAAGGTGAGCCAGTTGGATATCTGGGCTCAAAGCACGATTATGTCCACTGTTGGACAAGATTATCTCCCTTGGATTGAAGAGTGTGAGACTGGCAAAGAAATGTGGGATATCCTGGCATCGCTGAGTGAAGGAAGCGATGAGACGAAGGAGAACAAGTTCTCACATGCATGCCAAGACTTCGACAACTTTTGTCTGAAGACAGATGAAACAATTGATCAGCTAGAGCTCCGGTTTACGGACATCCTCAGAAGAATCCAGTCCATCCGAAGAGGAAAATACACACTAAAAGAAATCAATCTCAAAGTGTTGCAAGCTCTACCGGCTGAGTGGGATACTTTCACCAATATCCACGAGAGCCGAGCTGACCTTGGTGAAATGGGAACTGAAAGATTATTCTCAATCTTAAAGGGAAATGAGTATAAGGTAAACCGAAGAAGATCTCAGTCCTCGGTTCAGACGAGTCGACTTGAGGATGTTGGCTCAGCCTCAAAGTCAGTTGCTCTTCGAACTGACTACTCAAAATCAAGAACATCGAGGCCAACAAGATCAGCTGACACAACTGCAAAGGAGCCAAGTAGAGAGGAACTGCAACAGAACATTGCAGCCCTGTCAAAGAAACTAGCCGATATGGACACTCGGTTGGGGAAATACAAACAATTCTACAAATCAAACCGAACTCGAGACAGTTCAAAGCCTGTCACCAACGGTTGCTTTGAATGCGGCAAGGAGGGACACTTCAAAGCTGACTGTCCAGACCTCTCAAAAAAAAAAGAGAAGCGTTGAGGGCCACACAAGCTGGAAAGAACAAGGCCATGGTTGCAGAAGAAGCAGCTGACGATATGGACATCTTCACGGACACTGAAGATGAGGATGAGCTGACTTCCACCAACAACGCTACCGGACAGGATCAATGTCTCATGGCTCTTGGAACCGACCAGGATGATACTGAGGTACACTCTAATCCTGCTAAGTTAAATTCTTCCAATATTTCTAACATGCAGGAATCACTGGATGAAGAGTTGGAACCCTCTTGGAGTGACTTTCAAGAACTCAGTGAGGAACTGCATCACCAATCGGTTGAGTTTAAGAGTCTTCAAACTCAGTTCGCCAAACTTGAAGATTCCTTAACCGAAAAGGACGATCTGATCAAGAGCCAAACCGAGGAGATTGAGAATCTCAAGAGTCAACTGAACGAGGCTAAGGCTCCAACTGATGAGGAGTTGACGAAGCAGATCAAGGAGCAGCAAGATCAGTTGAAAAATCAAGAGGCTCAGATCGACCAGCTGATAAAGAAGTCAGATGGACAAACCGAGCAGATAACTGTCCTCCTCAAGGAGTTACAAACGGAGAAGGATAATCTAATCAAATTGTATCAGTTATCCAAGATCATAGAAAATCTTATCAGTTACAGCAGACAGATGGATGACGTGTCAGGACTCGGTTATGATGTGATTAAAGACAATGGAAGTCCTCCAGCAACCTTCATCAAAGCTGTTGAGGTCAAGGCTGTCGAACCAAACACAGTGGAACCTGAGTCACCACAAAGTAATTCAACCTCCGTCTCTCAGCTAGCTCAACCGACCAAGGCAACCACAACCGAGAAGGGAAAAGGAACAGTAGATAAAGGACAGAATGTTCCATCGGTTGGGATATCAACCGAGGGGGAATGTTCCAAAAGTCAGAAGAGGAATCAGAGGCGTCGAAGGCATAATCACAACCAAACTCAGAATCAGAACCGACCTCTGCATCAACCTCAGAGTCAACATCAGAAAGAATGGAACCGACCACAGAACCGACAAGGGTTCAATCCTATGACTCAACAGCGGTTCCAACATCAGTTCAACCAAAGGTTCCAACCGAGTCAACCAATGAGGAACAGGTCGAACAACTGGAGATACTCATGCCATAATATGAATCACCAACGGGGCATGAACAACTACAGACAACACTCAGGGAGTTGGAATCAGAATCAGCCACAAAGATTCCAACATGGCGTCCGACCTCACAGACAAATTCAACAGGATAAGAATCGCCATCAAAACAGGGGGAAAGCCTCTCCTCCGAAAGATCAGAATGGGAGAAATTCAACTCCTCCCAAGAAACAGAACATCACTACTAACAACAAGCCTAAGGATAATCGAGGTGTTGTTATAGTTGATGCTGAAGGAAAAGTGATCTGGAATGATAAATCCCTCCGAGTCTACAGGGAAAAGCGACGCACAGTTCCAGGGGGAACTGGTTCTAACCCTCCAGGATCCAACTAAAATTGGGGACCTAAGCGAGTTTCTCTTTGCAGGTACAGGAGAAACAGCTAAGGAAGAATAAAGCATCTGCTACAATGTGGGTGATGGACAGTGGATGCTCGAAACACATGATGAATCTGAAGGATTTGCTTGGAAGTTTCATGGAGAAAGAAGGTCCATCAGTTACCTTTGGTGACAACTCAAAAGGTTACACCAGAGGTTACGGTACACTTGAAACCAATCATGTTTCAATCTCTAATGTCTCTTATGTTGATGGATTGAAGCATAACTTGCTCTCCATCAGCCAATTCTGTGATAATGGTTTCTCTGTCAAGTTTGATGCACAGGGTTGCAGGGTTAAAAATGTCGGATCAAAGCAGGTCATATTGTTGGGAAATCGATCGCCAACCGGGAATGTCTACTATGCTGACTGGAACAGCAGCCTCCCTGACACCTGCCTGTTATCAAAGAGCAGTTCAGATGTGAGCTGGCTGTGGCACAAAAGGCTCAACCATCTGAACTTCAAGACTATAAACCGACTTGCCAAACAAGAACATGCAAGAGGCATTCCAAACCGAGTGTTTTCAACATCACATATCTGCAGTGCATGTCAGTTGGGAAAGCTCGCTAGATCCTCCTTCCGGTTGAAGTCGACTCCCTCAACCGACCGAGTGTTACAGCTGATCCATATGGATCTCTTCGGGCCAGTTACACCAAAGAGCATGAACGGGAACGAGTACACCCTGGTTGTAACTGATGACTACTCAAGATATACGTGGACCATCTTCACGCGCCACAAGAGTGAAACCCGAGATGAGCTACCCAAGCTGATGGATCGGATATCAAACCAACAAGAGATGAAGATCATTTCTATCCGATCAGATCGAGGAACTGAGTTTCTAAATGAAACCATCATCGAGTACTGCGAGAAGCATGGAATTACCCATCAAACATCAGCCGCGCGTACTCCGCAACAGAATGAAGTAGCTGAGCGAAGGAACAGAAGGCTAAAGAATGCAGCTACATCCATGTTAACCAGCTCAGCTCTGCCAAAGAGATTTTGGGCTGAGGCCATCAACACTGCATGCTACACTCAGAACCGGTCTCTTCTGACCAAGCGGTTGGGAAAGACACCATACGAGCTATGGAGACGCAGGAAGCCAGATATTTCCTACTTTCGCGTATTTGGTTCTAAGTGTTATATTCACAACAATGGGAAGACTTAGTTGAAAACTTTTGATGCCAAAGCTTCGAAAGGCATATTTCTCGGATATGTCGCTCGGATCAAGGCTTATAGAGTTTTCAACAATAGCTCTCGTGTTGTGAAGATAACACCTCATGTCAGTTTTGATGAATCTACTTTTGAGTGCAGGGAACAGGCTAAAGGACTACAGGGCAATCCACAAGTTCCACCTGTTCTCACCAAATCACAAGCTATAAGGGAAAAGAATCTAGTTGAACCACTGGTATGGGCAACCGAGATGAGGATCCATACTCCTCTGAAGATGAATGCGAGGACCCCAGCTCATCTAAAGGGGGAACTCCAGCTGATGCTCCTCCAACTGCATCAACATCCGAAGCTCAACCAAGTCTGGTTCAAAATAATGTCAATATTGAGGATCCGGACTCAACAGCTGATCAATCACCAGCTCTGAAGACTCCAACCCAGATTACGGAACAGCCACAGTTGGAAGAAGAAGGAAGACGCAACCGTAGATGGTATGAAGTTCATTCCACTGACAACATCATCGGAGATCCAACCGAAGGTGTTCGTACACGAAGCAGAGTTGCGACTCAAGATTCAACCGAGGAAGATTCCAACACTTATGCCCAATATGCTGAGGAGTTGACAGTTTTAGAGGAGTTCGAGCAAGCTGGAGATGTTGCCATGATCTCTTGCTTTGTAGCTGATGTGCCAGAACCGAAGAACGTTGTGGAAGCTCTCAACTGTGTTCACTGGACAACAACCATGCAAGAAGAACTGAATGAGTTTCTACGCAACTGTGTATGGGAGTTGGTAGAAAGACCAAATGGTGTCAAGGTGATTGGATTGAAGTGGATTTTCAAAAACAAAAGAGACGCCATTGGATTCATAGTGAGGAATAAGGCAAGGTTGGTAGCTCAAGGATATTGCCAACAAGAAGGAATCGATTTCGAGGACTCCTTCGCGCCGGTTGCAAGGCTGGAAGCTATCCGAATCTTTCTAGCTTATGCCGCACATCACAAGTTCAAGGTGTATCAGATGGATGTGAAGTGTGCATTCCTCAACGGAGATATCAAGGAAGATGTATATGTTGAACAGCCTCCTGGTTTTGAGACTGGAGATGGAAGAGTGTACAAGTTGAAGAAAGCTATCTATGGACTAAAGCAAGTGCCAAGGGCTTGGTATGACACTCTTTGTGGTTTTCTTCTGAACTCGGGTTTCAAACGAGGGTCAGTTGACAAAACCCTGTTCACCATCAAAGTTGGAGATGACATTCTTGTTGTGCAAATCTATGTTGACGACATCATATTCGGATCTAAGTCGGAGGAACTGTGTGAAAAATTTCAAACCTCATGAAGGAGAAGTTCGAGATGTCAATGATGGGCGAGATGAATTATTTTCTTGGACTACAAGTGAAGCAGTCAGAAAAGGGCATCTTCATCAATCAGTCCAAATATACAAAAGAGCTCATCACCAAATTCGGATTGCAGACAAGCAAGACAACAAGGATCCCGATGAATACTAACTGGAAGATTGAACCTGGATCTGAGGGAAAGCTCGTGGATGCCAGTAAGTTTTGAGGGATCATCGGTTCTTTGCTCTATCTGACTGCCAGCCGGCCAGACATATCATACGTAGTTGGAGTGTGTGCTCGGTTCCAAGTTCAGCCAAGGGAAGCACACATGTTGGCAGCAAAGAACATCATCAAGTACCTGAAGGGAACTGTTAATGTTGGATTGTGGTATCCAACTGACGACAATATCCAACTGACTGGATACTTAGATGCAGATCTGGCAGGAGATCGGTTGGACAGGAAGTCCACATCTGGACACTGTCAGTTCATGGGAAGCAAGCTGCTTTCGTGGTTCTTAAAGAAACAAGCATGTGTTGCCACTTCTACAACTGAGTCAGAGTACATGGCTGCCGGAAGCTGTTGCATGCAAGTGTTGTGGCTCAAGCAACAACTGAGAGATTATGAAGTCGCAACTGGACAAGTTCCCATTCATTGTGATAGCTCGAGTGCCATAGCTATCTCTTTGAATCCTGTTCACCACTCTCGGACGAAGCATATTGACATCCGACATCACTTCATCCGAGATCATATTGAGAAGAAGGATGTGTCCATGGAGAAGATTCCAACTGAGATTCAGAGGGCTGATATCTTTACTAAACCTCTAGCCGAAGCGCGGTTTAAAATGTTGTGTGATCTACTTGGAATGTTAGATCCACATGATGAGGAATCAGCTGAGGTAAAGAGACAGATATCCATCTGAGGGGGAAGCTCAGATGAAGGAGGAATCTCAGATGCGGATCGCCAACTGATGACATCAGACGTCAGCTGAACAGACGAACTCGAGTCAGCTGATGGTATGCTGCAACATGGGAACTCAGCTGATTTCGACATCAGCTGGCAGGTAACATTTATGACTGAGGGTGATATGTTCTTAAATGAGAATGTTTGAAATAAATTCAAACATTCCTGAGCTAGTCAGTTACATTAAAAATAGCCATCATGTCGCAATTAATGCAAAGTACGGCTGAACATCCATAGCCTACTTTATAGTGCGACTGGGTTGACATGAAAACTGTACACCTTCTCATGCGCTGGTTGGAACTCGGATCAAAACGTCGAGTCAAAGATAGTCAACAGTCGCGTAATCTCAGCCGTTGATGGATTCGCGCCATTTAACCCCAGCAGTCGATTTCAACCGAGTCAAAAACCTATATAAGGTGAAAAATCAGGAAGTGATCTCGTACTTTCCTCATTCGTGCATATCAATACAACTGTTCATCATCTTCTTCAATTCTGTCTCTCCAAATTTGGCTAATATTCTCTTTCCTCTTTGCATATATATATATATATATATATATATATATATATATATATCTTCACTGCAAATCACAATGGCTCCCAAATCTTCCAAGAAGATGGTATCTAAAGAACCAGCCACTTTCCAGGAATCTTTCGATATGCTGATATCGAAGATACATTTTGAGCATATTCTTTCGACAGACGCGCTGAAGTCACCGGAGCTCTCTCCCCTCGCCGGACTTCTCTCTGCGCACGGCCTCCTTCACTGGGCAACTCTCACTCCCTCCCTCCTGCTTCGGAGGCAAGTCGGAGAGTTTTATTTGAATCTACGTCACGAGTCGGGAGTTGGACTCGTTTCAAACGTCTCCTGCAAACAACGCGACGGCGTCTCCCGATCAATCCAAGATTCAGCCGTTGAGATTCAAGTCTCACACGAATTGGGAAAAATCATCCCACGGAATAATCAGGCCACTGACCTGGTTGATAACTGCACGGATGCAGCAGCAGATGAATTTTTTCAGTAGGCCCTGATCATCCCAGAAAAGATGAAGAGTAGCTTGCAAAGAACTAAATTAAAGCCTCAACATCGACTTCTGTTTGATGTTATTTCCAAGTGCGCTTTTGGTTATGGTGGAGCATTTGGTGACATCAGCAGACCAAAGCTCAAGCAGCAGAAGGCGCTGGAAGAGAACCACAGCATTAACTGGCTGAAATATTTTGAAAGCCAATTGGTATTGGAGCAACAGAAGATCTCCGAGACCACTTCTGAGTCCGGAGAGCGGTTGTTGAGTGTGAAAGGTTCACTCAATTTCGGCACTAAAATTTCTGCGCTGATCCTGCGTGCCACGGAGGATCAGAACTTAACTTGGGAAGACAGCGAGGAGACGCCTCTCAAGAAGATGTTGTTGTTCCCCACAGCCAAAAAGGCTCAGGATATTCTGTCAGCTGTGTACACTCCCAAAGAGAAGAAGGGAGCTCGAAAGCCAGCTGTGGAAGCAGACACAGCTGAGGCGCAGTTGAAGTCTCAACCTCCTCCAGCAGTTGGCCGAACAACCAGATCATCTTCTAAACGCCAGCTGAGGGATGAGACGGATGATGATGAAGAAGAAGAAGAAGAAGAAGAAGAAGAAGAAGAAGAAGAAGAAGAAGAAGAAGAAGAAGAAGAGCTACCTCTCCTGAGAAGTTGCCAGCTAAGGAGAAGCCAGCGGAAGACACACCAGCTGAGAAGTCAACTGAGTCAAGTCAGTCGGTTGACCCAGCTGCGTATACAACTGCTCCTCGAGATCCAGAGACAATGGTTGAAGGGAAGGAAACAGATGTAGATGAGTCGAACTCATCCTCAAATAGCTCGTCTTCATCTGAGGAGTCAGAACACAGTTTACCCTCTCCCCCACCCGTAGCTGATACCGTCCAAACCTTGACCGGATCCCAACCCAGTCCAACTGACCAGCCAGCCCAATCACTAACCAAAGAGGATCAGATTCTCACAACTGATCCTCAGATAAATATTCCGAGCCTCACGCTCGATGCCGACATTGTGACCAGTTCTTTGGCCAATGTTGAAGAACCGTATGAACCATATGCCTACTCAATAGAGCCCTCCCCCATCAATGAAGAAGAAGACCGTCAGGTGGTTATAGCTGAGCATGAAGGCAAGTTAGCCTATTGCTTCAAGAAGCTCGTTGGGATATTTCCTGAAGCTCGCAACATGCCGATCTTTGCCATGTTTGGCACGGAGCTGATATACCAGTTTAGCATCATCTTCAGCTACTGGTATGTCAAGGAAGACACCCTCCGCATCTATGGCTGGGACCACCTCGAGGCTGATGAGTCACGCCTGCGAGAGTACTTCGACTACTTCAACCTTGAGGTAGCATACAAGAACAAGGTCATTGTTCTGAGCCGCCGATTCGATCTCAGCAAGGCTGAAGGGACAGCCTCTAGGGAACTGTGCAACAATGCAGGAGCTGTCACCTTTCTGGACACTATGTTGGCCAAGAGCGCTGAGTTTGTCGATGAGATTGATGCAACTGAAGCAGCAGCTCAGCAGGAAGAGACTGCACTCCAACAGTACCTGGCAAATCGTCAAGCCATGGTTACTGAACTGCCCCCACCAGTTGAACAACCAGCTCAGAAGCAAGACCAGTCTGGACCCTCTGCTCAGACAACTCCTTCCACAGATGAAATTTGTGAGCTGATATCTGAGAGGGTCACTCAGCTGAGAACAGAGCTGCTGTCAACCATCCAGCAGAACAAAGAAGAACAACTGCTCCTGATCAAAGCTCAGGAAGACCAGAACAAGCAGCTGCTAGCAGATAATGATGAGATGAAGAAGAAGAAGATGGATGCATTCACAACATCCTCCAACACAGCCATCAATGAACTCAAGACCTCAGTTCGTGCAGTCAGTTCAGATCTGAACATATACAAGTCCGTCGCCGACTCCAACCTCGCCAAGTCTCAACACACCCAAGATCAAGAATGGGTTTCTCAGTTCGAGCTACATAGAGCAGAGTTTGCAGCTTTTCAAGCCGAAACCTCCGCAACTCTCGCCGCATTGAAGAAAGCAGAACAAGAGCATGGTGACGGTGAACTGGCAAAGAAGGTCCAAATAGAATGTGCAGTTGATGAACTATTCAACTGAGTTCAGCTCGCCGAACAAGCCCTCACCTCCCTGAATGGCTCAATCGCAACTCTTTTTGCTGATGCCAAAAAGGAGGAAGATAAGCAGACAGAGGAAGCTGAAACTCAGGGGGAAGGAGTTCCAAAGGTAGCTGGTCAAAGGAAATCTCAGCTGGAAGAGACAGAGACAGCCCAGATGTCTGGTCCAAGGAAGCCAGCCGACAAGAAATCCACTGCTGTCGGAGATCAACTGGCTGAGGACATTGAGCAGGTCAAGCAAGCTGGAATCTCCCACGATACCATAGCTGAGGTAGCAGCAGAACTCGATGCAGAACTCGACGGCATCACAACCGAAGAGTGCATTGCTGTTGCAAAAGCTATGGGTGCTAAGGAGAATGATTATATGAATCCTGCATGGATTAAGAAGTTCGCAGCTGGCCAAGCCATAGGTGTCAAGAAGTTTGAGAAGGAGCTGGACAAAATTGCCAGAAATTTGGACAGGAACATTGCCAGCCGTAGCCGAAGAAGAATCAACAAACATCAAGCAAAGGCTGAGGCAAGAAAGATGCAACATCAGCTGCAAGGGAAGTCCAAGCTCCAATCTCGGTTCAAGCACGTTGACATGTGGATGCCAGTTGAATGGAATGAAGACTGGGAGTCATTCAAACAAGAATTTGTGAATGACTTCTACTACAGAAAAATCTATACAACTGAGGATCCACAGAGAGCTTTCAGAGAAGCATTGACCGAGCTGCATACTGGGGATCCGGGGATGTTCAGTCAATTTAAACGAGCCATGATCACAGCTGGATATGACTTGAACACCGTCCCTACTCCCAAGAAAGTCACTTACCACCCTCCGTTCATCTCAGGCACAAGTACTCCCGACAGACGGAAACTCATGGCTGAAGCAAGACAAATGTGCAGAGAACATGGAGTTGATTCTGGGATCGAATCAGCTGCAAAGAGAGAGATCTTTGTCCGTATATTCAGCAAGTATGGCCAGAAGTTTTGAGCTAAATTAGTTTTTGAGCAACCGATGTAATCTAATTGTTTTGTACTTATCTGTGTAATCATCAGTTGTAATAAAAACTTCAAATATATATTCGATTCATCTTGATGAACAATATCTCATTGTCCAAGCCCTGAATCACAAAGTCATTTAAATACCATGTTATAACTGTGCTAACCCTTTGATGTTTTATCTTATAGACTGTCTAGAATTTCAGCTGAGATTTTAGATAAGTTAGTAAGGTTTAGATCAGTAGCGGTTTAAAGTTGTAAGTGGTTTTGGCATCATCAAAAAGGGGGAAATTGTTGGGAAATTTATTAGTAAGAGTTTTGATGAATTCCAAAACCAACTGACCCCAACCGAGTAGATGTTGCCAAAACCTAATATTAGTAGGTAGGCTCGCTATTTGAGCATTGTTAAGATTTTATCTTTACAGGTCTCCAGCTGAAGATGGCAACATGGCATCACTCGGACAAAACATCAGTTGTTAGAAAAACAACTGAGCGTTCATCAGATGAGAAGCAGTAAAGGGGAAGAGAACATCAGATGAAAGGAAGCCATCTAAGCGTTCGAACCCAACTGATCAGATACAAGGAAGACAACCGAGTGTTCAGTTTCAGAACATCAGTTGTAGAACTCAACCGAGAAGATCAACAACTTTGAAGATGAAGTCAGCTGAGAGTTCAACTGTGAGTTGTCAGATAAGAACATCGACTGAAGAACAAGTTAGTTGAAGATCGAAAGTCTTAACCGACCACTCCTTGTTGGAAGTCTGTTGTTAAGATTTGAATTTCAAAAAGGAAGTCACGTGAGGGTTTGACCGTTCAGTCATTACCCCATTTGACCCAACACAAGACTATCTTAGATGGAAAGCAGATGAGCTCAGATGCCATATCGGGAAAGTCTGTAGAAATGAAAGACAAGTCATCGCTTTCAAAGATCAGAGATCAACAGCTCCTCCAACGGCTAGTTGATACTCTCCGCCTATAAATAGAGGCATTCATTCATTTGAAAGATATAAGACACATACGCGAGAAGAAACCTGAGAGCAAAAGAAAAGGCAATATTCTTCAGAAGCTGAACTGAATTTAATCTCCTAGAACATCACTTGTTGAGAGTTCTAGAGTTAGTTAGTTTTTGTGTCATAAGATCGAACCTTGAGAACATCACTTAGTGAGAGTTCGTAGAGAGTTAGATCATAGCTCACTTCACGTTCGAGCTTTCTGTTGGAACCCCATTTACTTTCACCTGAAAAGGTTTAGGATCCTACTCTTCCCGCAACTGAGTAGATAAGTTGTTTAGTACCCGAAAACTAAACTTTAAGGTTGTTAAGTACCCGCAAACTTATCCTTAACGGTTGCTCAGCCCGCGTAAGCTGAGTGGTTTGTCCAGAAGAACTTGGACAGAGTTGTGTGGACTCACAACTCCCCGTGGACGTAGGAGTGTTATCTCCAAACCACGTTAATTCTCTGTGTGCTTGTGTTTATCTTTATTCAGTTATTTCTTGCATTCTCAACTGACTGACTAACCAGCATACAAACTGCATCTGTGCATTCTCAACTGTTTTGGTTTTTGACCAACCGTGCGTATAAGCGTGAGTTGTTTTACGAATTTAATTTCCACCACATTCTGCACAGCACCACTCTACCAGCTGAGGTTGCTTACTCAGTTGTGAGATTCCAACTGAGTCTTTTTACTCGGTTGAGTCTTTTAAAATCCTTACTGGTGTATTTCCCCCCCCCCCCCATACACCAATAACTCGTATCGGGACCATCAGCACTTAACTATAATTATACTTATTGCATATAAAACATTTAATTACATTAATAATTTAAGAAACATATATATATATTTTTTAAATTAACATAACACATACCTTCTAAACATCTTTAAACAACTACTTTTTATACTTTAAAAATGCAATTTTTATTATAACACATTTCAAAATAACATTAGAATTAAAGATGAACAACCATAATAATAATTTAACCTATTTTGGCATTTTTAATGGTTTAACTTCTAAACATCTCGAAATATATATTTTTAGTTGTCTTTTTAGTACATTTTTACTAACAATATTTAAGAATTTAAATACTGAAAATAATAAAATCATTTTGGTAACTAATTTTGCCATCTTGTTTTTTCAAAATTGTATGTATCTTTATCATAGAGTTGTGTTAAATTAGAATATTTATTATATATAATAATATAAAAAATAGAAAATTCAATTACATAATTCCAAATTCATAGATAAGTCAAAATGCATAGTTATGCATAGCCAAAATTCATAGCTATTCATAACAATGAGAGGTATTAACCAACATATATTATTCATCATCCATAAAATAACTTAAAGGTCAATACCTATTATCCACTAAATTAGATTTGGAGGGAAAAGGGCAAACTTGTTAATATAGCCACAACTCTCTCTTTTAGTATTAGATAGATTTCTCTCTTCGTGTTTAGCTTTCTCTCACTTTCTCTCTCCTTCCATTCTCTCCCCACCACCACCATGTCGCCTTCATTCTACCACTACCGTCGTTGCTCCGTTCCGCCGTGCCGTCGTCGTCTTCTCCATTCTCGTCATTCATATACCACGATTTTACCATATTTTGAATGTTAATTTGCAGATTTTTCTCTCTTCTTCTCTCTTCTCTTCTTCTCAGTTCTTCGTCCATCTCCGTTCATCCCCGCTCATTTCTGCCGCCGTCTGCAACATTCAGAATCACCACACCAACTATTATCGCCGAAAATTTATAGATCTCGCCGAAAATTCCTAGATCAAAAATTAGGGTAAATGAGTTTATTTGAAATTTTTTCAATTTATGATTTTTTTAGACTTGTTTTTAATCATTTTGTAGGTTTTTCGTATAGTTTCTAATGATTTTTAGTATATTTGGGTTGAATTCTGAGCGATTTTGATGTATTTGTGCATATTTTCGGTTTGTTTATATTGTTGCAGAGCTGCTGTTTTTGCTGTAAAAAATCGTCAGTACGTAGTACGTATTTGTAAATACGTACTGCATACCAAGTAACCACACACATCTTTGATTTCTGACATTTTAGTTTGTAATTGAGGATGGTTCATTATTGAATTTTAAGGGATTATGCATGGTGAATTTTTGCATCCGGTTGATGTGAATGTACGCATTTGTATCATTTTTTGTGAATCTGGAATTTTTCGTTTATGCAATTATATGATTAAATTTGGTACGAATGAATTGTACCTAATTCCAAAGCATATAAGTTGGAACGAGGTACGCATTTGCAAATACGTACAAAGTTACCAAGCATATTACTGGTATACTTGGTATGCATTTACAAATACGTACAAAATTCACAAGTATATTGATGGTAAATTCAGTACGTTTTTGTAAATACGTACCGAATTATCAAGTAAAGTACAAATACGCGCGGTAAATGCGTACCGAGTGTACCAGTAATATTTTTGTTTACTATTACGTGATTGCAAATACGTACATATTTTACAAGTACACTTGTTACGACATGAAGCATCTATTTTTATAGCATGGATAAAAAAAACACTTGTAGCATTGACAACAACATTAAAGATTAGTGAATTTCTAGTTCTTATTTGTAAAAAAATTGTTTTTATTTATGATTTGTAAACAATTTGCTACAATATTAGTATTATTAATACACATATTTTGTCTTCATACGGTATTTTAAATTAGTAAGCAATACGAATATGCACATTAGTACTCGCTAATAGCGGGATTTTCAATTGGTACACAGTATAAATTTGCATATTCGTACTCGATATTGAATTGGTATGCAATACGAATTAAACGTAATATTACACGAACAATATTACATAAATCTCGCACCACGTCGCAGTAGAATAATATTTATGCACTTATGACAGTGGGATTCATTCTTAAACCTAAAAATGTTTAACAACTTAATAATCCGTCGAATGCATATTTGGTACGCAATTGTAACTGCGTAGCAGGTGTACCACATCATAACTTGGTACGCAGGTACTCATTGATCAATGCGTACCGACGTACCAAGTTTTGATCTGCAAACTTGGTGCGCAATTGTAACTGCGCACCAAGTGTACCACATCAGAAGTTAGTAAACAGGTACGTATTGGTCAATGCGTACCTACGTACCAACTTATGATGTGCAAACTTGGTAAGCAATTGTAACTGCGTACCGGGTGTACCACATCAGAACTTGGTAAGGAGGTATGCATTGGTCAATGCGTACCTGCTTACCAAGTTCTGATGTGAAAACTTGGTACGCGCATTGGTCAATGCGTACCGGCGTACCAGGTGTACCACATCAGACTTGGTAAGCAGTGCATTGATCAATGCGTAACAGCGTACCAAGTTTTGATGTGCAAACTTGGTACGCAATTGTAACTACGTACCACGTGTACCACATCAGAACTTGGTAAGCAGGTACGCATTAGTCAATGCGTACTGGCGTACCAAGTTCTAATGTGCAAACTTGGTACGCAATTGTAACTACGTACCACGTGTACCACATCAGAACTTGGTAAGCAGGTACGCATTGGTCAATGCGTACCGGCGTACCAAATTCTGATGTTCAAACTTGGTACGCAATTATAACTGCGTACTAGTTGTACCACGAAATTTGGCACAATAGGTACGAATATTTAATTAATCCGAACATATATGTAATCTTCCAATGTGTACGCAGTACGTATTTACAAATACATATTGAGTACCAAGTAAACATATTATAAAAAACTCGGCACACAAGATACGAATTTATATATGCACACCATTAAACAATAAATTCAGTACGCATTAAACAATTCGTACTCACATATAACAAAATAGTCTTCAGGTACGCAGTACACATTTCTAAATGCGTACTGCGTGCCACTACGCATTTAGAAATACGTACAGCGTACCATTGAAGAAAACAAAAAAAAGAGAAGAGAGAGAAAAAAACTAAAAAAGAGTTGAAGGAGAGAGAAAGAAGACAGAAAAAAAGGGGAATATGAGTGAGGGAAGAGAGAGAAGAGAGAAGAAGAGAGAGAAAAATAAAAAGTATGAGAGAAAATGTTGTTAGATATAATAAAAGGTCAAAAATAGGGCAAAAATATCCAAAAAGTAAACTTATGATAAATTTGACAAAATTCAAACTATTGATAGATTTTGATATGAAAAAATAACATATCAACATTTGCCTCTATTTGAAAATAATTGTTCAAAATCCTAACATAAATTATAGAAAAACAACTAAAATTGTACTCCCTCCGTCCATTAATTCTGTACCCATTTGGTGCTGGCACGGAGCTTAAGAAAAGCTGATAAAGTGGAGTTGGTGGGATAAAGTTGTTTTTAAGGGGTAGTGATAAAGTAGTAGTTAGTGGAATAAAAGTTGTTAGTGGTGGGCCCATAGTGATAAAGTGGTAGTTAATTGAATAAAGGTGTGGGTCCAAGTGGCAAAAGTAGAAAATAACATAAATTAGTAAGGGTAGATGGGTACTTTTATATAAATGAGTACAGAATTAATGGACAGATAAAATGGGGCAAGTGGGTACAGAATTAATGGACGGAGGGAGTATATAACAAGCTAAGAGTAGAATAAAATACGAAAATAAAACAAAATTTTCAATTTTAAAATGTTCTGCAAATTTGGAATTAAGTACTCCCTCCATACGTGAAGTTATGCCTCAATGACGGCTCGGCGCAGAGATTAAGAAAACTGGTAAAATTGTTTTGAGTGGGGTAAAAGTTAGATAGTAAGTGTATTGTTAATGGCATATGTTTAGATTGTTAATTGCAAATTAAAGAGAAGAATGTGTGGTTGTGGTTGTGTCGGTCCAAATTATAGATAATGGATGGTTGTGGTTGTGTGAATCCAAATAGCAATTAGATGTAAATATGAAAGATTATTTAGGGTTAGAAATGTACATAAAGTGAAACAGGACATTACTTCACGTACAAAAAATAAGGGATAAGTAGGGCAAGACTTCACGTACGGAGGAAGTAATAAATTTGATAATAGGTATTCGGTATGAATTTTGTGACAATACATAGTTGAATGGAGTAACTAGTAAGTATGTTGTTTTCCTCATTACACATAAGTAGGGGTGTTCGTGGTCTGGTTTGACGCAGTTTGATACTAAACTCAAACAAAATCGTAAAATACAGTTTGGTAATTTTTTGGATTTAAACAGAACTGATTAAGTAGTAAAACCAAATCAAACCAAAATGTAATAATACGGTTTGGGGTTGTCTGGTTTGCGGATTATCAATATTTTTTCAATTTCTTCGTAATAGAAATAAAAAGATTTAAATAAAGTTGTTGTTATGACCATATACATTTTTCTCTTTTGCTAGAATAAATATACTAGGAGTTTAAAATAACATTATTTAGCTAAACAGTAAATGGGGAATTTTTTTTTTGCACACTATGGAATGTGCAAAACGAAAAATATCCACCTACTTTAAAAATAATGAAAAATACTCATGGTCCCACTGAACTGAAAAATTGTCATACTTTTAGTCAAATCATGTTGAGTCTCTCTCTCTCTTCACCTTTGTCGGCTAACATTCCATTTTGTACATTGACCAACTTTTTGCCATTTCTCGCTCCCTTATAATGAAATCTCGCTCGACACGTGTCAAATCATAAATCCCGCTAGATCGAGATTTGACACGTGTCCAGCGGGATTTAACATGTGTTGAGCAGAATTTCATTATACACGAGTTGAATTTAACACGGATCGAGCGAGATTTTATTATATGCGAGCGGGAACGTCATTTAGGTTACTTTAATGACGATTCATAATTTTTGGAGTGAATATTGTACGCTAGTTAATCTCTATATAATTCATATAAATAATTAAAAATATTATTATTGCATAATGATTGTCAAATAATCACAAAATTATCACACAATCATGATTGATTACATGCAATACCACAATTGTCATCCACTTTATATCACATTTTCTTACACATGTGTAAGAGATAGTGGATGACAAGATGCCAAGATGGTACATTATATTTCAAATATTCAAGAGTGGACATTTTTCATTGTTTTTTAAGGGGATGAGTATTTTTCATTTTGGTATTGTTAAAGTGGGTATTTTTATGCATTGCCACATAGTAAATTATAGTAAAATAATTACACATTCTCTACCTTTTCTATCGAAAACAACTTAAATTTGAAAAAGATATACAAGAATTGAAAACAAATAGAAATTTTTACCTTGTACTCAAAGATTAAACCAACCACTGTAACAATTAATTGGAATTACACAATAGATTATAGGATATAATAATTTTAAATTGTACAATTTCATTAATTAAATTTGTATAACACTCAGATATGACATGCAATCAAGAAAATCTCTATTTCCTCACATAATAAATAAAATGATAATATTAATATCATCATATCAAATACAGTTTTTCGGTAGACGATTTGGTTTCGTTTTTTTTAAAAACCAAACCTAAACCATAAACCATAATTTTTGAAAAATCTAAACCAAACCATATTTTTTAAACCACAAAATCGAACCAAACCGTAAACTGCGGTTTTGTTCGATTTGATTTACCGTTTAAACCAAACATTGAACACCCTTACACATAAGTTTAAAAAAGATTTTGGGGGCGTACTATATAAGATATAATCTCATTTGAATTTCAATAAGCAAATTCTTGGGTGAGACTCGGTCGGATCCAAGTCAATCTGGTCAATTTATTGACTTTTTTTTTACGATCAGATAAGATGCACTATAACGTGCAGTGATGATGCACCACTAAATATATTGAGATTCAATGTTTTTAATTTTATTAATATTTTTGTTCACTATTTGTTTGAGATGCACTACCATGCAATATGAGATGCACCACATAGTGTATGCATATGCACCACCATGTATAGTGAGATGCACCACAATATGAGAGATGCACCCACACTGAGATGCACCACACAATGTAATGAGATGCACCACACTTTATATATATATATATATATATATATATATATATATATATATATAAGACGCGTGCAGTGCATGCGCTACGCGCGAGTCTCACAGTGTGCGACGCGTTGCACGAGAGACTGACCGATTTCAATATTGCAAATTTTAATTATATATTAAAATATGTACGAATAAACTTTTTAGCTATCTTTTACTCCTTCTGTCCCGTTCAACGTGTCCCATTTTACCATTTTTGGTGTCTCATTCAACTTGTCCCATTTCCTTTTAAGAAAATAATTAAGAATCATTTTATTTATTTTATATCACTTCAAAACCATTTTATACCACTTTATATTACTTCAAAAACACTTTATATTACTTTATCAATTAATATTTATATCACTTTATTCAATACACTAAACTCACTATTTATTATTTAATACTTTTGTTCTTAGTCTTCGTCGTAAAACATTATTGTTGCCTTTTTCCATTTGGTGTTTTTATTAAATGAAAAACTCGATTGGTTTTCTAAATTTTAGTATCCCCTCCATTCCGGTTTAGGGGTTAGTCTGTTGTTTCTAATTTTTTATGCCATCTTATAACCAATCAAATACATACCAAATTAACTTGGAACATAAGGAGTAGCTATTAGTCGACTAACTTGTATTGACAATATATAGTACTATATAACTAATAAGGAATGAAAAGAAAATAAGTACTAGTATGAATGCAATAACAAATAAGAAGAAGAGAATCCCATCACTTTGCTAGAAATATAGATTCCACTATTTTGTAGTATGGTGGTCTTCTTAACTTTAGAATATTGTAAGTGATAATTCTAATCGATCAATAAAATTATCTTTTCCCCCCTAAAAAAGGAAGAAAAATAGAAGGCCCGAAAGTTAGATGCAAAAGAAGAATCTAATTTCAAATGACAAATTTGTATTTATAAAAATATTGATAGTGAAATTCAAAATGATTAGCTTCTCTAACTAAAGCCTACATAAGCAATGAAAAGACTACAAAAAACAATTTGAAATTGCTTTTGAGAAACAGTTAATGAAATAAAAAAATGTACATAAGAAATGGACGAGAAAATTTTGCAACGATGATTTAAATGTTAGGGCGTGTATGCTTTGGTTGTTAAATTTATCATGTGAAAGTGAGAGAAAAGAAAATTTTGGCCACTTAAAGAGGGAGAATAATAGCATGATATTGGTGATATTTTCTCTCCTTGGAGCTTGGAGAATAGTTGTGTTCCCTGTGTAGCTTATAATCATAAGTGGTGGAAGACAGTAATGATTTTTTTATTTATTTGCTTAATTAAAAGCAAATCAAATATTAGTGGACTTCATACTAGAGTCTTTGTGATTATAATCTGTTTGATCAAAAGTTATTCAGCCGTTACGATCTCTCACTCAAATATTCAATAACCAATATTTGAATCAACAAATTTTTTATTTTTCCAAAAAGATCATTTGAATCAACTTTAGACACCTTATCTAGTTTCACAGTAGAAATCAAGGTTACATATAAGGCTTAATTAAACAAAAAGGTTACATACAAGGCAACTACAATATTTCACATGAAAGCAACCATGATATATTAATCCACGCAAGAATAGTTATACAAATAGCCTTTAAAAAGGGGGATCTCTCTCAAGCAGCAACTGCGTTGACTCTGAAAGCATCCATAATCTCACGCAAATCATTTTCTTCTTCTGCAAACGACTTTTCCGGTGTCTGTAATCTTAGCTCATATAGTCGGTTGTTCTCAACCCCGAGTACTGAGAGATAACGACGATCCCACTCCAGCCGTACCACTCGGTCCTCAGGCATGACAGCCAATTCATTGTTGTTTGCGTATGACTTTATGTTCGCCTAGTTAAACCACCAAAATCAGTCAAATATGGGTAAACAAACAGTTGATAAAACTTCAACTTATGATTGTACAAGATCTTACTTCAACTACATAGTATAGCTTTCCATCACTAGCTACTTTTGACGAGGTAGAAAGAATACGTGACTCACGCCTCACACCAAGCCTAGTGGACATAAACTCCGTCAGATATTGTCTCAGTACTTTCTTCCCGGCTTCTTCTGGCGAACCCAAATCTTCCACACTTTTGTAATTTGATGATGAAGGTGAAGATATGTTCACTGATATATTCTCTTCAAGAACAAAAGGGTCCCTAAAGAATATATCAGCACCAGCACCACGGACTTGAATCCAATTCTGAGGGTACACTAATGTGTAGCCATCAAATTGATCGATATATTCCCTGAATCCAACAGATTGTAGTGCAAAAGCATTATCGCACGCGCCAGTTTGTGAATAGATGAAACCTGATAGAATCAATGCTATTGCTTTCCGCCTTGGAACTGCAATTTCTTTACTCTGGTTATAAATATTAGATTATGTCTTCTCAGAAGCCAGACAATACATAATATCACGACTAGACTAAAACGATATCAAATTAACATGGAAATAAATATATTATAGCAACAAATCATGGGGATAAAGATAAAAATAAAGATAACGAAAGAGCTCCAACTTATCGTGATATGCATATGAAAAGTCATAGTTGATTTCAAAGCTCAAGAGAACCATTTTTTTATATTTCGCAATGCCATTTATATCACAAACATAAATCAATCCATGAATATCATTGCACATACAAATTCAAGTTTTAATGGGTATTTCACCGAGGATTATAATTCCAACTTCAAGACGAACAGCTACACATATAGAAAAGACCATGAACCGATTCTCATAACCGCATGCATATGCTACGGATGAATCTAATAAGATATGGCATGCTAGGTAGATTCGTTAACTACTAAAAGCTTTCTCCTGCTGGTGGAAGACGAAGAATACTATAATAGTTTGTACCTTGGTGTTTACTTTGGTTGATAAGATAGATATATAAAGGTAACAGAGGCTAATTCTGAACATGTTAGATTATCAATCCTTCAAATACTAATTTACATGTTTATCAATCTAATCTATCACAAAAAGTAAGCTTGTATGATTTCTTCACTCTTATTGTGGAATGTTCTTAAATATGAAAAGTAATGCACCAATCATAGGCTGCATTTCATGACTAAGTAACTTATTTAGGTGCCAAGGGCGGATTTCTATATTTTAACTCCTTGCAAATCCCTCGACAAGAAGCATCACAATTATACAGCCATAGCTAAACTAAATAAACCTAATTTTGGCTTTCAAATAAGTATTAATCAAAGAAATGTTCAAATAGACATAATTATACATATGGAATCAGAAACATATTGCACTATATTAAATGGTTCCGAGTCTTCTGACCAACAGAAGTAGCATCAGGACCAAAAATCTGATAAAATTAACAAATCAAGACACAAGAACAGCAGATATCCGAAGGGGGGGACTAAACCGGCTGCAAAAAAAAGAGAAAAGATTTCACACATTGAGGGCTGACCTCGTATAATTTGCAAGAAATTGATTTTGCTGCTGCCGACGAACTGCGGGGAACTATGCCAGGCAGCGCCGGCACCTTCGGAAAGTAGGGTGTCGCCGGCGGTGGGTGAAATTTGAGGACGACGGAGATGCTGGCCATAGCCATTGTGTGTAGTGTGTGTTGTTGCGTTGTGGGGTTTATCTCATTTCTGTGAAGATAGACAAAATATTACAGTAACGTCTAGAAAGAGATTTAAACAGATCATCAGCCTTTTTAAAACTACTAGTAGTAGATTGAAAAAAAGAGTGAAGACATGGTTTGATTTATTAAAGTACAAAACTTGTTATGGAATTTATTTGGCCAAATTACAAAGAAATTCCCCACTTTTTTCAATTTTTGGTTTATTTTCTCACTTTTTTTGTTGTAAAAAAATTCTCAACCTTGTTTTTCCGCAATTAGATCCTCCGGCCATTTTCCGATGAAGTAAATGCTTACGTGTCATGATTTCTGCTTATGTGTTCTTATTCATCTGATGTGTTATGCTTGGTGGCTCAAAACGACGTCATTTACATTACCAAAAAAAAATCAATTTACACGTCATCATCATCTTCCCTATTCTCTCTCACAAAATTTCAGCAACAAACCCGCCTCACCTCCGCCTTTCCCACTTCCCCATTCTCTCTCTTAATCTCTTGATTCCTTGCCCTCTCCCTTTGCTCTCTCTCTTCTCTCTCCCTCTCATTTTTCTCTCTCTCCTCACCTCCGCCTCCGCCTGCTTCCGCTTCCGCTCGCAGCGGTACTCATCTTAGTCATCCCTTTCCCTCTCCCTTCGTTTTCTCTCTTCTCTCTCCCTCTCCCTCCTGGCATGCCGCCGCGCTTGGATTAGGGTTTCTGTTCTCGTCAGCAGCCGGCTGTGGTTAGACGACGAGCTTATTGGCGACGGGCGGCACAATGGGTTTCGGCTGCGGCTGTTTGGGACGGAGGATAGTTTGGGGAGGGACGAAGGGCTTGTGGAGCGTCGATGGCGCTATCTTGGCGCTGCTTGACCAGACATTGGTGGTGGAGGTGGTGGACGACGGTGGTGGTGGCTGAAGGTGGCGGTGGTGGTGGACGACGGTGGTGGTGGCTGAAAGTGGCGGTGAGAGAGAATAGAGAGAGAAAAGGGAAGAAGATTATGGTGTGGCATTAATTAGGGATGTGTATTTTAATTTGTATTTTTTTAATTTTTTTAATTCTAAAACGACGTCGTTTTAGGATAAAGAGTAAACGACGTCGTTTATGTTATCGCGAAAACTTGCCAAATCAGCCAATCCGGCTTCCAACTCAGCGTCAAATTGGGGGAAAATGGCCGGAAGGATCTAATTGCGAAAAAAAATTCGGAAATTTTTTAACGACAAAAAAAAAAGTGGGAAAATAAACCAGAAATTGGAAAAAAGTGGGAAATTTTTATGCAATTTGGCCAATTTATTTTGGATAAATACTAGTAGTAGCCAATAATTTACTTTTTTTGAACCCTTTCCCTCTTACTTTTGATTTTTCACTTTACTCTCTCATTTTTAATCTTCATCAAGTCAATTCGTAACGAGGGTTACCGGCATACCATTACCGTCATGGCGGTTATGAATATATGAATTCATACCCAACGTACCACTGTCCATCTCCCACTCTGCCGTCGTTGTCACCACCGTCATGGCGGCGGTTACAAATATTCAAATTTGTACCTATCGTACCACCGTCTGTCTCCCACTTTGTTGGCGCTGTCGCGGTGGCGGTTACGAATATGTCAATACGTAACCAGCATACCACCATACATTTCTCATTCCGCGCCCGCCACCACCGTCGCGACGGCGATTACAAATATGCAAATTCGTAACCAGCGTATCATCATCCGCTTCCGACTCCGCCATCATCGCCGCTACCACCACCGTCGCGGCGGCTGTTACGAATATACAAATTCGTACCTAGCGTACCACCATCCGCCTCCCACCCTACTGCCACCGCCTTCACGATGGTGGTTACGAATATACAAATTCGTACCAAGCATACCACCTTCTGTATCCAATTTTGTCACTGTTATCATCACTGTCACAGCGGTGGGGTACAAAATGATAATTTCGTAATAGGGTTACCATGTCGTAGTAACAATTTCGTATCAGATTGTATCTGGTGGCAATTGTTTGAAGTGGTACTCGGTACGAAATGACAATTTCGTATCAGGGTTACCATGTCGTAGCTTGGTAAGGTGTTAAGAAATGACAATTTCGTTCTATTTTATCATTGTAAGAACTGGTACCCCATGTAACGAAAATCGTAATAGCGTACCGTGTTTTAGAAATATATCCCGCATGAGATATGTAATTCGTATCATTCGTACTATGTAAACGTATAATATCATACTGATTTGTGTGTGAATCAAGTACCGTGTTGGGTACCATTTACTTGAATTAATTGTTGATTACTTACTTTTGAATTGATTTTGAACATTTACACTCTAACTTGGTAAAAGATTACAAAATTACCAAATCATTCGTACCACTACATCTTACATGCATGTTAAATATTTTGTAACTGGTTGCAACCTTTTTAAGTGTTACACAGTACGAAATCGACAATTTCGTACCGGTGTTACTAATTTTGTAATATCGTAAACGGTTACGATGTGACCGAATTCGCACTACTACGCCTCATAAGTATTATCTATTTTGTAATATTCATATCAATTATATTTGTAGTTGTAATTGAATCACGAAACAAGCAAAAATGAAATAGTTCACAAAATAACTCAACAACAAGTCCATAAAAATCAACAACAGTAGTACATAACCTATAAACATTATCAACCAAACCTATTTGGATCTCGGCACGTAACCTAAAAATATTATTTACAACATAATTCAAATACAAATTGTACAAATGCTCTTATCTTTCTTCAGTCGCGCCTCAAGCTTACTGAATACTAACTCTTTAAATGCTATATCGATCGATGGTATAAGAATGTACTCTTTTGCTAAATTTCATACAACCTACCATAAAACAAATAATAAAACAAATCAATGCGCGGGTACGAAATGCAAAATAAAACACACAATGGTAACTTTGGTACGAAATAACTATTTCGTATCAAGAATAGGAGAACACAAAAGAGTAAACCCGTTACGAAATTGTTATTTTCAAACAGGTTCCCAACACACAAAAAGGGTGATAATGTACGAAATTGTTATTTCGTAACAGGTTACCAACACCCAAAAAGGTAAATCGAGTACAATTCATATCAGAAACCAAACACGAATTACCCTGAATCATGCAAGTAACCCATAAATTTCAGCAAGTTCATGAAGTCACCCACAAATTATCACAAAAAATGCTATTTTATATCTGCTGAATTCTAGCCCAAATGCACAATTAGTGAAATGTTATTACGAAATGCTTATTCCGTGCTAGGTTACCACATCAGTACATCACAACATGAGTTCATCACCAACGTTGGTACGAAATTATTATTTCGTAATGGGTTACCAACACACAAAAGGGCAAATCAAACAATTCGTATCAGAAACCAAACACGAATTACCCTAAATCATGTGAGTAACCCATAAATTTCAACAAGTTCACGAATTCACCCACAAATTATCACGATACATGCTATATCTGTAGAATTCTAGCAGAAATGCACAATGAGTGAAATGTTTATTATTACGAAATTTTTATTTCGTATTGGATTAGCACATCAGTACATATAACCCAGTTACGAAATGGTTATTTCGTATTGAGTTACCGCTTTACAACATGTGTTCATGGCCAATGTTGGTACTCAAGGTACAAAATGAATAAATCGTAACGACTGTAAATTCACAACCCCGTATGAAGACATGCGAAAAACTAGATCTAAGCACCAATACATCCAAATCATCCAAAAATCACCACAAATACAACAAGAATCACCAGAAATCATATGAAAACTCATAAATCATAAAAAATAATCACGAAAATACCATTTATTACGGCTAGATCTAGGATTTTTTTACAGAGATAGATAGAGAGAGAGGAGAGGAAAGTTCTAACCATAAATTATGGCGATAATACTTCGAACACCACGGTGATTTGGGAGGAAAAGCAGCAACGACGGCAGTTTTCCGGTGAGATTTGATTTTTTTTAGAGAGAGAAATTGTGGGAGAGGTGATAGGAGAAGAGAAAACATGAGATGATGAAGTATAGGCCAGCGTAGTGACAACGGTGGCATAATGAAGGCGACAACGATGACGACGGCGGAGTGGAGACAATGGTAGGTGGTGGCATGGAGAGAAAATGGAGAGAGAGATAATATAATGAATGAGAAAAAAATGAAAGCAAGTAGATGGGTTGGAGGGTAAAAGGATCCTAAAATGTAAAGTTTGGCTAGTATCTGTCCATATAAAATCTCTTGGCAATTTTTATACTCTTAGGATACAATGTGGCTATATGAGTGAATTTTCTCTTGAAAAAATTAGGGAAAAGTGATTTTATCGTGCACAAGTTTAAACCGTTTGTCACACTTATATATTCCCTCCATCCACCGTATTTCCATCCACGGTATATCTTCACCATGTGAAAGGAGTGTCACAAGATTAAGAGAAGATGGTTGAGTTATTGTGAGTAAAGAAAGGGTCATGCATAAATTAATGATAGTATTAATTAATAAGTGATGTTATTTGGCCATAATGTGACTAGCAATAATTCGCTACTTTATGTGAAAATAAATTTTCACATGCAAGTCTTTCATCAATATAAAATGGAATTTTTTTATAATAAATATTTGATTGGGCCCAAATTTTAATAAAAGCTCATAAAACTTTTAATGTTGATTGGATCTTTTCATGTCCATTGGGCCCAAATTTTCAGCCCAAATAGCCAATTCCTTTCAATTTTTTCTGCTGATTGCAAATTTGCAATCTACTTCTCGGTTCCCTCTACTCCCCCCTTCTTCTTCCCCAGCAGCAACACCTATTCCATATATACAGGTAATTTTTTTTTAAGTCCAGGGGGTCCAGTAACCCCACTGCCCGTGGCTCTGCCACTGCATATAATGGTTGCGATTTCTACGATATAAAAAAATTATAATCATATAAATTTATTTTTAATTAATTGAGATAATGGTGGACGATATTTTAGGTAAGAGTTTACACTTCAATAGTTCAATTACTAAATTATTGAACTTTTCATAATTAACAATCAAAAGTACTAAAAAAATAACAATGAACTTTTGTAGTTTTCACAAATGTGTGCCGGATCTATATTTCCGACAACGGAAAATACATGCGACGCTCTGAAAGTTAAACTAGATTTTAATAAAGAAATTTAAAAATAAGCTGACATCACGCGAATTTATTTATGTTTCGAAGCTATGCCGATTTTATTTCTAGACATCAAGGTCGTCGTTTTGATACTAAACAAATTTTGAAGTTTTTGTTAAAATTCAGCTCAGCTTCCGACATGCATGCCTTCAATGGAGATTGTGATCTAGAACTAACTAGTTTAAGTATTAATATGTAATTTCCCCTTCAATCTTTGCTTTAAAGTAAACCAACTTATTTATTCATTGGATGGTGCAAGTTGCGACACGAAATCTGTGAGATACTAGTAAACTCAAGTTTTAATGCTAGAGCTTTTATTTAAGTCTGTATATGCTATAAAATGCAAACAGTTTATATTTGCCTGAAGTTCTGCAGTTCTCAAATTCTGAAAATTTTTGGTTTTCATTTTGGCTATTCTTTTATGTTTTTCATGTACGTTTACTCATTTATATTCATAATTTTGCTTCACCTTAAATTAATAAAGGTAATACTGATAATTTTTCAACCCAAGATTCAATACTATGCATTTTGGAATACACGCTTAGTTTATTCACAAATTAATTCTCAAAAAACTTGAACAGTTGATAGTAGTACTATTACTTATTTGTACTTTGATTTCGCTTTCTGGTTGCACCCCTTGTGCATTTTTATATAATTTTTGTTTAGGCAAATTCTATTGTACATGAAAAACTAATTTCTTTATTTTCCCTTTATTTAAACTGGCATATTTATATCAAAATAGTATAAACAAGATCAGGAAAAGATATTCAGCATCCAAGATCAAAAAAATTACAAAATCTACTCTACTGAAAGGGCAAAGCTAAAAGGAAAAGATGACTTAACGTTAGTACTCTTATCATATTTTAATGTTCCACACATTGCCTTTTCTGTTCATTTTCCTATACTTCATTTTCCGTATGAATTTTCGTGAGGGAAGAAGAAGTAACATGATAATAGCCAAGAAAGGGCAAAGCTACTCCACACATCGCCTTTTCTGTTCATTTTCCTATACTTCATTTCCCGTATGAATTTTCGTGAGGGAAGAAGAAGTAACATGATAATAGCCAAGAAAAAACAAGTAACTCTTACCTATGAAACTTTGACAAAAGAATAACCACTCTTTAAAAGCTATGAACAGATTCAACTTTGGAACCCGCTTGCTGGATGATCTCCACAACCTTCCCCGACATGCCAGAGGGAAATTAATTATGTACCCGGAGTTGGTACGTCTGAAGCAAATTTCTTCTTTTTATTGTGCCAAAATTCTTTTGAAGTTTGGCGGGCACTAGTAACTTGCCTTCTCCACTCATGAATAGGCATCTGCCAATTATAAGAGAAATTTCTCGTATGAAGATGATGGTGTTACGCAAAGCAGTTTTTCAAATGACTCTTACAATAACCAAACAGACTAGCGATAAACACACTCAGTAGGAAAGTGAGATGAAAGAAATTCTTACAGCAGGGAAGCCTCCATAATCTCCTGCTTCACAAATGTTCTTGGTCACGCAGCTATTAGCAGCTAGACGGACCTGCATCTCCAAGTGGAAAATACTAGCATTGAGAATCATCATGTCTTAATTGGACTAGCATTCAATATCTTAAGATTAAAATTAAAAGAAAGAAAATCAACCAAGCATAGATATCATGGATTATGCATGTCCCATAAAATTAGGTTTATAGGTTTTTTAAAGAAACCCCAAGATGCTCAGAACTAATTCCAGACAGTCTCAGAAATAGTTAATAAACATTAAGTTTCGCATTTATTTTCCATATGAACCCTTTCTGGGAACAATACATATATAATGTCTCGTCAATTGATCAATATGGAATAATACCAAGATATTTTAACTAGGGGGATTAAATAAAAATCATAAAATACTAACTACATGTTTGATATAGTAAGCTATGTATCTCTGTGTGGAGGATGTATTGGTCAAATTGTGATACCCGATCACACTAATCGAGGAGGAACAAACACGTCTAATTCTTACATGGGATTTGACAATTTGAGAAGTTACCATAGCTCTGAATGCAATGAGCCAAAAAGTGTAATGGAAGAAACAAAGTGGAGTATCTCATGAGCGCAAATGACAGAGCCGAAATTAGGACAAGTTGGTTGCAAGCTAATGTGGAACCAGATGATTGTGGTTGGTTCAGGTAAAGATCGGATGCATAACAAACAACACGAAGTATATGTGATAGAGAGGGATTTTATCATCGGAAGAAGGGAGAAGGGCGTGCTTAGTACAGCTGGTTGCAGCAGTTTTATCGTTTTAATTTAGTTAATTCTTATTCAGTTAGTCCTAGTTTTATTATTCTTCATTTTAGTTATGGGCTTAGTCTTTACGGGCTTGGTCTGGCCTAGTTAATACAAGGGATTCCTTCTCTTTATGGGAGGGGCATCTAGAGTTTGGATCTTGATCAGGAACGGTGCTTGCGCTTGGAAGCAGAAGGTTTCTCTTCTGTGGGATTCTTGTTGAACTCAGTTTGATTATTAATCCATGTTCCTGATTATTATTCCTATATTGTTCTTTCCATGCTTTTAACTCTAACAATATGAAGGAACATGATTCAAGTTTAACATACCATAAAACACATAAAATCCTGATTCTCTTACAGCCAAAACTGTTCCTAATTAAAAGATGTTATGCTTGACGCACCTACCGATCCCAATGCAGCTTATGCAGAGATTTCTAGCCCACTGACATAAAAACTAACAAGTAATTGTAAAATTCGGCCACAATATTATGACAGTTAAGGTGGAAGAAAGAAGTGCCTAGAATTACACCTTCGCTGCCACACAAACATGATCCCTGATTGAAACTCTTCCACCTAATATCACATAATCTCCAATCCTGATTGGACAAAGTACAAAATCATATTCCAGATACTCAAAACCCCTGAAGGCTAAAAAAAAAAAAACCGAACTTAAGAGTTTGAAACTGCAATTGCTAATAAAATAGGTTTTCAGTTTCAACCAAGAAAAAGGAGAAAGAAGATAACATACGTCACCGAACCTGCAACTCCGACTTGTCCACATAACATACAATTTTTCCCTATCTCAACGTTGTGACCTATCTGCAAATGAAGAAGCAAAATGACTTTGATCTAAAGAATAATCATAATACTGCAAGAAAAAGAGTCACACCTGTACCAAATTATCGATCTTCGTATGATCCCCAACTACAGAGTCACGCCAACTACAGGGATAAATTTGTTGTAAAATCATCATACAAATGTTTTAACCATTATAGAAACCCAGAACCTAAAAGCCATAATGATAGAGCAATGGAAATAGTTGGGACTGTTGATGTCATGAAAATTTCACCTGCCCCTGTCGATGCATGTATTTGCTCCTATTTCCACATAGTTGCCTATCCTTGCCTTCAAGCACTGGAGACGGATTAGGAAAAGTTCATCATAAAATTCGTAGGAAAATAATGAAAGAATGGGAGAACAAAATCATAAGCAATTTATCCTACATCACCTGATGCCCCCACCCTCCACTAACGAAAGGATCCATAAAGAAAATAATAATAATAATAATAATAATAATAATAATAATAATAATAATAATGAAAAACAGTCGAAGAACAAGAAATTCAAAAACCCAAATCGACAATAGTTGCTAAGGATTTAAGTTAGTAAAACTGAAAAGTGATAACGTACTTGAGGCTTCTTCACCATAAGCCCTTGTTCATCAACAAAAAATCCAAAACCTACAAAGCCATATCAATGCCACTTAAATTACATGCTAGCAAATAAAACATCTACATACTAGGAAGGGGTAAGGTGTAACTTAAGGGGACTCAGATAAACAATAGCCATCCAGAAGGTTTGAAAGCATGCAGGCCTTACCATCTTGACCAATGCAGACCCCATGATGAATAATACAGAATTCCCCAATTGTGCAATTACTCAGTACAGCATTATAACTGAGTAAAAATGACAGTTAAGTCAAAAACATAACTAGCCAGAAAACTCTACTATGATCTCTTGATACATGGAAAGCTGAATGATGTTTGCAGTTTGCACATAAAATCATGAGTATATAGCAAAAGGTCTTAATGCGACAATGACATAAGTATCCGAGTCTACGAGTAATGCACAACTACAAAAACCTTTTCCAAACATCAACCAGATAAAGAAACCAAAACAGCATGTTACGATATTCAAATGTTAATGAATTAAATAGACCAAAACAACATATAACAAAATTCAAATGTTTGCAAGAAAACATTGATGTTATCATATAAAGAGCCCAAATAGTAGACATCACCAGTCCTTATATCCAAATATCGGGACTATCAAATAAAATTAGAAGAATTTCTTTATCTGTTTACAGATTCTAGTTTATTAACCATAACAGCTCTAGCAACGATACAGAAGTATACCGCTTTGTTTTTACGTTTCCACAAGGAACAAGCAATACTACAGTTTCAGTTCTAGTACGTCAATGTCTCTATAAAAAAGTTGCGTCTAAGGTTTAGGCCATATCAAATAGGTTAATATGAGGAACATTCACAGAGTGAGGAAAAGTTGGTACATGTGCTCTATAATACAGTATTTTACCATACATGTAAAGTGAATATTCAAGCTTAGCATATCAAATAAGCTCTAGAATAAGAAATTGGATCGAGTACCCTATTCGGGTAGAATGCCCTAGTGTAACAGCAGGTCCAACAACACTTCCTGAGCCAACATAGACATTTGCACCCACAACAGTCTCTGGGTGAACTAGTGCCCCAATCTCTATTCTAGCACTTGGATCAATGCAAGCAGATTTATGAAACAAGCCTCCTCCATTGCACCATTTCTGAAATTCTTGATATTCTATCTTGGCATCCTCACCTAAATTTGAATCTAAATTGTTAAAAATGAGAAGAATCATAATATATCAATTTTTACCTAGGTTTGAAGTCAATCAGCATTATAAGAAGGTTTTAATGCTCAGATATATCCCAGTCAATCACCCCAAATTCAATTATATCATGAAATATCGACTTTGGCCAATTATATCCCAAATTACAGGGAAACTATGCAAATCTATCCTGGATAAAAACGTGGTATAGAAGATTATTTATGTGCAATTACTGCAAATACAAAAGCATTACGTCGATAAAAAAAAAAAACATAAAAACTGAACTTAAACAACTATGCGGCATTTTCACACAGGTAGCATCTGGAAATCGATTACTGAATGTGAAAATAAGTAGAGAATTAAGTGGTTTTATGTAGTAATGAAATAATAACTGATTTACCCGTATCATGTTGACTGGTGCAATTGTGGGATATCGGCCTTGAGAAGATGAAATTGGGTTGAGTAAGCGTGAATTTGAATCCGGAGATTTTGGATTCTGAGACAGCAATTAATTTGGCAAAGCGCATTGCCATTGATAAACCCCGATTTCGTTACCGCCAAGCCCAAGCCCCCTTTGCTTCACTGTTTCATGCCGCAGAACAACAGATGCCTTTGGTCTTTGAGTCTTCGCATGAATACGGTAATACCAATATTTGAGATTATCTTTATTTTGGCAGAAAATTCATTTAATTCTTTAAAAAAATAGTATTCCCTTAAATTGGTTTTATTGGGTTCGCTTTCTTGGGAATAGGGATAGCAATGGGTCGGGTTTTCGTGAGTATCCATATCTCTCAAATTCTGATAAGGCAGGTTTGGGAAATACTAAATGGTTTTGGAACGGGTTTGGGTAAACCTGCGACGGGTTTGGATCAAGTTTGGGTAAGAGTTTATTAATGTTTATAGACCCTCTATAGATAAAAACAATAAAGTTGTACCCCAACTTTATTTACAATAAAAGAAGCCAACTTTGACATGATGAGACCAAAATACCCTTATTTTTCACCAACCACCCACTTCTCTCTCTCCTGCTTTATTTCTCTCTCTTCTCTTTTTTCTCTCTCTCTTCTATTTCTCCTCTCCCTTTTTTCCTGCAGATTTCAACTTTCTCTTCTCTCTCTTCTCTTTCTCTTTCTCTTCCTCTCTCTCTACGAATTCTCTAAAAAACAACAACAATTCCCCGCCGTCGCTCCACTCATCTCCTTCTCCGCCACCACCCCGCTCCTCTCTTTCTCCGCCACTGCCTCGTCCAAGTCGTCTTCTTCGAGAATTTTTCATTAGTTTTGCTATTTTTTTTTCTTGTGGGTTTCGATTTTGGAGTTTTTCGGTTTTTTTCTTCTCCAAAGCTTGTTGTCGGAAGTTTTTCTCTGATTTAAACGATGATGGAGGTATAATAGTTTGTTGCTGTGATAATCGAGCTTCTCCGTCTTCTTCGTCGTCTTCGTCTTCGTCGATCTTGTTTTGAACTTTTCTTTTTTCGGGGCCGGTAGTTGGACGTTTTTACCCGTTTGTAGACGATTATGGAGATATTGTATATTATCCCGATCATTTTTATGTGATTTTATGTTGAATCTCGTTTAGATCTGAGGTTTTAGATCGTTAACATTTTTGTTCGTCGAAATTGTATGATTTACAGTCACTGGTTAAGTCGTACAGTCGTACACTCGTAGCACATGCGTACAATGTTACGATATTCATAATATCGTACTTGTATGTCTACGATTTTGTTAAACTCGTACTCGAGACTGACTATTTCATACATGTTTTGTAGCACTTTTGGGGAATATTGTTACATATTTGGTACGATTTGACAAATTAGTGCATGTGTTGTTGCTTAAAATTGATACGATATTACGATTTGTTAGTGCATGTTACGATATTTTTAAAATCGTACGTGAATTGTTACGATTTTGCTTAACTAGTACATGATTGCAGATATTGTAACTGATTTGTGTTACGATATATATATATATATATATCGTAACTTATATTTCATGCAGACGAGGCATTCTTGTTTAATTGTAGCTCGTGGTCACGTATAGAATCACAATATGTATGAGGGTGGAAGCAAAATACGCAGATGTATCATGTTCGATGTAAATATGAAGATAAATCATGTATCATGTTAAGGGGAGGTATGATGTTTGATGTATTCATGTACGAGTTAAGCAAAATCGTAATAAACAAAGTACGATTTTAGGAATATCGTAACAACATACACACATACAATCAACCTCACGTACAGTTTTTACAAATATTGTAACAAACTACACACATGCACTCGTACTTCGTGCCATAAATTGGACACCCTCACATAAGAGATTAACAACACCGTAACATAGCAAGTACGATATTAGGAATGTCGTAACAACATATCCACATGCAATCACCCTCACGTACGATTTTATAAATCTCGTAACAATCTACACACGTGCATTCTTATTTCGTGTCAACCCTAAACCCTGAACCCTAATCTCGTAACAAACTACAAACAATTCGTATATCGTGGCATCAATTGTTCACCCCCACGTACAAGATTAACAATATTGTATCTACAGAAGTACTATTTTTCACACATATTATCCTCAAATCTCAATTATACATGCAATCGTAACATAGCGCAAGAAGTATATGACATGATTGTACAATTTATTGGTCACCGTCATGTACGGGATTAACAATATCGTATCTACAGAAATATAATACATGCTATCCTCAAATCTCAAACAAATCTCAATTATACATGCAATCACAAATAAATTATTTTAAACTTGTAGAAATGTGGCTATAATTATCACTCATCTCGATACGAGAAAACATGATATTGTACAAAAGATGTAATAAAGTTGCTACGATTTGATGCAAAGTCGTAGCAATCATACATACAAATAAGGTGTTTTAGATTGTACAAACATATCTCTAATACGAGTGTATGATTGAATATATGGTATTATATATTGTATGACATATATAATATCGTATTTGACGATCACGAAATATGGACATACACTGCTACGATTTTCATTTATTATTACATTATCACTACGATAAATTGTATGTTGGTCATCACTTGAAAACCCTTGACACAAATTGTACTATATCCTAGAGCCCATCGCTTCATTGCAGCCTTTGCTTCGGGTCCAAAAAAGTCGAGCACTTTGTGGATATCTCCAATTAGACCGCCGTAACCATAGCATTGGACTCTGTGGTGGGGTGGTTTAGTCAACGGTGGTCGGACAAGTGTCCACGCAACCTTCAAAATAACTAGATACAAAGGTGTCAAATATGTATTCATGTACGAGTTAAGCAAAATCGTAATAAACTAAGTACGATTTTAGGAATATCGTAACAACATACACACATGCAATCACAAAAATACAAACAATACGTATTGTCGTGGCATCAATTTCTCACGCTCACGTACGAGATTAACAACATCATAACGGACAAAGTACGACAACATCGTAACATACGAAGTACGATATTGGAAATATCGTAACAACATACACACATGCAATCACCCTCACGTACGATTTTACAAATCTCGTAACAAACTACACATATGCTTTCACAAAACCACAAACAATTAGAATTTCGTGCTATAAATTGGTCACCCTCACATACGAGATTAACATCGTAACATATCAAGTACGATATTGCGAATATCGTAACAACATACACACATCCAATCACCCTAACTACACACATGCATTTATAGATAATTCGTATTTCGTGGCATCAATTGTTCACCCTCACATACGAGATTAACAATATTGTATCTACAGAAGTACTACTTTGCACACATTCTATCCTCAAATCTCAAACATATCTCAATTATGTAGTCAATGCCGGTCGAACAGGTGTTCACGCAACCTTGAAAACATTTGAGATACAAAGGTGTCAAATGTGTATTCATGTACGAGATTGACAAAATCGTCACATAGCAAGTACGACATTAGGAATATCGTAACAACATACCCACATGCAATCACACTCACGTACGATTTTACAAATCTCGTAACAAATTACACACATGCATTCTTCTTTTGTGCCATGAACTGGTCACCCTCATGTACAAGATTAATAATATCGTAACATAGCAAGTTCGATATTGGGAATATCGTAACAACATACTCACATGTATCGTAACAATATTGATGAATATCGTAACAATATTGATGAATATCGTATCAATAACGATGAATTTACAAGAAATCGTAACAAACGAAGTACGATATTGGGTAATATCGTAACAAATTACTCACATCCAATCATCTTCTCACATAAATCGTAACATATTACTCACATGCATTCTTATTTCGTGCCATAAATCGGTTGCGCTCATGTACGAGATTATAAAATCGTATCATACTAAGTACGATATTGAGAATATTGTAACACACAAAGTATGATATTGGGTATATCGTAACAAATTTGCCAGATGCAATCATCTTCTCACATAAATCGTAACATATTACTCACATGCATTCTTATTTCGTGCCATAAATTGGTTGCGCTCATGTACGAGATTATAAAATTGTAACATACTAAGTACGATATTGGAAATATCGTAACAATATACCAACATGCAATCATTTTCACGTACAAAATTCAAAAATTCAAAAATTTTGACCAAAAAACCATAAAATTTTCCAGATCTGGAAGTTTTTGTTTGAATGGATGTGAAATTACCAGCATCTCGCCGGCGGGTTGTTTATCCTTTTTGGTGCCGGTGGTTTCGCGGCGCTTGGACGGAGCTTTGTCGCCTGCCATTGTTTTCGGGGTGTTCTTCTTCTACGACTTGAAGTTGGTGGCGGCGATGTTCTTCAACTCGTACGGCGGTTGGTGGCGGTGGTTGCTAGAGAGAGAGGGGAACGTGGAGAAGACGGTGGTGGTGGAGGCAGAGAAAAGGATGGCGGCGGAGGTGTAGGGTGGGGAGGCGGAGAAGATGGTGGTGGTGTTGTGGGCGGCGGCGACGAATCGGGGGTGGCGGAGGAATGGGTGGTGGTGGTGGAAGTTGGAAGGGAAATCTGCATAGAGAGAGAGAGAAAGAGGTGGTGGTGGTGGTAGTGGTTGGAGCAGTGGCGGAGCAGCGGCGGCAGAGAGAGAGAAATGGTGGTGGTGGTGGTGGAGGTTGAAAGAAAAAACCTGCAGAGAGAGATAGAAAGAGGTAGAGAGAGAAAGAGAAGAGAGAGAAACTAAATTTGAAAATGATTTTGAAAGATGGTAGTAGGTAGAATTTTAAAAGTAAGTCCAAGGGTATTTTCGTCTCATCATGTCAAATTTGGCCTCTTTTATTGAAAATTAAGTTGGGGTACAAAATTATACCCCTTAACTATAAAGGGGCCTCTCTACTAGTTGACTCTTTGGGTAATTACCTCTAGGTACCCGCTATCCAAACTCATTTATATATACTACTACAAGTTAAAAAAAATATATTATATAGTTTAATAAATATTATTTTTTGAATAATTTATTCAAATACTGCAAGAGATATTGACTATTTAATCATTTTTGGTTATTTTAAGATCTCGTTCAACTGGAAAATTTAGTACTTTACATACGATGGAGAATATGTTGATTGATTTATCGTAGATTTTGTTACTAAGTAGTAGTACTTTGTTTTGATATTCATTTTAAAATTTTTTATTTATACTTATGTTTTAAAATTTGTTTAGTACGTAGTACTTTGCTTTGAAATTAATTTTAGTGAATTTTTTTATTGATATTTATATTTTTATTTTATTTATAATATTGTATGATTTGATATTTATTTTTTAATACTTGGTTTTTTAGCGGGTAATAAACGGATATTACCCAATGGATTTGGGTCGGGAATGAATTTTAAAATTATTTTTTAATCGGGTTTAGGACGAGTTTGGGTGTAAAAAATTTCACGGGATAGATTTAGGAAATGTTTAATGAGTGGGTACTCGATCCATTGTCATCCCTACTTAGGAATGTTTAAAAAAAAAAGAAAAAACATTTTGTTAACATGATGGTATTTGAACTTCGAAATGGTTTCTAGTTCTTTTTTTTAGTTGGACGTAGAGTGGTGGAAAAAAAAATATTATAAAAAAATCCTACCCATATATTTTCATTTATTTGGTGGAGGCGATGAGTTAGCGGAAGTGAAAAAATAACTTGAAATATTTTCTTGTGGATGGCCGACTCAGGCTGCCCTGGTCTGGTTCAACCTCGTTGGGACATAGACAAATTTGGTAGGGTCGGACGACTCGTAAATTGATGAAGCCAAATATATGACAAGTCCAATACAGTCTTTCTTAACAACTATTAAAGCAATTTGGTCGCCATTAGTTCATCGAGTTTGAAGTCATATCAGGCCGATCCAAAATTTAATTGAGCCTCTAATTTTCCAGTTCAACCACCTAATTTCGTCGATTAAGGCCAAATTTTAACAGTTTTACCTAATAATAGAGTTTATATTTTTGTGATTAAGTATTGCAATTTCAATCTCAATAACACTTTATAGGTCGAACCTATGATATCTATGGGATCATATGATCTACATTTCATGTGCTTTTTTGATCAAGATAGAAAACTTTAAATGCACCATTTAAATGCACCACATGAAAAACAATGAAAAATACTCCTTTCAAACTTGGGCCCAGTAAACATACATATTGTCATAGCTTTTAGTCACATCTTGTTGACTCACATGTGAAGAGTTTGTCGGCTATAATTACAAAGATTCGGCCCATATTAACATGTGGCACCTAACATTAATAAATTAATCCTTTGACCTATTTTTTTAGCCTTGTCGCCTCTCACTTTCAACCCCCACCTCATATTTTATTAACTCACATCCCCATCCCGCTCCATACCTTTCATCCCGCCCCACTCTCTCTACTCTCTTAAGACATATCCCGCCCCACTCTCTTTACTCTGTGAATCAAAAAATTCCGGCAGCAACAGCGTGAAGTCGAAAGTCCGTTTTGATCTTCTTTTTTTCCACATTATGGCTAATTATGGAGAGGTAAGTATTTTTTAATTTTTTCATGCATTCGAATTTGAATATGAGATTTCATATACTAGTTGTTAAAATTATTTAGGATCCATTTATGTGAAATCCCGCTCGATATAGCACTATAAAACATTACATCCCGTTCGAGCGAGATATGTCATAACCGAGCGGGAAATTCTTTATTCTCGTATTTAATAGTGTGTAACCTGCGTTAGATCCCTAATTTGCTATATTGATATTTATTTCGATTGTTTGATGTTGAATCTATACTAGTAATAATTTTGATTTGCAAGACTGTTGATTTTTTTGAATGTATAATTTACGCGTAATTTTTCCCTTAATTTTCACATGTTAATGACATTAAATCCCGCTCGACTAATTGGAATAAATTCTGCTCGAGCGGGATATAGATTTTTCGAGAGGGATATAGTTTAACCGAGCGGGATATTGTTTTTTAACTGCCGAAATTATTGTGTATGCTTTGTATGTCATTTCCTGCTCGCTGTTGTCATATTTAGCATGATATCCCACTCGAGCGGGATTTGTTAATCACGAGCGGGAAATGTTTAGTGAACTGTTTAATACTATGTATATTTTAATTTTATTATTTGTAGTTTAATTTAAATTTTTAATCGTGCAGATTATTTTCAAGATGCCCGAGACTATTGACCGGAAGTCCACGGTTAGCACGTCCTACAGGCACAACAGTTTAGAAGACGTTCAATCTACATTGATGGCGGTTGGGGGACATGATCTCCTGGAGAGGTGGCTTGAAGGTTGTTTTGGACACTTTACTTACTGGCAGTCGGGGCAGAAGTGCGGTATGGGCGTGCATCACGTATAGTGATTCATCTACACAGAAGTACAAACACATAACAATTAATAAAAATAACATAAAAATATGAAATATGAAAAATAACAAAATATAAAAATAACATAAAAATATAAAGAACTTGACAAGATGATATATTATATTTAAAATATTCAAAATAATGTAAAATTTATTATTTTTAGAAGGATAATGTATTTTTCATTTTTACATTAATAAAAGGTGCAATTTTTATGGATTGTAACTTTGATCGATTGATTAAGGCTCCAATAGGGCTTGTACGTGTCTAATATATATTAAATCCGGCTATCATACTCATCACCCAATAACAGGAATTTATTAATTCTATTATTTGTTGAAAAAAATTACTAGGAAATAGTGGATTTTTTTAGGATGATTACATTAGTGGGATTATCGAAATAAATAATTCTTTGATATATTAGAGGAATGATATATACAAATAGATTGTTTTGAATTTAAAACTTATTATTCGTAATTGGTTTTTCTGTGAATTTTTATATAACTAGCTCTTTCCCACCGTTATATACAGCATTCTACGTTTAATTTATATGTAAAAATATGAACTGAATACATGAAATTAAGAAGAGAAGGATGTGAACTATGAATTCATAAATTAATTCCTTGCTTCACTTATATACACATTTTTACATTGGATTAAATAAAAAAGACTAACAACTTGAACTAAAAGAAGAATGCAAAAAGAACCTCCCCAGATTGAGAGAAAGAAGGCAACATTCATCCGTACAATTCCCATAAAACTAGTTTTTAAAAAAATAAAAAGAAAAGAAAAGAAACTTACCTGCAAAATTACTGTTCTTTCCATTTTATGAACATAATTGCAAAATAAAAGAAACAAACAAGAATCTCAATAATCTGGCATGAGCTGACTAATCTTGCCTCCATCATCCTCGGATCTCTTCTCCGTAACTCGCAGCCAAACGCAAACCGCAGCAAAGCTGAGGAGCAAGCTCACCAGCCCGCTGCCTAGCCCGATTCCGACGATCGCCAAAATCGAAAGCCCGGAACTCTTCAACGGCGGCAAGGGGAAGCCGTAGAGACCCTTGTTCCCATCGAAAGAGCTCGTATTGAACCGGGCCAGGTTGCCGGTCCGGTTCCCCAGCGAGGGGGGAACCGGACCGGAGAGCTGGTTATTCGAGACATCGAAAACAGAGAGGCGGGCCAGCAGGCCGAGCTGCTGCGGAATCGGGCCCGACAGCTTGTTGTCATGAAGATCGATGACGTTGAGATATGCGCATAGGGCGAGCTGCGGCGGGATCGGGCCGGAGAGGGCGTTGGCAGAGAGGTTGAGCACGGCAAGATTGACGAGGCTCTGGAGGTCGGGCGGGATCGGGCCGGAGATGGCGTTGGAGGAGAGGTCGAGGGACTGGAGATTGGTGCAGTTGGAGAGGAAGGGGGAGATGGAGCCTTTTAGAGAGAGGTTAGAGAGAGCCAGCTTGTAGATGCGGCCGTTGTTGCAGGTGGCGCCTTGGAGGAAGGAGGTGGAGCCCTGGCATGGGGCGGCGAAGGTGGTGTTCGTCCAGTTCTTGAGGTTTTTAAGGGGGTCGGAGAGGGATTGGCTGAGGTGGGTGAGGCAGAGCTCGTCGTCGGGATCAGCCGCCGCCGCGCCGGAGAGGAGGAGGAGGAGGAGGAGGAGGGTTGCGGCGGCGAACAGCTGGGCCCGAATGCCCATGCCGCGTAGACAGGAAAACCGTTGCTCTCTGAATGCAGTCAGCAGGGATTGGTGTTTCTCTCTAGTTTCTTTCTTCTTCTTCTTCTTCTTCTTCTTCTCCTTTTTTTTTTTTTTACTTTTTTCTTTTTCTATATTTTTTTATGACTAAATTAGTGCTGCTTTGCTGGTTGCTTGCTGTCGTGGAGGTGCATGTTAGCATGCTCAGAATCCATGGATAAAAGTCTACCTATATATGCACACATCTGTGAGATATTTTCAATCCTTTATTCACTTGTGCTTTAACCACAATTTTATTTTATTTTATTTTTCAATTGGCAATATTCATTTTGTTTAACCTTTTACTCATCTTTTCCGACTGCAGACGGCAGCAGTGATCGAATGTACAACTTAATATAAAGAGGACCCTTAGATAGAAAAATAAATTATAAATAAATAAAGATAAGGACATGCTGATTAATTGAGCAATGACAATAGTTAATTTAAATTATAGACCCATAAAAAATTACGGTTATTAATGTATCAGTACAAATAATTTGAACGCGTGAAGTTCAATTGCCGACATATATTCGTTTCAACTTATGCGAAACTATCCGTCTTTTTTATCCTATGTCGGTTTTTGATAGGCTTAGTCAACATCAAGATGACAAAATGTGTTTTAAGTTGCAAATTTGAAAGGGGAAAAAAATGAACAGTTGAGATTGTGTTAGTGACATTTTTATGAAACTTTTTAAAGGATCATCGAGTAAAAGATTGTATTTTTTTTTTCTCTTTTATTTATAGCTACATACTCATGGCTACTGACCAATAAAATTCCATGTGGTTTTTGTGAGGTTAAATATTGCGCTTTCGTTTCATTGTTGAGTTAAGCCGCTATGTTAGGTTCAATCAAAAAGGAAAGAAAAACTATTGAAGAAATATGTACAATGAATTTGACTTGAAAGAATTCAATTCAAACTCATTCATACAAAAAGAAATCAGGACATTATATCATTTTTCATGACAGGCTTAATTAATGTACCACTGACTCTTACAAAACGATTTAAAATTAAGAATTTAAATTATAAATTGTGGTTAAAATTGAACTTCTCTTCCTCTTTTAAAGCGACTACTAATATTTTTAAGGACTCGAATTTAAATGGTTCTCGTGCTTTCTACCACATACTACTATATATACTTCAATAGTTCAATTAAAATGAGATGAATCATACTAGTAATAGGAATAATTATAAAATGAAAGATATTATAACGATTTTTTATTTTTGAAAGGATATTATACTAACGATTTAAGTTTGTAGTGGTGGGGGTGGGTCAGTAATGACTAATCCACTATACAGTGTTTTTTTGATGAAAATGATAGCAGTTCCACGAAGTGAAGGCGTGGGTGCGATCGGGCGTGTGGGTAAGGATGGTGACAACACCTACTCTCGTCTCAAGGGCGTTTTCGTCATATTACAACTTGTAGTAGTAAAATTTCCTTTTTTTTCTTTCTACTTTTTAAAATATACTCTTATATACTCCCTCCGTACACAAAAAAATGTTCTAATGGCGGTTGGGCATGGGGATTAAGAAAGCTGGTAAAGTTGTTATGAGTGGGGTAAAAGTTAAATAGTAGGGGTACTGGTATTGACAAAAGGTAGTGATAAAGTTGTTGAGAGATGGGTCTACCAATGGCAAATAAGTGTAAATAAATGAGATTCTTTAGGATATATAAGTCCATAAAGTGAAATGTGATATTTTTTTGTGTACATTTTAAATGTGGTAAGTAGGGCATTTTTTCGTGTACAGATGAAGTATGACTTAAATGTGTGGATCGACTTCTACCCTATGAAATATGAATAAGTGGAGAAATTCACGTCTACATCCAGCACAACAAGTGTAAAAGTTGTGATTGGGAAGATTTTAACTACGATGTCTCAATATTATATACTCTTTCCCTCGCCAGATAAGCATCTTATTTCGTTTTAACACAAGAATTAAAGTAAACGGTTAAACAGATAGAAGGAGGTGGGAACTCACATCTTTTTGCAAAAAAATATGATTTTCATATTCGAAAACAAGACACCTATTCTTGGACAACTTAATAAAAGAAGCAAGATATTTATTGCGGAACATATGGAGTATTAGTATATACTATACTATTCAGGAATATAAATTTAGAGAGTTTTAAATTAAAGGAGAGCCAAAAGAAAAGTAGTACTTGCCTATAGTAATTGACATGTTTCGCTGATGGTGTTAGGTTGAAATATTTATGCATAAGATAAAGTGAATTGAATTCGATCATCCCATGAAGTGAATGTGACTGCAACTCTCCTGAATTAATATTGTTTACAGTGTGTCGGTTTTATACACTCCCCCATTCGATAATACGTGGCTCGTATTTTTTATTAGGTTGTTCCACTATAATTTATAAGCGACTCGTTTTTAAATAAAAAATAATTATTCTTCAAAAGTTGTTGGTTATATCACTTCAACCACTTTTTACCATTCATGTAATATTCGTACCCAAAAATTTTGAGCCATTTATCACGGGATGGAGGGGGTACATGGTTTGAAGACCTGATCTTCAATTGTCTAATGGTGTACATCATTATTGATATACTATTACATTAATCATATATGTATATTTGGAACAATTATATATCTTATTTGGATGAAATAAACTTTAGTCCTCATATTTAAATTTGCAAATTGCTAGGTGTTATTTTTTTAGTGAAAGTAATAAAAGATGTCACATCGTTAGGTAATAGGAAATTCGATTTGCATAAGCTGTGGAATAAAATAATATTACAAACATTAAATGGATGGCAAAATGGAAATAGAAATTAACTTGAACTACAAGGGTGATTTTACGATTTTGTTCAGAAGAATGATTTTATTTTAAAATAAACAATAAAAGTGGTTTGGATAAATAAGATGTGACCTTCCTTTTTAAAATAAAGGTAAAATTGGATAAAAATATCCGACTTTATACCAAAATTTGATTTTTTGATAAACTTTTTAATTGTAGCAAAATATATCAATCTTTCAATTTGTTGCAATATCTGTCCGGTGACGATGGTTTGTTATATCTATCTCCTGTGTACCTCTTCCTGTTTCCGAGCTATCGTCGAGGCTAAATCGATGCTGATGTGGATCTCCGGAAAGCTGAGATGGCAGGAAAAATTAGATAAAAATACTTGACCTTATACTGAAATCTGGTTTTTTGACAAACCTTTTAGTTGTAGCAAAAAATATAGTAACCTTTCAATTTGTTGCAATTTCCGTTCGAATTCAATTTTGGGAAAAAAATTAATGGTGACTTGTGCAATTCATAATGACATGGCGTTCAAAACGACGTCATTTTGATTAAGAATTAAAAAAAAAAATATTACAGATCATTTAAAAATTACATCTCATTTAAAAATATTACACATCATTTAAAAATATTACCCTTTATCTCTCTCACCCAACCCCTTGTCTCTTCTCCGCCGCATACACCATTCCCACAGTCATCCATCCATCCATCCTTCTCCACCATGGCCTCAATCAACGGTGTCACCGGCCACGAGTGCAACTACGCCGCCTTAAATCTCACCTCCATCCCCACTTTGTTTTTTTAATTCTTAATCAAAACGATGTCGTTTTAGTTAAAACGACATCGTTTTGAATGTCACGTCATTATGAATTGTACACGTCACCATTAATTCTTTTTCCCAAATTGAATTCGGACAGACATTGCAACAAATTGAAAGCTCACTATATTTTTTGCTATAATTAAAAGGTTTGTCAAAAAACCAGATTTCGGTATAAGATCGGGTATTTTTATCTAATTTTCTCTGCCATCTCAGCTTTTCGGAGATCCACATCAGCATCGATTTAGCCGGAAATCGTCACCGGGCAAACATTGCAACAAATTGAAAGGTTGATATATTTTTTGCTACAATTAAAAGGTTTGTCAAAAAGCCAAATTTCGGTATAAAGTCGGGTATTTTTATCCAATTTTACCTAAAATAAATTAAATTTGAGATCAGATTGTATTTTGAGAAGAAAGAAATCTAGTTTCCTCCTATCTCTTAACAAACTCCCAAACAATTCACGGATGTTTCAAATAATCATCATTATATTATCATAGTATATATAATACAGAAGTTTACGTTCGCACTACGTAGCGCATTCACGGTTCTCCATTCCTATTTATCTTTATTCTTGAATTTTCTGCATTATTAATTCATATAAATATATATTCATATTTAATATAAAAATCAATATCAAATTATAAATCATCCCAATATATATCAGATTGTGGACCGCATACTAATAGATATCAAATTCTATTCATAATTCACCTACTTAAGTATATTCTATTCTTGATATATTGTGCTTTAAAATTTTATTTCAATTCTAATTGAAAAAAAATTGACTTTTGTGTATAATATCTTTATCTTTATTTCCGTCTCATCTTCTATTACACATTATTTTCTAATCAAACTTCACCCATTGAAAATTCAATGCAAATATTTATAATGTATGCGTTCTTATTATTCATTCAACAATTGTTTTCCTTGGCCTATTAAATTTGGCTAATTAATTGATTAACTAGTTGATCAAATAAATAGTTATATTTTTTGGCGTAATAGTTATAGTATTTATATTTGGCGTAAGAATAGAAGACAGAGAAAATTATTTAAATATTTACAAAAAATTCCAAGTATAAGATTATTACTCTATTATGCAAATTTATCTTCTTAATTCAGTATTTTTTTTTGTAATAATCATTGATATCCCACGTTTACAATTGTTCATAGATCTCGATCTATAAGTCGTGTCCACATCATATAAAATATTGACATTGATTTATTTAGATATTTTCACTATTTTTTTGTGAGTTTGAGACGTGTATATGGGTACTAAATTTATTTTATCAATTAGGTTAGAGCTAAAGTGAGCATATAATTTTTTAAAGGATTTGATATTGAAAACTACATAATTCGACCATAAGTTTGGATATGATTCTAAAAGAGATTTGTAGATTGTATAATTTTAAAACTTATATTGAATTTGGTGTTAGATCTTTTGTTATTTAAACTAATTATTATTAATATTTATTTGGTATTGTTCGAGTGTTTTTATTTTATGGGAATCTGCAGCCGCTACCTTCGATGTGCACTGGGTAAATTCCCGTTCTTATGCAATAGCCGACAAACTGCATAAGACAGGTAAACCACACTTTCCCAAAATAACTACGACATGTTCGACCTATAAATGCATGAGTGGCATTTGAATTGAGATTTTTCAGTCTCAGACAAACCGCTCTATCACTAGATCATCCTCAAAGTGACAAAAGAAAGATTGTTTGTTTGGGGGATTGAATCTGAACCCACGAAAATGCAAATAACTTATAAGCGACGTCTTAAGCCACTAGGCTAGCAAATCGTCAAAGGAAATAAGGAAAAAAAAACAATAAATTTCAAATAAAATAAAATGAAATACTCTATATGTTCCTGAATAGTAGAGCTATTTGGGGGCGACACGAATTTTAAAAAAAGTTAGGTAATTGTAAATGGAGGAATGATAAAAAAAAGTGTAGTTATTAACTTAGTGGAGAAAGGGACTTAGGCTACTCAGCTTTGTGAGCGGTAAAAAGAATAAAAATAATAGTAAGATAGTTGTGTGATCATGTTCTAAAATTGAATAACTACAATATTTTATGGACGGTCATAAATGGAATGGTGACTACTATTTAGCGACAAATGTAATAGTAAATTATTGGAATAAGTGCTAATTATTGGAGTATTTGGTAATGTTAGATCTTTTCATTGAGATATATAAATGGCAGGAAAATTAACGAAATTACTATATGGGCTTGAGAGGAGAACATGTATTAACTTTAGAATTGGTACAAGTATATATGTATATATAAATTTCAAATTAATCTAGATTAATCTAAACAACGGTCAACAATTTTTAAATGGTTGAAACATATTCAAGTATTTTATTATAAAAATTTACTTAAAAAAAATAACTCTCTCCGACCCACTCAATTTATCTACTTACTATGCCACGAATTAAGAATAAGAGTAAAAAGATAGAAAGTGGATAGGTTTCATCATTGTTGAAGAGTTTTGAAGGGTTAATTGTTTTGATTTGGAGTAGACAAATTTGAGTGAACATCCATTTAAGGAAATGTAGACAAATTGAGTGGGACAGAAGGAGTAACAAACCTTTTTCTAATCACTCTGACTAAGGATGGCAAATGATCGGATTTTCACGGGTATCTGCCTCTACCAAATTCTAATGGAACGAGTTTGAAAACTATTAAATAGTTCTTGGACGGGTCATTGAGACCATGACGAGTTAGGGTCAGGTTGAACAATTAGTTATGGGTACCTATTACCCAAACTCATTTATATACATTTAAGATAAAAAAATACTTATATATATCACTTATGATGATATATTTATATAAATATTAATAAAATTTCATCATAGATTTTGTTAGTAAGCTATTTTGAGATTTATTTTAATAATTTTTTAATGATAATTATGTTATAATTATATTTATAATTTATTTTTATTTTTATTAATATTGATGTTTACATTTAGTATTCATGTTTTTAGCTGATAAAGCGGGTATTAGTACTCTTACACAATGAATTTAGAACAGTTATGAATTTCACACTTATTTTTAATTGAATTTGGGATGGGTGTGGTGGAAGAAATTTTAATGAGTTGAGTTCATTCATGACTTTGAGTGCTTAAACCTCTGATAATTTTAATCTCTTTTTCCAAATTTCTATTATCAATTAAAATAACTGAGTAATTTTTAAAAAATCAAGAATATGAAAAAATAATTAAATAAGAAGCAATTTCGTTCAAAATTAATTTTCTAAAAGATATTACATTTTATATTGAGGAAACTAACAAAAAAATACCAAAATATAAAAAACACTTCTTTTATAGCCTATCTTTAAAACACACTCTTTTTGTATACCAAAATCCTGTAAAAGTACTAAAATACTCTTAGTTTTCAAAGTCAACCGTGTCATACTTTTGACTGCGCACGTGGTCACGATGGGAATGTCACGATGGGTTGTTCACGATGGAAATTCCATCGTGAGGTCACGGTGGCAGTCCCATCGTGTGGTCACGATGACACTTCCATCGTGACCACGACTGATGCATGCGAAACTCATTAATGTATCTGCACATTCGATTTGGTGAATATTTTCGGGTGTACTAGGTAATAAATGAAGCCACTGAGGTTGGTGGTGGTAGTAATGGGGAAGAATAATCCTTATTCAAACTCATAACCTCACATTCAAACATATACACAATCAACAAACATACACCCAAAAAACAAAAAAAAAACAATCATCATTCCAAGCATCCAAGATCTCGCCCAAGAAGAACGAAAGCATCAACGGGGGCTCCGTGGCGTTCCTTACTTCATACAAAGGTAAGCATAATATGTATAATGTTTGTTCATTTGATATAAGTTGCTGCTGAAATTAGGGTTATTGTTAGGGTGAAATTAGAGTTTTTGAAAGTATAATACAAGATATGTTTCATCTTATGTCATGAAATATGTTATTTTGTTCATATAATGGTGTCTTAAATTAAAAACTTCATGGTATCGTGGGGTTAAAAGAAGTTGAAATACCTAGTTCTAAGCTAACCACACGAATCACGATGGACAAGTTCACCGTGTTCACGATGGTGATCACCATCGTGAGGTCACGATTCGTGAGGTCACGATTCGTGAGGTCACAGTGACAACTGCCATCGTGAGGTCACGATTCGTGAGGTCACGTTGACAATTGCCACCGTGAGCTCAAGGATCGTGACCGCACGATGGTGATCACCATCGTGACCAGCACAGATGTGTGCTAAACAAGTATTTTCATTGATTATTTACACTTCATTTTTGTATATTTTCTTATTTTCAGATGTCTTTATGCCGTATTATTATATATCACGGCGGTCATTGGGAGCGATCGACATATATGGACGGAGATTTATTTGTTGTCTACATCGACCCCGACACGATTAATCGTGCTAACCTTGTGGAACTCATTAGAGAGGGTTTGAATGGTGGGAAGGAGACCGAATATGTGTTATGGTACCTCACAACCATTAACGGCATGAAAGCAAAAGTGCAATTGCGGGGCGATTTAGAATTACTTCGATGGTTAGCGGACCCTAAAGAAGATCCTGAAGTTTATGTGATTGAAAACCGCGGAAACTCCGCCCCCGAAGTTAATGTGAGAGGTAGCACCTCGGGTGCACAAGATGATAGTGACGATGGTGATGATGATGAATATGATGAAGATTATGAGGAGGATGAAGCGGTGTCTACATCCGAAGATAAAGAGGAAGATCGTCGTAAAGATTTGCTTGAATCATTGAAAGAAGAGTTTTATGCTTGGATTGGCCAGCCGGCACAAATGGATAGGCTCATGGGGCAGCGACACTTTTCATCGGACCATCAATCAGAAAATGAGGTTGAGCATGAGCGTACACAGCGCAATTGGATCATTCCACATCCTGACATTGAAAGCGCAATACCGTTGGCGTGGGTTGAGCGGCCTATCGTCATCAATGGTAGTCTCGAGATAGGATCGATATTTCGATCAGTACAAGAGTTGAGGATAGCTGTAGGAATGTATCATTTGGAGCACTTTGTGGAGTGTAAGACCGATCGCTCCGCTTCGAACCGTGCAGTGTACCTATGTAGGAGTGGTAGAAAGAATTGCACGTTTAGGTTGTGTGCTACGGAATGTGCAACTCTTTTTCGGATTACTAAGTTGACATTGGAGCACAGTTGCCGATCAGATTTGAACCGTGCTGCACGTGCAAGGTCGGTGAGTAGCGAGGTGGCCGCATTTTATTTTTCTAAGAAATTGATAGATGAGAAGGTCGTTCTGAGGCCTAAGGAGATGATGGCAGAGATGCGCATGCGATACGGCGTTCAAATGTTATACAACTTTGCCGTCCGAACAAGGCAACTAGCGATAGAGAGAATGTACGGTAACTTCCCCTCATCATATCAGAAGATTCCGAGTATTTGTATTTGTTGAAACAACGTAATCCTGGGACTGTATACGACTTGCAGACGACTAGTGAAGGAATATTTTGTCACATGTTCCTTGCCCTTGGACAGTGTATTAGAGCATTTGAGCAGTGTCTTTGCCCTGTGCTCATAGTAGACGGGACTCATCTTAAGGGTAGAAACAAAGGAACCTTATTTGTTGCCTGCACGAAGGATGGGAACGAGCAAGTGTTTCCGCTTGCAATTGGCCTTGGTCCGATAGAGAACGATGAGTCGTGGACTTATTTTCTCTATAACCTACGCAAATGCTTCAATCCACCCGAAGATTTGTTGATAGTGAGCGACCAACATAAGAGCATTAGGAATGCAGTTCGAACCGTCTATCCAAATGCATTCCACGGATTGTGCTATCACCATCTGCAGAAAAATTTGACCCCATACGGCAAAACCGTGGCCACACTCTTTTATGAAGCAGCATTTAGTTATCGCCACGAAGTGTTTGAAAACTTTTTTGAATTGTTGTACACTGTAAGTCCTAATGGTGCTCACAGAAGACTTTCTCAAATTGGACCAGAGAGGTGGGCTAGGCCAAAGTGTCCTGTACGGCGCTATGGATTACTGACATCCAATGCTGTCGAATCCGTGAACAGTGTTTTGTGGTGGGGTAGGCGTTTACCAGTGTGCTCATTACTTGAAACATTTCGCCACACATTGGAGGATTGGTTTGACGAGCGGCGTACTGATGCTGAATCGAGAGATCATGTGTTGACTGTAACTACATTCAACAAGCTTTCTCTATCCGTGCAAGCGAGTCTCCATCTTCCTGTTCGAGCAATCACCGACCATGTTTATAAAGTAGACGAAGATAATCAACAATATCAAGTGGATCTTCAAAATTGGACGTGTGATTGTCGTGTCTTCGATGAGGATAAGATTCCATGTAAGCATGTTGCTGCCGCTATAAGGTAAAATCTATATTATTTGTTATAATTTTCTAGTATTTTTATATTCATTTTGTATGTAAGTAATTTTATTTTTCCTATTTTAACAGGCGGGCCGGCATTGGTTTGAACGTGTACGATTTCGTACATAGATATTTCAAACAAGACGGCCTAAGACAGACTTATGCTGAGCATATCAATCAAATACCACACCCCGATGAGTGGAATGTGCCGCCGGAGATCAAGTCAATTAGGGTTTATCCTCCAGAAGATGTACGTCAAGCCGGTCGTCCAAGAACGAGTCGTGCTCGGTCAGCAGTTGAAGGCACGAGAGCACGCCGTCCTCAAGTTTTCTCAAGGTGTGGTGGATCTGGGCACAACAGAAAAAAATGCACGACATCTATTCCCCCTGGTGGAGTCGATTTGAATATCTCTCTCCAACAAACAGAGGATGAACAAAATTTTCATGATTTTGGGGGAGTAGAATCAAGTCAACGACGCTGGAGGAAAAAAAGATGTAGCAATTGTCGTCGTAAGGGTCATGATAGTAGAGCATGTCCTAACCCAATTGAAGATAAAATATAGGAGTAACAGAACTTGTTGAGTTTATGGCATTGTATTGACCTTTTTAAACCTTTAATATCTGTTTTTATGTTCAGAATTTTTGAAACAGGTATTATTTGCATACATGGATGATTTTTGGTGAGTCTCTGCCTTGATCACGATGACAAAACTATCGTGACCTCACGATGGTATCTGCAACGTGAGGTCACGATGAGCCATCGTGAAGTCACGATGAAGGAACAATCGTGACCTCACGATGGTCACTCCTATCGTGACCTCACGATGGTGATCCCATCGTGATGAATCCAGATTTCCCGATAAAGTACTACAGAATCTCAAACTTTTTATTTCAACCATACGTACATTACTTTCTTTTCCACCAATATCCAACATATATCATTATTATCTCATTCCTATCTCCCTTTTCCCTCTTTTCAATACCTCCGCTTCTCTTGTCCACCGCCGCCGCCACCACCCCCACCGCCGCCCCCACCGCTCGTTTTCGATTAGAGGTACGTTTCTTCGACCTCAATGTCACCCAATTATAGGACTTATGAAATTATCTTTTGTTTTATGTTCGATATATGTTGTTGTTTTTTAATTTGGTTTGCTATGTTGAATTTCGAAGAATATGTTGATGTTGTTGATATGTAAAAATTTTAAATTTATGTGTCAATTGTTGAAGTTGGTTGGAGATGTCGATTTATGTAAAATGTGGTAAATTATTGAATTTAATTGGTTGATGTTGATGTTGATGTTTGTCTTCACTTTATGTTTTGTCGCATTTGGATGGTTGTAGATGTCGTCGACCAACCCATCCGATTCAAACTTGAACTGCCTATCAGGAGACAAACCCTTTTTTGATGTTATCCTAGCCAAGTCACATGTTTCGGCCCCTTGGCATTTGGTAAGAATTTCTACCACTAAACAAACAATTAATTTGTTTGGTATGACTTTTAATCAATGCTTTGTGTGCAATATAGCATATACCAGCACATATTGTCAGTAAACTTCCTCGTGCGGATGTGCCACTAGTTGCCAATCATAATGGAACCGAATGTCAGTTGATGTACCTTGGATCTTTGAAGAAACCGAAGTTTGAGTATGCAGGGTGGAAACAATTCACACACACTTTCGACCTCAAAGTAGATGATGCCGTGATCTTTGAGGTGATGGAGTCGACACGGGAAATTATTAGATGCCGAGTGCTGATCTTGAGGGACACTGCTTGGTTGCCACCGGAACTTGAGGCCCGAAATAAAGCAGCGGACGATGGTGCGTCACCCTCCACGGCTCTAGATGTCGACTAGCGTGTTGGTTATTGTTTAGATTTGTTTAAAAGTTATGTTTGAACTACTAGATCTATTTGGTGACTTTATTTGGTGATTTGGTTCTGTATGAATTTGTACTAAAATTTGTGTTGAATTTGATGTTTCGTTTTATGCGATGGTAACTTGAATTTGAATGTTAATTGTTTTCGAGTTTCTGGACAAGTCACGATGACCACGCCAAAGTGACCACACGATGGCATTATCATCGTGACCTCACGATGGCAGCTCACGATGATAATTCCATCGTGAGCTCACGATGATAATTCCATCGTGAGGTCACGATGATAATGCCATTGTGTGGTCACGTTGATGAGTACATCGTGATCACGATGACATTCTCACGACCAGGTTCACGATGATATTTTTATCCTGTCGTGAACTAATAAACAGGAACAATTACGTCTAAAATAATGATTAATTAGTGTTGTAATGTTTATATTATGTCTTAAGAAACATTTGCACATCATATTTTGCGGTTTTATATCAAAGAAACACTAAATGGGTTATTGTTAGAGGTGTATTGTTTATCAAATGCAAGAGTCATTGTATATGTAACATATAGTAATGTATTCATTGTTGTGTCACACACCTCGCCAACACTATAAGTGTGTGTTTAAATGTGTAATTTTTCATTTGTTGATGTATTTCAATGTTAAGTTGAACATATTTAACACGTACCAAAATAATATAACAGGTTAAAACACCATAATTAGTCAAAAATCCTAACATCACGATGGGGTTTAGCGTCCTCATCGTAAGCTCACGGTTGTATTAATCGTGACCTCACGATTACATTCCATCGTGAGCTCACGATGGTGTTGTCATCGTGAGGTCACGATGGCATTATCATCGTGACCAGCCCCAAGAGTTTAGGGGTTTACCTGCTCAAAACTACTGTTTCATTCATGTAGTCAATAAACTAAGGAACTACCATAAAAATAAGATCCAAATACATGTTTCAAACATCATAAACTCAATAAACTAATAAAACTAGACGTTGTCAAGTACAGCAAGCCAATAAATCCTAGTCGCTACGAGCCACCGATATCTTTCAATGTAGCGTTCGGTGATGTTCCCCCAGTGTCTCGGCTTACTACTAATCAAACGATCCAAATACATGCATGCAAAGGAGCCGCAACTGTGACTGTCTGTCTGGGCAAACTGGTCTTTGATCGGCATCTTCAAAAGCTTCATTTCACCATCTCGCTTCGTCATTGTTGCATTGTTAGTCCAATAGCCTGAGAGAGCTAGTAGACGAGGAACGAGACGAGTAATGGGCTTGAGCTCATAATTAATAGGCGCGACCCTTTCCTGATCATATTCGTGTGACATTGAGTCGTACAACTCAACCGTCCAATCAGCAATACTTATCCGAATCGTGACCCAATGATTCTTAAAGACATTACACACAGCGCAGATCTGTTTCAATACAAAAATAGAATAATTTAAATCAATAATGAATGGTTAGAAACTTGAAATATATATCACCATAAACACTTACATGTTTGCAATTCGACCATGGAACGGCATTTGGATAGTCTAGCTCGTACACAATATCATGTAATCCCGGATGCATATCCCAATCCTTATATGTGGGCTTCCCCTTAATGTGCTTGAATTCTTTATCATTCAGATGTAGGAGTTGCAGCTCGGCACGCAAAACATGCTATCAAATTGACAACATACAAGATTAATATCATTTTTAAATATTTATAGTAAAATATAAAGAATATATATTAAAAACTTACAAGTAACTGAGTGCCGATAATGATCGTGTTAGTTGGCCCAATATTTGGAGCAGTCCTGTTATGCACTCGGATCCTCGTGCGAACCGAAAGCACGTAGAGGTCCATTACCTGAGACAATATAAATTTCAAATCAATTTCAATATAAGTATAAACTTGCTATATAAAATCAGTAACTTACATCTTGATGGAAGTCCTCCTTCGGATCCTCCACCCGATCAAAGAATTGGTTTGTTAGACGATAACCCGTCTCAAGCACAGACACATAACACTCATATCCCTGCTTCCTAAAGTCACTATACATCATCCTCAACTTCTCCATTCTACTTTGTCTTGCACCCTGAAAAGGGGTGCGGAGAGCAGCAGACGGTCTACGTTGCCGAGGACCGAAGGCAACATCACCTACCTCCTCACCACCACCCCCTGATCCGGCTCCTCATATTGAGCATCATCCTCATTAACCGGATCATCTACAACGCACTGTTGGGGAGTGTTTGAGCTGGAACCTTGATGCTCACTCGGACCATAGGTCAACTGTAAAGGTGTATGGTAAGGGAGCAGCTACGTCGTCTGGTGAATAGGCTGCTGCGGCGTCTCTAGAATGGGCTGCTGCACTGTCTCGTAAGGGGTCGACATCGGCATCGGCCGAAAGAGCTGGGCAAACAAGTCCTGACCAATCTGCTGTGAGGACTGCGCCTCCTGATCAGCTTGGAACGGCCCAAACTGCTGAAACGGCTCATCACGAACTGTAACACCGATTTGAGGTTGCCGAGAAGGAGCCGTAAAGTCGTGAAGAGGGGTCGGCGTAGAGTGGTCGAAAGTCTGCCGGCGAGAGTAACGGGAAGGCACCGGCTCAGAGTGTTGGGAAGTCTGCCGGTGAGAGTACTGGAAAGGCACCGGCTCAGAGCGGCGGGAAGTCTGCCTCTCGTCGTGGTGGGACCCAACTGCAGAATGGTGTGACCGAACTGGAGAGTGCTGGGGCTGAACTGGAGAGTGCTGGGGCCGAACTGGAGAGGTCTGCATGTGACTAAAACCTGCAGCACTAGAGTGACGGGCCGGATCCCAGTCCTGGTCGATCCTACCAGTCCGCATCTGAACGTCAAATGCCGAGGTAGAGTGACGGGCCGCGTCCAATGCCGTCCTACGACTCCTATGTGACTGTTGTGGAGGACTGTCTGGGCGCCTCATAACAAAAAACTGACTCATTCTCCGAGTCAGTTTAGCAAGGAAGCCATTGTCAGATTCGTCGTCTAAAATACTCCTCAACCGGCGCTCAATCTCGTCCCCCCTGCTGCTCGTGCCCTCATCATGGAGGGGGCATGGTCGTCCGTGCAAACAACAAACCCTGTCTGGCTCTCCCGAGGGCCCCCACTGTGAAGTACGAGGTGGTGAACTGCGAGGTGGTGAACTAGGAGGTGGTGAACTGCGAGGTGGTGAACTGCGAGGTGGTGGGGTACCCTCCCGACGACGCTTCGACATCTGTCGTGCCGGGTCATCACGGACCACCCGTGCTGCTAACTGCTTCAACTTTCCCATAGTCTTCTGCTTGGCATTCTTTGTAGTTGGGTTATTTCTGGAAGCAATTTGTTTGGGAGGTATATATCGAACATCAAAAGGGTCTCCATTTTCGAAGCTCAGCATGTAATACTCATAACGCTCTGCTTCCGTAGCTTCAAAACTTTCCAATACCTGAAGCTGCAAAGGTAATGAAAAGGTAATATTAGAATTTTAGAAACTAATATAGATTGCATCATTGAATGAATGAAAAACATTATAAGATTATAAATGTACCCGTATATTATCGAAGAATTGACTGAAATCAACTTTCATCACTCTTGTGGCCCACATCAAGCACTGGGGCACTCTCTCGATGTGATCTTTGATTCCACATCGACCTCCCAACACCGGAATCATCTCATAAGTCTAAATCTGTAAAGCCCAAACCGGACCATAGAGGTGGTAGTCCTTGGGGACTGTCTGGGCGTTGTACACATAGTGACATAGTGCTCTCCAGGTGTACGAGCCCCATGGGAAGGCATCCCAAGCCTCGAAGTCTTCAACTAAAGTCCATGCCCAATCCTCTATGGTGGGTTTATCCCGACATAGGAGGAAATAATAGTAAATGAGCAAGTTGGCCGCCTTCAAATAGTCATCGATGTCTCTCCCAAGTTATTTTCTGTTGAAGGCGTCGCGCAACTCATTTGTCTTTATCTCTCGGCCGTTGAAAAATCTGTAGTGAATGCCAGTTCTAGGAGGTACATGAGCTGCATGAGGATTAAATGTAGAGTTTCCAAAGTGAAGGCCGGTGATGAAAGCATATTCCACTGCCGTCATACGAAGGGTCGTATGACCAAGATAAAACCAAAGCTCATTCTCTGGTACCCGATTAGCACCAACCCCTTGCAACTGTCGAACTATTGTTAGATTTAGCGCATTACTTGCACTCTGATTTCTTCTAGCATCAATCAACCGCCCAACAACACTGGTTCTTAAGAAATCCTCGGCTTGATGATCACCGGATATTTCGAATAAAACTCGCCTAATTTCATCAAACACGTCTACCCTCATGTAAAGGTTTACTTTAGGAGACGAGTACAACATGGCGGGTCTAACAAATTCATAATGTTCCTACAAAATCAATAAAACCAAGTATAAGTGCATGGTAACGTGTTATAATTCAACAAACCAACATAAACACAAGAAGATGAAGGACGGGGGAAAGAGCTCTCGGGTGACCTCACGATGGGCTTCCCATCGTGAGGTCATGGTGAGGTTTCCATCGTGAGCTCACGATAGAGTGTCATCGTGCTCGGGCGATGGAAACCTCAACGTGACCTCACGATGGGAAGCCCATCGTGAGCACGCCAGAGCTCTTTCGCCGTCGTCTTCCCCACCTCCATCGACCCCGTAAGAACACCAAACCAACACAGCAAATGTCGAACTACCCAACACCAACAAATTCAAAAATCTCCAACTCTATTACACCAAAAATAATGTCGAAATCTTCCACATGAAAATCCTAACTCTAACATATAACAATTTCTAACATGTAAAACTAAAAAACATGCATTCAGTCGAAGATTTAAGCATGAATTTCGAAAAAAGAAAGGGCACTAACCGGTGGAATTGGGACTCGAAAATTTGAATTTTCCTCCTCTTCGCCGGAGGACGTCGACGGCGACTCATTGCGGCGGCGGTTGTGACGGCGGTTGCTCATTTTCTTCCGTTCACGATGGTCAATTGATCGTGTGGAGGAAATTCACGATGAAGATAGAGAGAGAGAAGAGGTCGGTGGCGGTGGGGGACCGATTGGGAGAGAGAGAGAGGGGGCTGTCGGTGGGGGGGGGGACCGATGTGGGGAGAGAGAGAGGGGGGGACGGCGGGTGGTGGGGGTAGGGTTAGTTTGTTTTTTTCTTGTTTTTTTATTTAAGTTTTATTTAATTATTTTGTAAGTTTGATGGTATAATAGTCTTTTAAAACATTTTGGTATATAAAAGAGTGTGATTTAAAAGGAGGATATATAAGAATTGTATTTTGTGTTTTGGTATTTAAAAAGTTGGGCCCTTTTATATTTAATAAATTTTGTGATTTCAATTCACATATAAATTACAATGTAAAGTTGTTTCCCGTCGAAATTCGACGGGTTGATTACTAGTATTATATTACTAAAAGAAAAACGGTTCTTGCTTTGAAAAAATCCTACGTGACACCCTTTATATTCCTCCATTCATATTTATCTAAATTCTCAAATTTATGAATTTTGAAATGTAAAATAATAGATTTTAAATATCTATACTTAAATCTTGTGTCCCACATCGGTTTCTCAATGAAACTTCACCTATTGAAAAGCCTATAAATACCTAAAATCAATATATATTTTCTCATATTTTGCTCCACCAGTTTTATTTGGCCAATTTATTTATTAATTGGCCGAATAAATAACTATATTTTATAGTTTAATTTAATTTAATTTGGTCAATTTATTAATTGACCGAATAGATAATTATTTTTTGTAGGAGTTTTATTTGGCCAATTTATTTATTAATCGGCCGAATAAAGAACTGCTATATTTTTATAGTTTAATTTAATTTAATTTGGTCAATTTATTAATTGGCCGAATAGATAATTATTTTTATCAGGGAACCAATTTATTAGTTGACAGAATAAATGGTTCCAAAATAGTTTGGATAATTTATTGGTTGACCGAATTAAATTTGAAAATAGTCTAATATTTTTTTATTTAATTTGATAAAAAATAAGTAATTTCTAATTCATCAATTAATTAGGTAGACGGATCAATTCCCAACTGACAGGTACTTCAACTCGGGATCCCACGTGACACATTTTCATTCTTTATTCTTATTAATTTTAAAATTTTCATTTTATTCATTTTTTTCATGTATTTTCTAAAATCTAGAATCGTCATAAATTGTGCATTTATAAATCAAAATCGTGGTCAACGGATCAATTCTAACCCGGAACCGTAGCGGTAGACGAGCCAATTCCCAACCGGCACTCGGAAATTTTTTCATTTTATGCTTTTTTTTTCTATGTATTTTCTAAAATTTATAATCGTCATCCATGAAATAATTTTTACGTTATTTGTAGTTGGGTTTTCAGCTTTGCATAATTTATAATTTTAATTAACGAATATTACTATACGATTAAGGACGATAACGAATAATACAATCATTATTTTTATTAAATTTTGGGATCTATATAAATTCTAAATAAATTTTATAAATTACGCACTTATAAATCAGAGTCGTGATCAACGGGCCAGTTTCGACGCAGAAGTGTGGCGGTAGACTAATATATGGATTATTTTAAGAAAGGAACATAAATGACTAATTTTTCAATCGGATTTTAAACAAGTACGAGTATATAAATTTCAAACAAGTTTGAATAATTCTAAACACAACATCTCAAATTGTTTAATTAATCATCTTTGTTGGAAAACATAGAATATGTAGGAAAATTGACAGAAAAATTACTAACGATTTATCAACGAGTCAATTCCGACCAATAATTGTGCGCGTAGATTGGCCAATTCTGTACTTGCGGGACAACTTTTTTTTAATATATTATATAATTTTGAACTCATAAAATTAAGAATATTTATGGTCAACTTTTATTTATATCATTGACTAAATAATTTTATGAATCACAATCATTCCAAATAAAGTTTTGTAAAAACGAAAAACTACTAAGTACATAGTGAAACAATTCTTGAAGTTCTATTCTCAGTTAAAAAAGTTATTGTCGAAGATGGTAAAATAGAAAATGAATGTCATCATTTATTTTTCTATGAATATATTTGGTAGATGATTATTTATATAATACTACAATTTATAATTAAATTTTTATTTATTAAATATTGTGTGAATATTTTTGGAATATAGTTATTTATATACTTAAATATTAATTTCAGGTAAAAAGAAAATAAACGTCATCATCAATTTTTTTGTGAATATATTTGGAAAATGATTATTTATATAATTTAAAATCAATATTGTAGTCAATATGCCGGTTTTAGGTCGGTACCGTTGGGGTAGACGGGATGATTGTGAAGTGGTGGTTTAACGTTTTTTTTTCTTAATCTTGTGTTGAATTCATAATGTGGGGTATTTAGTGTCACTTTCATTTTATAGACAATATTAACATCTGTAGTATTATTTGCTATCTATATATCTCTCCTCTCTCTCTCACTACCCGCTCATTCCCCTGCCTCTCTTTCTTCATAAAAAGCTAAAAAATTCAGCTTAAGAGTCGCTTTCCTTTGAGAGAGAAATATATTTTTGCCCACATTGGTTTTGTAGAAGAACAGAGTTTTAACAATTATCGAAAGTAATGAGAATATATTAATTATAATTTTTAACAAACATAACTATATCGGTTTGAGACGTAAACATGTGGTAAAATTACTTTTTAATTGAATTTTAGATGTGTTCAAGGAATATAAATTCTAAGCGAGTATAGTAGATTGCATAATTGAATAATTTAACGCTAAAATAATTAACAAATAATATTTTTTTAATCTATCACATATTAGTACTATTTAATAATTTTATTAATTTTTATAATTTTCCGTCGATTTTCGACGGGTTATAAGCTAGTTTTTTTTAAGTTCAAAAAGAAAACACAAACCTCCCACGTAATTGTTTTTAGGTTTTCCGTAGTATGCGTATCTACATGTATAGTATTTTCCCTAAGTACTCTATAATATTTCTGTTCTAAATGTTAATTTGGCAGTATTAATATTTAGGTTGAGTTTAGTGTAGATTTAATTTTTTTAGGTAAATAAAATTTATTCAATTATGCATGAGGGATGCAACCCAACGAGATACATAGTTCAACAATAGGAAATTAACAACAAAAAAAACACTAAATCTCGAGACAAAGAGATGACAAAGCATAAAAATTGTAGGAAGATCCCGGTGCAATGGTCCTAGACTTGCGGGTGGGCCCATCACGTGGTCCTACAACCCGGTCTATGGCGTATGGGAATCCTATACAGTGCGACATGCACAATGAATTGGTCGATAAGATTGCGACACATCATCTCTAGCTTTTAATTTTCCTTTTGTAAAATAAAGTTTTATTCCTATTATAAATTAATATAATATTTTAACCATGAGTTTATTTACCAACTTGAGTTTAGTTTGAGTCAAAATTAATTTGTTAGTCAAACATTTAGTGGTCCCCACCTCTGTCTTCATGGCCGAATTTTAAACTCCATGGCCATCGATGAGGAGTTTGCCCGGAACATGTTCGAACGATGAAATCTTTTTATGGCGATTAGTGGATCGGTAGTATGTAGGGTGTAGTTATGTATTTTTGTCGATGACCAAAATAAAGTTTTCTGATTTACGTATGTATCGAAGCAAGATGAAATACATATTTGTTGTCCTTGTTGAAATAATTTTGAATATCCTCTTTCTACCTTCATTGTATCCATTAAGGGTGAGCACAAAAACCGAAATCAGAAAATCCAAACAGAACCAAACCGAAATTTAACATTTGGTTCGAATTTTTTCAAATTTCGGATCGGATGAGATCCAAATATTTGGAAAATTCGGATTTCGGATTCGGATTGGATCGGTGCTTTAAAAAACCGAACAAATCCGAAATCTGAATTATATATATAATATATTATTATTTTTTATTATTAATAATTAATAATTTAATATATCTATTCAATTTATTGTTAAATTGTTTATTTTGAATTATTAATAATTTAATATGTTTGTTGAATTTGTTATTAATTATTTTAAATTTAATATATTTTGAATTTTTTAATTGTTTAATATTTTTTCTTTAGAATTTCGGATTTTCGGATCGGATTGGATTTGGTGTTCAGATTTCGGATTTTTTCGGATCGGATTTGTTCAGATTTCGGATTGAATTGGATCCATTTTTTTTCAGAAATTCGGATTTCGGATTAGGATCGGATTGAGCAAAAATTCGATCCGTAATCCGAATGCTCACCCCTAGTCTCCATCGATTGAATCCCTTCATCCCAATTTTTTCCTCTGAGCAACGGCGACCGGCAATTAGGAGTTGTTATTTCCGGTGCCGACGAAGTGAGAGGCTCGCGGTGTATCGAGTATACGGTGGTTTTGACCAGCGTTTTTGACCATTTACTTCGGGCGCCGACGACGTTTGAGGCTAGCTCTCTATTTCCTATACGGTGGGTTTCACCGGCGATTTCGAGCATTTACTTCCAATTCCGACGGCATTTGAGGCTAGCTCTCTACTTCCTATACGGTGGGTGTGACCGTATAAGAAGCATTTACTTCCGGCGGCCACGACTTTTGAGGCTCGGTCTGAATTGGAGTGTCTATCTCTCTACCGTGGATGGATGTGTCGACGACTTAGCTGATCTTTTGGCGTGAAAATTGTCGACGATCCAAGCCAAGTAAGTATGCTAATGACGGCTTGTTTGTAGTTTTTTTTCCAATTTTTTGCGCTTGGCATCTTTATTTGCGGATGTTGTAGGTATAATTGGGTAGTTTAATTGTGTTTCTGTTAGAGTGGTGAGGCCTAAGTTTGTTGGTAGTTGGCCTAAGTCTGTTTTTAATGTTCAATCGCATGGCGAAGAAGAGTCAGAATGTGCTATTGTGGGTGCCACATCGAGTAAGCTTTTTAATGAGGAGGGTATTTTGCATTTTGCTCCATTGAAGAATGCGACAGAAGAAGGTCGCGATGTTTATCTAAGTGAGAATCCGTTGAAGGTGCAAAAAACGGAAGAAGGAGATGTTGGTGAGAATGTTATTCCAATGAAGGAGTCAAAAAGAAAAGAAGAAGTAGTTGTTGATAATGCTAAGGAGGCCTGTTCAATGGAGGAGTTGAAGGAACCAAAAAAAGAAGAATGTGATCTTGACAACAATCAGAGGGACAGGGAACTAAAGGATTTGAAAACAAAAGAATGTGATGTTGACAATAATCAGAGTGAGAGGGAAGTTCTAGAAAAGCACCCGAAAAAAGAGGAACCTGATGTAAAAGTAGAAGAAACAGAGTGTGATCGAATCTATGGTGGAATTAATGCTCAAATGGTTGCTGCAAGAATTTGTTTTGATCTTGAAGAGAAATTAAAGATCGGCACTTCTTTTCCCGATTTGGAGAAAGTGTATTTGTTGTACTGTGAATACGCCCGTTTGAAAGGTTTTAGTGTTCGGAAAGGAGAACAATGATATTTCGGCACGAGCACCAATATTAGATCTAAGGACTTTATATGTTCATGCACTGGCTTTCCTAATTATCAAAGTGTGAAGCACAAGCTAGGTGTGTACAAGAAGCTTGTGGTCCGCACGAACTGCAAAGCAAGGATAGGTGTTTCAAGGGATGATTTGGGTGAATTTATTGTTGCTCGGTATGAGAAGGAGCACAATCACGAGCTCGTAGACTTAGATCAGACATTTATGTTGCGTTCTAGTCGTCACATGAGCTATGCGAAGAAATCCGTAATGGAAGTTCTGAACTCGGCTGGTATTGGGGTTACCGCTGCGTTCAATTTCATGGCGAAAGAATGTGGAGGCTTGCAGAATATTGGATTCACAAAGAGAGATGCATATAATCACATGGACCGTGCGCGATTGCAACGAAGGTTGAGGATGGAGATGCAAGGCACTTGTATGACTATTTTAGCGAAAAATCTAATTCGGATCTTTTTTTTTTCTGCAAGTATCAGCTTGACGATGATGGGAGGCTGATGAATATTTTTTCTGAGATAATCGATGTGTTGTTGACTACAATGCCTTTGGTGATGTCCTATCCGTCGACACCACGTACCGAACGAATAAATACAATCTGATATGTATGCCATTTGTAGGGATAAACCATCACACCCGCAACGTGATGTTTGGTATGGCTCTGTTGTCGCATGAGACTACCGTGACATTCAAGTGGCTGTTTGAAACCTTCTTGCAGTCAATGCATGGAAAACAGCCAAAGGTAATTTTCTCTGATCAGTGTAGGGCCATGATAAATGCCATCGATGTTGTGTTCCCGAATTCCAAACACCGTGTGTGTCAGTGGCACATAATGAAGAATTGTGCATCTAATTTTGGTAAGTTGCATGGGATTTCATCTTTCAAGTAGTTATGGTACAAATGCATAAACATAGTTGAGAGCGTGAAAGATTTCGACTCTACGTGGACGAAGATGATGGAGAATTATGAAATTCCTAACCGAAGCTGGTTTGATGGAATACATAGTATCCGTGAACGGTGGGCCTCCTGTTTCTCACGAGGCATTTTTACTGCTGGGCTCCTTGCCACCTCCCGGAGCGAGCTAACGAACAAAGTTTTGAAAGATGTTGTGCGCCACACTGTTGCTTTGATCGAGTTTGTTAAACAATATGAAGAAATTTTAAAGACATGGCGAAGCACGGAGCGTACTGAAGATGGATTTGGGATTTGGGAGCTGGGTTAGGCCATCACCCACTGTGGATTTCTTAGAAAAGCTGCTCGAGTATTCACTCGTACAATATACAAGCAGTTTGAGCATGACCTTGCGAATTACATCACCGTAGTTGTTGATGTGAAAGCTATAGTTGCCCTACCCGACAACAACAGCAAGTACACAGCTAGATGCTGAGAAATAGCTGATTATGACCGGACGGTGGTTTTTAATTCCGTCACCCACGTTGCCACCTGTGATTGCGGGAAGTGGGAGACTGAGGGTCTGATTTGTCGGCACATCTTGCGGATTTTTGTCATTGAAAATGTTAATGACATTCCCGATTGTATGATTTACCGCAGGTGGACGAAAAGAGCCAAAGATCTGATCATCTCTGACCAAGATAATAGTGTGCAAGAGAGTGCAATCATTATGAACATGGCCATTCGTAATGAGTTTCTGAGAAACATGTCCGAACTCGTTTCTACCGGGTTGAATACCGAGCCGCTACGGTTGCAATTCGAAGCAAGAATGAAGGAAGTGACTGAAGAATTCAAAAACATGGTCTGGAGTCATGTTGGCGATAAGGCTCTGGTGAATGAACCCCTTATTACAGTTCCTCTCTTTTGCGATCCGAGAAAGATTTGCCCCCGTGGTTTTGCTAATGTTAGGAAGCCACATCCTTTCCAATCGAAGGGTCGAAAGAGGGGTCGCAAATCTCCAAAGGGCGGACCGGGTAATTTTTCTTGCTTCTATTTTGCTACTTAATATAATATTATGCTTTATGTCTTTGATTGTATATCTTTTTTTCCTTATTGCAGCAAGGAAAGCAAAATTGGATCCGACCTCGCCACTGAAAACCCAAGACTTCATGCCACAAATCAGTGAGAAAAAAACTGAGAGGGAGAAGGACGGTGATTCTAATATTGATGACTATGATAACGATCTTTTGCCCTTATCAATTTGACGTAGTTATTTATTTAGGATGGAAGTTTGTATGCATAAATTGATTTTAAGACAATATTTTTTTAATGAACAAAGTTTGGTGTGATTTGAATTTTATGTCATTGGTGGGCATGGGATTTCTGGATTGCTTGAGTATTTCAGGTATATTCGTTTTGGTCTGGTTAGTTCCATACATGGTGAGTCCCTTTGCATTAGTTAATGAATTGTGCATGCATGGTGTTCGATAAAATGCCATAAGCATAGGTGTTTTGTCTTGTTTATTTGTTAATGCATGCATGTTGTTCGATGAAATGCACATTCTACCATTTATTTCTTTGCAGGTTGTACTTAGATTATAAGCTGATTATGGGAATATTGAATATACATGTTTCATTCCTTCATAGTAGTTTTTTGTGGTGCACGGCAATGTTCGATAAAATGCATTTATATTATATGCGAAATACAGAACATTACATTAAGCAATTGCATAAAATCCATAAATTTGAAGTCACACCCATGACACAATATGAGGAGGATATGCTTATTACATGTCGTAAATATCCTCGTCATTAATCAGTCGGAGTAATTCATACCTTCATCATCGGTTGTTGGGCACTCTAAAGCAAGCGCTCTATCTTCGAAATCGAAATCCGGCGACGGTGTTGGGCTTGGCGGTTTCCACTCGGTGAAGATGCGGCTCAAGTAGATCCAATTCACCTCACCTTCTTGACGGTAACACATTAACTCTGGATTTTCCTACACCGTAATTTAAACAAAAAATTAGTTCGACAACATATAGCACCCTTTAATATAAACGGTATAGTTTTTTACCCTTGCGATTTTTTTTCATGTAGCTTTTGAGGCTTCCACTTTCCAGACCAATCCATATTGAACTTGGGTGACATCCTCTCTTTTCCAAAGATTGTTGAAATTATTGTAACGTTATTCCCACTCTCCAAGCTTACGACGCCATTCTCCAATCGAGATGACTGGCCTCGAGTAATCCATTGAGTGTTTTGCTCCATGAAGCATCTCCTCTCCGGTATGACCTTGAATCCATTCCAAATGAAGAGCACCTAGCGCGATCTCCTCCACACGTCGTGACCATACACCCGTGTAGAAGACTTCGTCTTGAGAGATTGCTCTTATGGGTGCCATTTTTTGTAAAGAAATGAAAAGTTGTGATAGTTGGCATACATCCTATCCTTTCATTTTTATAGCTCCACATAATTAAATCATTTTTGTTTTTATTCAAAGGCATTGAAAGCTGCAGCAAGTTTTTTGTTTTTATACCTCCACACTTGATTCTCAATTATTTAACATGTATGTGGTTGTGAAGAATTCACTTTACCTATTGTAAAGTGAAAGTTTTTACCATGGCCAAATTGATATTCTACAATACTTGACACAATAAAGAAGATTTATTCATGGATGTGCAAAAGATGATTTGACAATGAAAAAAGTACAATAATTTTAGTCATGGCCAAAGTTAAATATTATACAATGCTGGGACAAATTTTATCCTCCATATGGTCGAAATAACAACCTCAGATCATCGTACAATGACTCAGATCGATTTTTATAGACCGCTGCTAATGGGCACTCCTGAGATATATAAAAAAATCAATTATTATTTTTGAAGAATATATTCTATTTTTTAAGAATGATGACATTTGTAAAACTTACATTCAATTTCTGCTGCCACCCCATTTTATTTTTCGGTGTTACCTTCCCAGTGATGCCGTTGTAGTTGACGTCGTTGTGAGTCATCAAATAAGTAAATGTATTGTACCTCAATCTAAACTCCTCGACTTTCCGCCACAATGAAGGAATGAGGAACTCTTGCCCAATTTCTCGAAGTATGATTTGTTGGACCTTTTGAATTCCGGTGCGGTTATTGTTGCAGCCTTGAATCCAAAAATCTTGGAGCTACTGCTGTTTCAACAATTGAAGGAAATATACCTCAACTTGCTTTGTCCATAACCCATTTTCATCGTCGAAAAACTCCTGCCATTGCTTACAATAATTTCTGCCACTCATATTTTTGCAATATTTACTAATGGCCACGTTGTATGAATTTATAATGTAAGAACCCCTTAGAAAGAAATGACTATTCAACAAGTGACAAGCACAGGGGCCATAAATTGACACTTTTGCATGCATGTTAAATTTTTTACATTTCCTACATGGAATCATTTCCAACAGTGATGTCATTTCCAACATGGGAATCATTTCCAACATGAAATCTTGTGAATAGCTACAACATAAATCTGGAAAATAAATTGCCACTAATACTTGAATATTAAAATGTGTTATGGTACACTGTACACACCGGCTCCATTAATTTCAAATTCTAGCGAAAGACTTGCAAGATGGGGTGCAAATACAACTTGGATGCGATGAAAAATTTTCGTTTCCGCATTTTTTCCTTTGCGATCTACAACATTTTTTTCTACAAAGCTCATGAACAATCGCGTGTTCACACTTGCCCAAGAAATACCCAATGCAGCTTGTACATGTCTTCCCGACGTCATTAACCATTCACCAATGCGGAATACATCTGAATTTGGAATAACATCTGTCACTTGATTTGTAACAACGACAGCTATACCAAACTTGTATGCCATTTCCCTTAGCTTAGCAGATATTTTGAAGAATAAATGCATTCTCTCCTTCAACCTCTTTGAATTGTTATCGAACACTCCTCTAAACAACGAAGCAACAGAGTCGATTATTATGAGCCGTATATTTGAATTAGGAATGTTTCCTTCAAGTCGTGGTAGTATGTCTTCAAGGGTTTCGATACTTGCAAGTGATTCAATAAAAATTTGGTCGAACACCTTCTCGTCGTGTAGCCCTCGTTGGAACGCTAATTGGTGAAGATGCCACATTGGGTTTGGCATGTCAGTGTGCAAATAAAGACCCACTCCTTCGAGACCGCCTTGATTCACCGGAAGTTGCACATTTAGTAACAATTGTAGGGCGAATTGAGTCTTCCCCACCCCGTTTTCACCAACTATTTCAGTGATCATACCGCACGGAATCCCTCCATCAAAGCTCGCATCGAGGTGCGGGTAGCCGGTGGTAAGCATCGGTATAGGCGTATGACAAACGGGGATAATGACACCCAAATTTTGCTCTAATTCGTTCTCCATTATTCCTTACCTTCTTTTTTAGTGATTTTGTCTATGCATGAAAGATATAATCTTATTCATTCAACAAATAAATAATTGTTATGACTCATTAGGCGTAGGGAACACAAGCATGCTACAAAATGCACGCATTGCCATTAAAAACAAGCACGCCTATTTTGTTTTTTCTGCATTATTTCGTCATATCTCTCTGACCATCTTTACTTTGAAGGAATCTCCACTATTTACTTTCCTTTGTCTTGTTATATCATAAATAGTGGACTGCTACCAATACTCTGCATTAATTAATTGATTTGTGTTGAAGGAGGCAATTTCAAGTTTGTTTCCATGCACGTACACACGTTATTTGAAAATTAGATAGTTGCCATTAAAAACAAGAAATCATCAACGACTTAATACACTCCGGCTCAAGGGTCCGGTGAAAAAACAAGTCGCTACGTAGTTAAAAACTGAACTACACTGAAAAAACAAGTCGCTACGAGATGAAATATGACACCACTACGAAGAACACACCACTGAATATTCTAATATCTTGTTGAAACCTTGCTTATTCTTCTCAACCACCTTGGCTGTGGTGAATTGCATGCACCTTGATGACCCCTTCCTCGTTATCAAAATCGTAAGCGGAGGGTTCATCCATGCCAACATCACATGGGCACTGGTCGGGCAATAATTGGTGGCCTTGAAAAATAAACGTGTAGTAGAACAAGGGCTTCTCCTTAACCCTATGAAATTCGGAAAAAAGCTTCTTAAATTGTGTGTTCATTCGTATCTGGAAATACCGATCGCCTCCTTCCTTGCCCTACAAATAAAGATGACGTAAAATTAACACCAAACTTGTCGATTACAAGAGGCATCACACAAACAAAAATTTACAAAATAAATCTGACCTCTACCCGTCGATTATGCCCGAAAGGGAAATAAAATGGTGGAGAGAACACCAAAAACTCACCACACAAACGACCTTGATGCTGACCCGAGTTGGATTTTGCTGTGGTTCTCCTCCTGCCGCTGCCGCCGTCGCCATCTTGTAAGTGTTTTGCCTTCTTAGTTTGTGGTTTAGGTTTAGGTTTAAGTTTAGGTTTTGGTTAACCCACATTTATACCCAAAATAGGAAACCCACTTATTAAAATAATATAAATACATTAAAGTCCCAACCATATAATGCAAATACCAACCGGTCAACATTGAATGGGTTTGACTCGTGGGCCCGGTGTTGCTTGTTTCCAATAAATGCCAAATTAGAAGAGTATTGAAAATGCCAAATTAGAAGTAGGGCTGCTTATTCGGTTAACCGTCCGGTAACCGACCCGAATTTTCGGTTAACCGAACCCGAAATTGGCGAAATCCTGTGACCGGAACCGACCCGAAGTACATGTTCGGTTACCCGCTAACCGATCGGTTCGATTAACCGGGTAACCGATTAACCGACTAAATAACCGGTGTTGTGAATTCACGGTTAATCGGGAAACCATTCGGTTAATTACCCGAATACCGGAAAAAACCGACTTAAAAAAAAACGAATACAGTAGCCTTAGTTTTCTTTCTCATCCAAGATGAATCAGAGAAAGTTACAAGCTGCACTTTATCCGGATCCATATACATTGTAGACAAAATAATTTAAAATCACTTTGCTGAAAGTCTCAATCAAATTTAATAATAAGCGAGATAAGAAATTAGAAGCAATTGTTGTATCAACTAATGTAGACTCCTATCATTTTCAAATCCTCACAACATTCAAAGATATAAAATTAAAAACCATTAAAACACATCAAGCACAGGGAAATAAAGCATCATAAAGAAGGATTATGGTCCAATTTTATCAAAGGCAAACCGAAAAAACTAAAAAGATTAAAAAAACGAGAAAGAGGAAAATGAAGATCGAAAGAAGAAAGGTTGGTGACTTGGTGTGCGGCGCGTCGACGTAGTGAGAGAGGTACTGAGGTAGGGTTGCTATTTGGGGGTTCAAAATAAAATAATACATAGTATATATATTTTACTGATTTTCGGTTATTTGGTTAACCCGATTGGTTATCGGTTATAACCGATAACCGAAATTCTTCACAACCCCTAACCGTAACCGATCCGGAACCGGAAAAAATCAGTTAACGGGTAACCGAACTGAATCGATTATTACCGGTTACGGTTAATAACCGATTAACCAGATCCGAATAAGCAGCCCTAATTAGAAGAGTCCAAATTGAAGTTGGCCATGGAGTTTGTACGTCGGCCATGTCTCAAAAGATGCGTACCAATACAATTTGTAAAAGGCCGTGCATTATGTTGTGACAATTAGTAATAGCCTTCTTTTTTTTGGATCCCACACAAAATTATTATTAATTCTATCATAGAAGTCACATTTCTTATGTTATTCTCTACATAAGACTTCTTAAATATCAAGGGACGGAAGACTTAGAACATGGATCGTGGTACTAGAACGTTGGATGATATCAACATATTACTTGTTTCCATTTATTATAAGTTTGATTGTTAATAATGTAAATCGCCAATCTAATTAATTGCATAGATGTTAATCGCCATGGCAATCAAGTTTGTTGTGAGTGAATTATTAAAGGCTTCAATTAATTTGGCGAAATTGAGTGTTGGCGTTATGCCATTCGTCTCACCACACACACTATAACCTTGTTTCCAATAGACTTAATTGCACTGTTCGTATTTGCAATTGCTATTTTGGTAAAAGAATCGTTTGACTTTTCGCAGTCGACTAACAACGGATGTTGCAAATGTAGCAAATGTTAAAGAATCAACGCTTATATAAGATCCACATATATTGAGTCTTACAATTGTTAAATATTATGAGGCCAATTTAGTGGAGTATTGAAAAATAACTAGCCATGGAGTTTCTTCTATATTTATGACACTTCATGTTGGCCGCATTCAATTTTAATTCAATTGACCATGACAATGTGAGTCCTAAGTGGAAAAGGTGTAATTAGTCCCAATAGTAAGATTACAATGTACATTTCAAATATATCAACATAGCTCTTCTTCAATATCAAGGGAAGGAAGACTTACAACATTGAACAATGTACTTGAACATTGGAAGATACTAACATAGTAGTTGACAATTTGTTATAAATGTACATTGTTAAACTTCTAAATACATGGATGTATTCATTATACACGTATAAACATTGTACCAAAATGACCAATCTAATTAATTGGATAGATGACAATCGCCATGCCAATCAAAATTGTGGTGGCTCAATTCTTAAAGGCGTCAATGAAATTGCCAAAATTGAGGGTTGGCGTTAAGTTATTCTTCTCACCACACTCACTATAACCTTATTTTCCTTATACTTAATTACAATGTTCGTTTTTACAGTTGCTTTTTTGGTAAAATAGTCGTTTGACTTTTCGCAATCGACTAATAATGGATGAAGCAAACCCTACGAATGCTAGAGAATCTATGTCATGGCGGAGAAGGCTCACTTCGAACGAATGACGAAGAGATTGACGGTCTGTGTGCGAGTTCTTTTCGTTCTTCTTTTGCTCTTGACTGCATTTCTCATCTTCTCGAGAAGAGGACAGCAATGTCGGTTCAGTCGACTTCAAGTGGGTCGATTGATGTAGGGTAAGCCGTATATCTATATTGCGCAAGAACTCGATATGTTTGCAATGGAAATTCAACTTCAATTTTAAATGTAAGGAAGATATTTGTAAGCGAGAGTTGAATGCATGCAAGGTGTTTGTGAAATGTCTTATATGAAACCTCTACCATCAATGGCATCTATTAATAAGGCTAGATTTTGTTGGAGTTTTTATCGCATGCAACGTGTTTGTGAAATGTCTTGTATGAAACCTCTACCATCAATGGCATCTATTAATAAGGCCAGATTTTGTTGGAGTTTTTATCGCATGCAACGTGTTTGTGAAATGTCTTGTATGAAACCTCTATTATCAATGGCATCTATTAATAAGGCCAAATTTTGTTGGAGTTTTTATCGCATGTAACGTGTTTGTGAAATGTCTTGTATGAAACCTCTACCATAAATTCTATCCGTTAATCATCAACGATTTTGGTGGGATTTTTAATGCATGCAACGTGTTTGTGAAATGTCCTATATGAGAGTTCTACAACGAGTGGCATCTCATCTACATCATTTGTAGTGTTGTTTTAGGAAGTCTAAGTAATTTGGGTGTAAAACTTGTAGTTTACACATATATTTCGAGTTTTCAACGCAACGTATGTTGAAAGTGGGTCAATTAAAGGATACAAAAATTAAGCAACTTCAACACATTAGCTCGTGTTGGATATTTTTTAGCAACGAGCAAAGAAGTTGTCATTGAGCTCATAATTATTTTTGACGACTTAATTTTGTAACAGGAGCAAATAAGCTGTCATTAATTTCTTCATGTCAGCGACCAAATTCATACAAAAGATTTCTAACATGTTCATCAAAAGAGTGTTCATGAACAACACAACATATCCTCTCCAAAAATAGCTACTACTTAATAATGTTTACATGTAGCAACCTACAGTATATTACATCAAAATATACATCGTCATCTCCATTCATTTCTTCACCCTGGAGTTGAAGAACTCGGCACAATAGTAATCCCTGCACATCTTCGAACTAAATACTTCGGAGGACAGGTACGAGAGCGGACACCCCACAGCCAAACACTCGATGAATTTGATCGAATAGATTCCACAATCGTGACCGTTCGGCTGCTGTGGAGTGTTTGGGTGTTGAACGACATCCCAGACGTCCTTCTTCGGGCCTATATAGTGGGTCACACCAGCCGCACCACACAACCAATTCAACCTAAAAGACATAAGTACAAACTCATCCTTCACTGCCCACCACCTCCGATCAGTTTGGCACATGGAATCATACACTACAATCGCCTGGTCTAGGATGCATATCTCATACGCGACAAAGTGATTGTCAAAGACATGTCCAATACCAAATACCCGATCTACATCTCTCCACGGTTTTCCAAGAAGATCAGGCCTCCTACCGTTGGCATATGTCATCAAATAAGTGCGATATAGTGTTACATCAACTTGCCTCATATACAGCTGCAAATATAAGGTCACAGTTACAAATTAATGGGGAGTATGTTACTAAATCATGAAAAAAAAGACAATTTGGGAGCAAAATATTACCCAAAACCAGTTTTCAACTACGGTCCATCGCTGCAGGAATAATTGCGGATGCAAATTTGCTTTGTAAAGCAACAAGTTCAGCAAGGCATCACAATTCTGCAAAAATTTTAAAATGAGGACATGCAAAATAAATTGCAACAACATAACATTATTTATGTGAATACATATACTACAAAATTCAGAACATACCGTAGTCGACAGCTATGCGGTTTTCGATGTCATTGTCTCAAAAAACCATTACCCAACCTTATACGGGCAAACACTACGGGCAAACACAATTGAAGAACCAATGAATGTGGTAGCAATTAGATGATAAGATTAAAATGACAAAAAATAAAACAAAATGTACATCTCCTGCTTAGGTGGTGAACGATACCATGTCAAAAATGGCTCCACGAATGAATCGTCATATTACTTTAGAGGATCAAACAATCCGTCAGCATGACCAAACCGGGTTGCAACCGTCTTCGACGTCCTCTGCTTCGGGCCACTCCTCTTAGGCTTCAATGACAATGAACTTTCACTACTCGAGGATATTACCAGTGGGTTTGACCGAGTGTTGTATCTCTTCTTCTTTTCCACAACCTTCAGCAATCCCTGCTCCTCTTCCACAACATCTTGAACCACAGTGTTAATCTTTGAACCAACAACCTCCACATCATCAATATGCACCTCAGCCACGACTGGTCTCTCCATGCCTAAGATATCATAGGTCAAGTCATCCACTAAATTGGCAAGCTTCTGCTTATCCACTTCCACCTCTTGTGCTCCATCATCTTCCATCACCAACTGCTCAAAACCTGCATCCTTGCCATCATCATTAACTGCCCCGTCAGCATGTAATGCAGCCTCATCATCATTTGGTGGATCAGCATCATCCTCTACTCCATCGTCTGCGGCATCATCATCATCTACCGCATCATGATCATCCTCTACACCATCACTAGCATCAACATCATCATCATGGACCATTGTAATTTGTCCATTCTCATCCACACATTTATCCTCCAAATCATCCCTTGTATGCCTAACAAATGAAGCACGCAATTCATCTAAAAAAAGTGCATGCTTGGATGATATCGAATGAACATGACAGCTCATTAGTTTCTCATCATCTACAATGCAACCATTAACATTGTCATCAATAACTTTCGGTGTACATTCACCTTCTGCAAAATTCCCGTCTTCTTCTTCTACACTATCCAACCCAACCCGCATTTCCTTCATCCCAAAATCCCTACTGCTACCCATGTTTGGATTCTTACAAAAACCCTAAATAAACTCCAATATAATGCCAATATTTTGATTCATTATACCCATCTTTCCATTCATATAACCACATTTCTGATTCATCTCCCTACAAGATGCTTCCAATCTACCCATCCTAAGACTCATAGTATGCATGAACTGTCTTTCTTGTGGATGAAAACCCCAATCAAATTCAAATTCCCCACCAATCAATGTCAAACCCAATCAAATTCAAGATACAAAAAACCAATGAATTCAACAGCAATCAAATTCAACACAAATCAAATATAAATATATCATTATGACCAAATCTCACATTGGCTTCCGGTGTGGAAACGGAGGGGAACGACTGTTCAGAATGACGATCGTCTTCGGCATTACGAGGTGCGTTTTGACCTACATCAACTGTTGCACACCGCAAAGTCGGGACGACGCTTCATAGAGCATTCTGCAGCCTCTAGAATCAGGTTCCTCTTCACTGATTTCCTCTCTGTAGGCTCGCCTTCCTCATCCACGACATGTTGTTGGATACCATTATCTATGACATGCTTCCTCTCCTCCGACTCTGACTCCTCCTCTACCTCCAACACTGCTTGCTCATCCAGATATGTCTCAATGTTGGATAACAACACCTGCTCTTCATTCGAGGCAACAAGAGGGTGCTGCAAAAACAACCATTACAATTCATCAAATTCAAAACAACATAAAGAACCAAAAGAAATTATAATCAAGGGTTCAAGAAATCTGTACCACTAACTTTGCCCCGTCAAGGAGCGCCTGCACATTCTTATATGTCCATTGACCCAAAGCCATCTTCCAGCGGAGAACTCGCGGATACAAATTCTCCCAACCGTGGGGAATAGAAGCGCATGTAGCCCCGACTGAAGGAAAAATCTCGTAGATCCAACATTGAAACACAAATAGGAAGCAAAAGATCTCGAAATTGGATTTCCCACTGTCCGGTTTCTTCACTAATCGCCTCATCCTATCACAAACCTTGTCAAACTCGTCCACAAAGTACTTATAGCTAAACAAACCCCAAGGAAAATCCTTCAATTTTTGCAAGTCATCACAGACATGCAAGAACTTCACATCCAATTTCTTTACCTCAGTGTCGCGAGGAAACAAAACCCCGTAGATAAATAAGGCATGGGCCAGCTTCAAGCAAGTCTCCCCACCCCCAGTTCCACCTTCACTGTCTTCAACAACTTGTTTGAAAGCAGCCTTAATGAGCCTCATAGTCAGTGTTTCAACCTTACTGAAAGAAGTTTCCCATAATGTAGAGGTAGTGGGAAATTCTTCAAAAGGACCAAAGTTCAAGCCGGATATCAAGTAGAAGTCCCTAGGACCGAACACTACCTCGGAGTTATTGAAATTAAACACCAAAATTCCTTTCCAGCGCTTCGAACGGTTCAATAACTTCATGCAATGGTAGAATACCTGACACTGAAAGTTTTGAGAAGAATGTTGTAAGTCGAGTAGCTGCCCAAATGGTCCATCTCTAAACTTATCAAAATTTTCTTCGTTTAGGTTGTCACTTATCATTTTAATGACCGCCTCAAAATGGCATCAGGCCGCCACGTTAGCACCTACACAATAATTATCTAATATCAATTCCAACATGCCTCAACTTAACCAACATTAATATTAAAAAAATAGAAACCAACGCACTATAACACACGACATCAATATTAAAAACAAACAAAGCAACAAATCCACGACATATCATCAAATCTACGAAGCCACAACAACCAAATGAATGCACACTTATAATATTGCTCAACAATGCCTTCAATGATTTGGAATATTCTACCATTTCACAAAAAAACTCGAGAAATCACAATGTATTCTACCATTTCACAAAAAAAAAATCAAATACTAAGAAAATGTATCTTCCGAAGGCATGCTACCTAATTCAACCAACAATGGACAAAAACTATGGAATTCGATGCTTCAATAAGCCACACCCTTCTCTTTTCTCCTTCTCCTTCTCGTCGTCGTCGGAATGAGTCTCTTCCTCGTCGAAATCGTCGTCGACTACACTTCTCCACCACCGCTCACATCTATCTCTCTTAAATGTTACATACCGCTCACAACAATGGCAATCGTCGACTCACCACCTCTCTTGTCTTCTCGCCGTCGTCGGCGACGGAGGAAAAAGAACTCCTCGTGGAAATCTTCGCCGTCCGCCTCTCCAACTTCTTGGTATCCCCTCTCTCTTCCCTTCCCTCTCTCTCTAAAAACTATTTTTATTTCGGATGCATTGTGAGAGGAAAAAAGTTAATGGGGTTGACCAAGATTATTACCCTATTTTTTTAATCAATTGTATTGTGTCCAAAATAAATACATGGTCTAAAATCAATCATCATTAATTTAAATTAATTATATAACAACTTCATTAAAATTAGCCTTATACTATGTTTTAATTTTAGTAGCCATGCTCTATTTTTTTTTTTTTTTAATTCGTGGGAATTCGCAGCCGCTACCTTTGGTGCGTACTGAGTAAACCCCCGTCCTTGTGCAGTAGCCTATAAACCACACAAGGCAGGCAAAACCACACCTTCCAAGTAGAGGTGGCCAAAAAATCGGAACCGGTAGAACCGAACCGGCGGTTCTGGAACCTGAACCGAACCGCCGGTTCCTTTTTGGAACCGAGAACCGTCGAACCGTCGGTTCTGTTCCGGTTCCAAGAATGTGGAACCGAGAACCGCCGGTTTCGGTTCGGTTCCGTTTCCGAACCGGCGGTTCCTCATATTTTTTTTTTATTTTTTATTTATTTTTATTTATATTTATATCATAATTCATATTATATCACTTAAATACTAATATTAGATTGCATAAATATATATTTATAATATAAAAAAGTAGCAAAATATAATAAAATACATATAATTAAAACTTCGGTTCCAAATTGGAACCGGAACCGAAGAACTGGAACCGGAACCGAAACCGACGGTTCCGATTTGGAACCGGAACCGAAGAGGTATCCGGTTCTGTTCCGGTTCCTCCGAAGTGGAACCGAGAACCGTCGGTTCCGGTTCCGGTTCGGAACCGAAACCGAAGTTGGCCACCTCTACTTCCAAGTACATGTGAGACAGGCTCGACCTATAGAGCCGTCAATGGGGATTAAATCTAAGACCTCTCAGTCTCAGGCAACCCACTCTACCACTAAGCCATCTCCAAGGGGACTTAGTAGCCATGCTCTAAGTCTTATAAACTATTGGCCATGAAATAATTACTTTATTATTTTGGTAAAATCACTAACCAATAATGAAAGCCATGGTGACAAAATCCTAATTCGCCAATTTTTTTTTTAATTATAATATTATAATATTATTTCCTTACTATTAATATATAATTATTGCTGTCATTAAATTAATTAAATAATTCAAAACAATTAACATTAATGAATATTACTACACTAAACAATTATAAAGACCTTTACATTAAATAATAAAAATTAACAAAAATAAGCAAAGTAACAAAACTCACCAAAATAACGAGTTCATAATAAACAATATTAATAAAGTGCACTATGTCAACAATAATTAAACATTTACATATAACAATAATTAACCCAAATATAATTAAGAACTTTAATAATAAAGTTAAAGTAATTAAAAAAAAGTACAACACTAAAATATAAAATAGAAGATTTGGGGAAGAAAAATGACAAAAGTACACATTGTTAGTAAAAGAAAATGACAAAGGAATAGTTGCCAACCATGATTGGAAAAAGGAAAAAAAAAAATCAAAATTCAGATTTTTGGAATTAAAATTAAATGAAAAATCAAAATAAAAATAAAACATCTACTTTAAATCTTGACCATTGGCACATTGTGCCTGATGCATTTCGGACGGTATAAAGAGATGCCCTTTTCTTCTAGAAATCGAAAGAGAAAGTGAAGTGCTTTTAGTAATTGCGAATTTCGAATTTCTTTCTTTTTTACTAATACTGAGACGATCTGCATCATTGGAGACTATTAGTGGTCTCCAAGGGGTGCTCCAGCACTAGAGCACCCTTATAGACCTTTACCCATGCATTCCAACGGTCTCCAAGGGTGCTCCAGCACAATATTAAATAATTCTCCATTTCTATTTATTAAATTAATTCATGTATTTGTAAATAAATTTAAATACACTCATTAATAAATAATACGAATTTTCCATTAATACTTGACAATTGAAAAATTACATGCCGCACACAATAAAAAAAAATACTACATAATTAAAAAAAATTACATAAAACTAAAATTACGGAAAAAAAAACTACGCCCATTCCCGCCGTTGCTTCACCTCATCCACCATCATCTTGTGAACATGGAGCTACTCCGGCGTCATAAATCTCGTATCCCTGGAGACAACTTCCACGTCGGTGGCATATTGTCTCTGCCGAACAGCTTCTTGTCTCGCCCGAGTATTTTCTAGCTTCGCTTGAGCTGATTCCCGCAACGCCAATGCGATCTCATGCTTGGCCTCAGCGAACTGGGTAAGTCGGAAGGTATATCGATCCATGACGGATTCGAACTGGACGACCCCTCGACCGGCTTCTTTCCTTTGGACCTTGCCCTGGCCCTTGCTGCATCTCGACCCTCCGGCCGGGGAGGCGCGCTTTCTCCTTCGGTGGACTGAGCTTCCTCTGCGGAGGGCTGAGACGCAGAAGATGTATAGTTGCCCTCCGCCGTAGTCTTCGTCCTCTTCATGGAGGGTACGTCTGGAAAATTGGCGAGGAGGAACTTGGGATTGTCTTTGAGATGTCCCAAGCTGTGAAATAGTGGAAAGAAGGGCTTTAGGTATTTTGCTTGTAGATGGCTTGGGCCTCGGATATCACCATCCCGTCATCGGCGCCGCTTTGCCGGCGAGCTTGGGCTTTTTGGAAAGCGATAATCCAGGCTTTAACGGCGGTCTGGATGCGGCCGAAGAAGCTCCTCACCATCTTCTTATTCAGATCCAAGTTGAACTTGGCGTTGAAACGCTCTTGGACAACGCCCCAATATCTCTCACCGGACTGGTCGCAACCGACGATGGAGTTGCAGGTCTCCTCCACCCAAATCTGTGCCAAGTAGATGGCTTGTTCGTCGGTGTAGTTGTGCCGCTTGACGCCCTTGACAGGTACCTCATTATCTTCCTCGGCAGCGGCGGCGGAGGTGGCGATGACTTTGCCCTTGCCCTTCTTTTTTCTTCCTCCGGCAGCGGGCTGGGACGGCGCCGGTGCCAAAATGAGGCGATCATCGGTGTTTGTCACCAGACTGTCAGTGTCGGGGGAGAACGACGGGTACTATTCGGCGGAGGGAGGAGTGTTGAGGTTGATTTGATCAAGGCCCGCCCCCGTGAAACCATACATGTCGTCGGACATGTCGTGAAACCACGCCGACGAAAATGGGTTGTTGGGATCCATAATTTTTTTTTGGGATGAATTTGTTGGAGAAATGAATAAAATGAAAGAGATGAATGAGATGAAGAGGTGTTGGTGGTGGAAGGGATGAATGAAATGGAAGAAGAAATGATGTATTTATAGGTGTAAAAAATGAATAAAGAAAATAAAAATAAAAAAATTCAAAATCTAGCTATTTTTCGCCCGTTGCCGGCTTTCAAATCAACCCGTTGGCGCGTGGCTTTCACGCGCCCGCCTTTTTTATTTTTATTTTATTTTTCGCTCCCGCGCGTGTATTACACGCGCTTCTCGAGCCATGCTCGAGCACTCGAGCCCTGCTGGAGCTGCGCCGCTCCGCCACACAGCTGCCTCGAGCCACCCCTATTCGAGCACCCGGCTTCGAGACGCGGTGCAAATAGCCTGAGGTCCCGCGCTAAAAGCACTATGTACTACGGCTTACCCTTTAACGGCCGCATCGATCTTTTTTTTTAATTCCCACTATTTTAAGGATGGAAAACTGGAAAAAAGCATTTAGTTTTTTATTTATTTGGACTTTGGACCACATTATTTTTGGTGATGGTGATGCGTTGGCAAACAGTTTTGGTATGCTTATTATTGAGTTTTAGGGATATTGTCTAATATTAGGTGTGCCATTTCTATTTATTTATTATGGTTTTTTTGTCAAACTGCTTGATTATAATTATGCGACTTCCATCAATTAATTTTGAGTTAGGTCATAAATATAATGCTGTGCTAGAATTGAGTTGTGTAATCACTGACTGCCCCAAAATTCTGAATGAAGAGTGAAGTCCCCCAAATTCTTTTCTGCAACTATAACTACAATAAAATTTGTGTGCGTGTGTTAGCCTAGTGGTAGTGAGGTTAATGCCCGGGTCAAAGGTCACGGGTTCGAGTCCTCCATCACGCGGTATTTAAAATTCCTTGTAATGTTGTTAAAAAAGAAAAAGAAAAAAAATAGCTTTTACTTTAATAATTCATCTTATTAATAATAGGAAAATAAACGGTGCTCCCCCAACGGTGCTCCGTTCTGATTTTTCTTTATTCTCGTATTTTTTATATTATTAATTCGTAATAATACACATATATTACTCATTATATTCATATAATAATTTCTCATGCCTCATTATTAATTCATAATAATACACATATATTACTTATTATATTCATATAATAATTTCTCATGCATCATGTATATCTGTTATTACTATCTTTATCTATATTCTTCACACTTCCTTAAAGCTTTGTGTATTATTAATTTATAATATTATTCTAAAAAAAATCATAATATTAATATTATGTATTTTAATTTTTAATAGATATATATTCTCAATTTATAAATAACATTATTAATAATATTCTTCTAAAAAATCATAATATTAATATTATATACTATATTTTAATTTTTAATAGATATATATCTCAATTTCTAAATACAAATTATATAACCTCATTTTCATCATTAATTATATGTTTAATAATTATAAAAAGTAAAATTATTTTTTAAGTTAGAGGGTGTTTGGCTAAGCTTTTAAGCTCCTTAAAATAGCTTATAAGTTCTTCATTATTAAGGATTTAGGAACTTATAAGCTGTTTTAAGGAGCTTTTAAGCTCAGCCAAACACCCACTTAATCTATAACTAGTAGCATTTAAGAGGCCAATTGAAATTTTGTAATCGAAAATATGTATGAAAACTAAATAAATATATTTAACTAATATATCTACTTGAAATTCTTTTTATCGTTCATTCATATTTTTCTAAAATCTTTGAATAGTGTGTGCAATACTCATATCACATTGAATCTAATGTATTAATAGATAGCTAAAAAAAGAAAAAGAACACATATTGAAAATGTAAATATATCTTTGCCAGTATTTGGCTATAAGAATAGAGATACTATAAATTTATTATAAATCAACGAGACGATTCAAACCAACGAGATGATTCAAATAGACATAATTTTTTTTTTTTGAAATGTAAATATATCTTTCTCGGCTTTTGGCTAAGATCAAAGGTATCAATTTATCATTGTAGTTGATATTATTTTTGTAGTGTTCAGATTTTATCGGGTACTCTCCAACAGGTTTGCGATGGGTATATAAAATAAAGTCACAAATTTAATGAAGATGTAGAAAAACTATAAACAAATTTAGATTTGAAAAATATATAATCACAATGCAAATATATATTTCTCGGCCTTTGGATAGTATTAGAGATATTAATGTATTATAAACCAACGAGACGATTCAAATAGACTTAAAAAGAATATTTTTTGTTAATTTTAGTTAATATTAACTTTGTAGTGTTCAGATTTTATGGAGTACTATTACCCAATAGGTTTGCGACGAGTATATACAATAAAGTCACTATTTTAATTGAGATGTAAAAAAAAAATTCTAAAACAAATTTTGAAAAATACATAATGAATGAGTATGTAGTTTATTGTCATTCATAATTATAAATTTAGATATGTGAAATATAATTAATTTGCTAAGTTGATTTATAATTAACGCAAACAACATAACAATTTCTAAATAAGATATAAAACTATTTTTAACTATAAGTCTGTTTTTTGAGAGAAATTCTAGAGAGAGAATGAAGGCGAAGCGTTGAGAAAGAAAAACAATTTTTTTTGAAGTTATAATGGTGCAATCTGTTGTTTGGTTTTTATCGTTTACAAGATGTTCCCTTGCTCACATTGATGAAATACAATATTATTTACCAAAAAAATTATTTTAAAAATACATTATATAAATAAAAATATAAAATTATTTTCCGTCGAGTCTCGACGGGCTACTTACTAGTTACATAAAATAAGACGTCAGAAAAACTATGAGAAGAATTAGTAAAATAGAATTGAAGTATGCGTGATTTTTTGGAGATAATTCTCATATTCTATATCACTAACACATTTTTTTTCCTAACATAAACTACTACTCGTAAATAAAATAAAAGTCAAAGACTGAGATTAGGGATGTCAATCGGGTACGGCGGGTACGGATAGTGAATATCCATACCCATACTCACGAGCCAAATACATACCCATACCCGTGATGGGTATTTTTCTCTACCCATACCCACCGCCCGCGGGTACCCGCCACCCGTTGGATACCCTCGTATTCGCCACCTGCGGGTACCCGCCTACCCACCACCCGCGAATCGAAATTTAATCAAATAAATTACAATTTAACACAAAATAAAAGATTAACCACCAAAGTTCAAATCCATACCAATATCTGGCCCAAATATATATTATATACATTATATAATAATCGGTAGTAGTCGGGTATTTCGTGGATATTTCTCGGGTATTTTTAGTGGGTAAATGGGTATCGTGGGTATGGATAGTAACTATCCATACCCATACCCACGAACTAAATGGATAGTATTTTCTAACCATGAAACTATCCATGGATATCAAATGGCCCTCAAACTCGCACCTATTAGGATCGGGTACCCGCGGATAAATTGCCATCCCAAAGGTCGGTGCAAATTATTTTCGGCCCAGCCCCGATCCAAAATATCACCGATCGGTTAGTTTATCGGTTTGCAAATACCAGGTCGGCCGGTCGAACCGACCGGCCGATGCACACTCTAGATGAGCCGAAAGTGGAGAGATATTTTCCCAGCGGGGTGTCTATATATATTCAGGGGTGTTTTAGTCATTCGGTAATAATCCTTTGTAGGTGGATTGAATTGTGAGACAAAGCGCCGCTTCTTTTTCTTCTTCCTCCTCCTCTTCACAATGTATCCTGGTTTTAACATGCTAATCATATTTTCTGAATTAACTATAGTCAAAGCTAAGATTTTTGAAATATCATCTCGCCTAATGTTGTTCGTATGCATCTCTGTAACACTTTTTTGATGTTTATTTAACTCTTTCTCTTATTTTCTATAGCCCAAAAACCCTTATACATACATCATTCCGAAGCGAAAATTCATCAAATTGCTGCCGAAGTGTGTTTTAATTTGAGTTTAGGAAGACAATGCATATCCTGCAGGGTTTAATTGAAAGCTCGACGGCAATAACCTCAGCTACAACTTCATTAGTGTTCTTGAATCCTAACAAAGCAGCAGCGGCAGCTTACATGAGTGCTTTTGTTCCAATGAGTGTCAACATGAATTCCTTCAAGAACACGTTGCTCAGAGCTCCTCCGCCTCATTGCAGAGCTTCTTTGGAAGTTCAAGATTCTTCTACCAAGTAATCTTATGTTATCTTTTTCCTGCTTTTGCTAAATTATTTTTAGTTTTCATGTTGTTTTCATCAAATGTTCCTGGTCTGACTTATGATTGAAAGTTGAAACGATTTTTTCTAATGTTTATACCGTTGATAAGGTAAGAAATTTTGATTTTCAAGCTTAAAGGAAGATTCTTGTCTAGAGTGATTTGTAGTTTTCTGGTGGGATGCTAGTTTTTCACTGATTGGGGTGACATGTGATTGTGTTGCTTAAAATTTAGTAAGAAAAGATGTAGATTAGATGCGCTTTCATTCTTGTTGTCTTCTCTAGTATATTATTAGAATTTAAAGGGAACTTCGTTCGCCGTCAAATTGCTGCAGCTTTAATTTTTATTATATTTGATTTTGCTTCAGCGGTACTGAGGTACCGGTCCATGGGTTGTCGGAAAAAGTTGTGGGTGTTCTTGGTGGAGGACAACTTGGTCGTATGTTGTGCGAAGCAGCTTCACAGTTGGCAATAAAGGTGGTCATACTAGATCCGATGGAGAATTGTCCAGCAAGTAATTTATGCCATTATCATATGGTGGGAAGCTATGATGATAGTGCTACAGTTGAAGAATTTTCCAAGAGGTGGGATTGTATATCGTTTTGCTTTTGAGTGAAAAGGAAAGTTTGATATACTAATTTGGATAATATTTGTAGATGTGGAGTGTTAACTATTGAAATTGAGCATGTTGATGTTGCTACTCTCGAGAAGCTTGAACAACAAGGGGTGGATTGCCAACCTAAAGCTTCAACGATTCGAATCATTCAGGTTTTTATTCTCTTTGATAGGACCATGGACCTTGAAGCAGTAATGAATATTTCATGCTATATGTATCATTAACATATTCTATTCTTTGTATGATAACTTATATTTTGAACAACATGTTTGCCAACAGGATAAGTACGTTCAGAAGGTCCATTTTACTAAACATGCAATTCCACTGCCTAAATTCATGCAGGTAATTCCAGATCAGCAGATAAATTGTACATCAAAATTCAAGTTGTATATTAACTGAAAAAATAATTAAGTCATTGTGTAACAACAAATCATTTGTCCCATGGAAAAATTGTGTAGATTGATGATCTTCAAGGTGCTAAAAGAGCTGCAGAACTATTTGGTTATCCTCTTATGATTAAGAGCAGAAGGCTGGCTTATGATGGACGGGGCAATGCTGTTGCTAAAAGTGAAGAAGGGATTTCTTTGGCAGTAAAAGGTATTCAACAAGTATTTTGATTGCTTTGTTTTCTATGCTGACATGCTGGCTATACTGGTCATATTACGTATTCCGCTTCGTTAATTAGGACGTTCTTTGTTTACTTGATTCTGATTATTGTGTTTGCATAATCAATAGATAGCTTTTATCCTGTGCGTACAAATGGACAATATTTTTTATTTTTATTTTGGTCCTGAAAAACATGTTAATTGAATACTAAAAAGTAAATGTGTTGAACTGAAATAAGTCTCATGTAGTGAACTTAGTCACACTTGATAGATCACAGTCTTATTAATGACACCTTGTCGTAATATATTGTACTACTGCACATAGTATGCCGAATCTATCATATGTTCATTCTTTCATTGTATTCACAAAGATGAGTCAAATTTTTATGAACATAACTGTGACAATAAGGAAAGATGAAATTTTGTGTTGGATTCAGAAGTGGTAACGAGGCAGTTGGGAAGATGAGCACTATTTGACCGGCAGTTAAAGTCAAAATTTAAGAATTAGATAACATGAATGGTGGATGTATGGAGTTGTATTAATGGAGCAAGCCGGGGTTATCATAACTAGGCCGCATTATGTGAAGTTTGTCTCAATCAAAACTCTCAGTTCAATAAAATAATAGAAAATTTCATCAATAATAGATCATTAGGTGTTGAAAATTAGATGAAATTGAGGGTAAACTATTGCCGAAATGAAAAACGTCAATGTAATAATACAATGCATAAACAACCAGATATTAGGAATTCCATTACAAATTAAATAGAGTTACACTTATTTTTTCTGATAATATATCGACTATTATCCATTTTCAGCCCTTGGAGGATATGCTCGTGGTTTATATGTCGAGAAATGGGCACCATTTGTAAAGGTTAGCTTTTGTGCAGCTTATTTCAACTAGCATACCCTTGTTTCTTTTACGCATAGCTTATTTTTCTTTTCTGTTATACATTGCACTGCAAAACTGCAACTGTGTTTTGATATTTCTTGTTTTTCCTCTGTGAATGCTTGTTATGATTGCACAAACTCCGTAAACAAGAAAAGAAAAGGGTTTAGTTCCCAACATTGAAGGCGTTAGTGTTGATAAATGCTAGATTTATATCAGGATTAGACTATCTTTTTCTGGAGGCATATATGCATTCACAAATTTGTTTTCTTCTCTGTTGATTTAACTATCTTTTTCTGTCTATGTACTTTATTAAAAATGTTACATGGTTTAGACAATTTTGGGCAGAATGATAAACTCTTAATGTTCATAACACAGGAGCTTTCTGTTGTTGTGGCAAGAGGAAGAGATAATACTATTCTATGCTATAATGTTGTCGAAACCCAACACAGGCAAGCTAATTAGTCTTTTTGGATGTTGTTTTAAATATATGTAAGTCTTATGTTCATCTTGAAATTATTGCTGGACAAAGTGTACTATTTACTTCCCACTCTTCCTGCATCTTAAAACTAAACATTTTTACAACTTATTTATGTGCAGCGAGAATATCTGTCACATTGTCAAATCACCTGCCAATGTATCTTGGAAGATTCAGAAACTTGCAACAGAAGTTGCTTACAAGGCCGTGAGTTCATTGAAAGGTGCTGGTATTTTCGCGGTTGAGTTGTTTTTGACAGCTGATGGTCAGGTTGTACATTGATCTTGATGTGAACATCTAGATGATGAGTCGCTTTTGCAGCACTTCATCCTTCCTTTTTGTACTCATCCTTCATTCTCCTCAGGTCTTGCTGAATGAAGTGGCCCCTAGACCTCACAATAGTGGACATCATACAATTGAGTCTTGTTTTACTTCCCAATACGAGCAACACTTAAGAGCTGTTATTGGACTTCCACTTGGTGATCCATCAATGAAAGCTCCAGCTGCCATCATGTATAATATACTTGGTGAGGATGAGGTAATTCTATTATTCTGGATATGTGATTATAGTGGTGTGAGCCTATATTTATGACACTTTTACAACTGCTTAGTAGAACTCCAAGAAAATGAAAAAAGAAAAGTTGTCCGTATGGCCCATAAATTGAACATTTACTTCAAATTTCAAACAGAAATGTCTCTTAACATGTTTATCATCATATGCTACTGCATTAGGTTACAAATGCAAGTTTTTTGTTGATGAAACAAAATAAGGATATGAGGAATGGATAACTGGATTGTTTTGGCGTACTGCATTATTCTCTCTATGATTTTATTACTGAATACTGAAGTTTATTGGTTTTGAAGGTTGATTAGATAACTATCGAAACGTTAGAAAATAGATTGAAAAATAAATCGTGTTAATAATGGATCAGGTGCTAATTTGTACAATACTGTTAATATATCAGAAAATACCAGATTGCTTAGGTCATTGGCTCCCTGAATTTTAAAATGAACATCACTATTGCTTATTAGTCTTTACATGTGCTTAACTAATATTGTTACAGGGAGAAGCTGGTTTCCTTCTTGCTAATCAAGTTATCGGAAAGGCATTGAGGATTCCTGGTGCCACAGTCCACTGGTATGACAAACCAGGTTGGTTACCATTGTAGACCATTGTAGAGAGTTTTGCACGTATCATATTCTTGTTTTGTTGCTGTACATATTGTAGTAACATTTCATTATTCCAACTTTTTAGAGATGAGGAAACAAAGAAAGATGGGCCACATTACTCTTGTTGGCTCTTCTATGGGCATTCTTGAGACACGACTACAATCCATGTTGGCTGAAGAAACGGAAGATGACCAGCCTGCAGGTCAGTTCCATTGCTTAAATGTATCTGTAGTTATTTGAGTGATTACATCTCACGTGAAAATGGACATTGGCTTCTTTTGGAGGACTTTTTTCCGATATACATCTCTCCAGTTGAAATTCACATTAGCCTCTGATTTTTTGAAAATTCTTACTACTGCAGTTGCTCCTCGTGTTGGAATTATAATGGGCTCTGACTCTGACCTTCCTGTCATGAAGGATGCTGCAAAGATTTTAAGAGAGTTTAATGTGCCAGCTGAGGTTAATTACATTATCTCATCTCTATAGTTTCTGGTGCTGGCTTACAGATAATTTTTACGTAATATAGATGCATTTTCACTCTCGTGAATGTTATTCTACAGGTAAGAATAGTTTCAGCTCACCGAACCCCTGAAATGATGTTTTCCTATGCTTCCTCTGCTCGGGAGCGTGGTATCCAGGTTATCATTGCTGGTGCTGGTGGTGCTGCTCACTTGCCAGGTACGTTGTGTTTGAGAAGGACAAGTTGATTTCATCATATGTATTAGAGTACGCACTTTGTGACCTTGTTCGCTTGATTAGGCATGGTAGCTGCGTTGACCCCCTTGCCTGTAATTGGTGTTCCTGTCCGTGCATCTACATTAGATGGGCTCGACTCTCTCTTGTCTATCGTTCAGGTATAACTTTTTTTCATATCTTTTGCTTAAATTTTGGCTATTGCTCAGCTTCTTTACTAAGAGTTTCGTAGGTGTATAGTGAGGTAAGGATCCAAAGATGTGAATAAGAATACAGATCAGATAAGTAGCCGTAGATTTTTGAAGAATCAAATCATGTTTCTATATCTGATCTACCACACACTAGCCTCTTACAGGGGTGATGTCAATTGTGTTAGTGCTCGTGATTGTATTGTCCAGTCTGAAAGGCTATTGTACCCTTAACGAATCAACCTAATCAGCTGGTATTTGTTGTCTGTGTTTTTCAGATGCCAAGGGGAGTTCCAGTGGCCACAGTAGCAATAAACAATGCAACCAATGCTGGTCTGCTAGCAGTAAGGTTATTAGGAATTAGTGACATTGATTTGCAAGCAAGGTGGGGCTCTCTCATCTCTTCTAAACCTTAAACGTTCCTTTTGTTCCATTTCTGCGGTTACTAATAGTATGTCATATACCCTTGTTATAGGATGGCGCAATACCAAGAAGATAGAAGAGATGAAGTTTTGGTCAAGGACGAGAAGCTCGAAAAAGGTGGCTGGGAGGACTACCTGAATTCATGACTTCAATTCTCAACATCGATCCTTCAAACAAATTTCAAGAACTTAGCGGATAACGCGGCATACAGTTCTTATTAGCATATCACATAGGCAAATGGTACACTTAGGGCCGTTTACTTTTGGGTTATAGATTAGATTCACAATACATATGATAGACTATTCGAAGGATTGGATGATCAATCAAATTCAAAATTGTTCAATCCATCAAACCATGTGGTTGATTAGCCTAGATTGATTTTATGTATCTAAGCTATCACCGAAAGTAAACTGCCTGTTTTTTTCCCCTTCTGTGAGTTGACGTCTTATGATTGCTTGCAGATTTACAATTAGAATTTGCCCTTTGATTGTAGAGACCTCTGTTGATTGGAGCGCATTTGTCATCAACTTATCATGTTACAGAAGGTTAAGATGTTAGTATTAGATCAAAACATTTCATCAATTTCTTCTATGGATTTTGTGTTATGGCTATCAACTTCATGACCCTTTTTTCGAGTTTGTCGTACGTTTTTTTTTTTCTTTTTTTTTCCTTGTACGGTTTACCTCTTGGGAGCAGTTTGCAAGCGATTGGATATGAGTAGGGTTGGTGGCATCACTAAAAAAAAGAAGAGTCAAAAGTTTAGAGAACAAAATGTGCAAGTTTGATTTGTTGTTCAAACAGTGTAGTTCGGAGTAGTTGATTCGAATTATTGCATCTAAACGGTTTGATTCAATATTCTTAGGAATACTATATTATAAACAAAGCACTTGTCCGACCAGTATGAAGTAAGGAAAAATGTATACTAGTTAAAATTAAATTCCTAGGATAATCCAATAATATGGTCGACATCAATTCATCTACTTTAATTTCATAATTATTTGACCAAACCATAATATTATCTAGTAATATGGTCGACATCAAATTCATGTACTTTAATTCCATAATTATTTGACCAAACCAGATTTGTTGGTGTAAAGTAATCTATTTTATTCTCTGATTGCATTGTGTTGCATGAAGAGCATCCACTACAGGGGTTGAGTTAGACCTAGGTTAAAACACTGTGAAGCGTGATTTTAATGATTGGTGGTGTTGAGTTAGACCTAAGTTGATTTTTCTACTACAATGGGGTTGAGTAAGATCTAGGTTGAAGCATTGGGAAGCGTGATTTTAATGATTGAATAGATTTTATTTTGTTGTTACTTTTTTTATTTGTAATAAATATTATAAAAAATAACTTAATTAAATTCAAAAAAAAAATTAATCAGAAAATTAAAAAAAAAATTACATCGGACCAATGGGAACACGCCACGTGTCCCCATGTTGCTGACTGGCGGAGTCGAAGGGTGTGTTGAAATTTAGACACACCCTTCGACACACCCTTAGACACAAGAGTGGGTCTAAGCTCCACTATGGCTTAGACATAGGGTGTGTCTAGCGGAGCTGCGCCTAGTGCCTTCGACACACCCCTTCTACACCCCTCTTTAGAAGCCCGTAGTACATGCCCTTAGGCATACTGAACGACATCTGCTACCTTCTCCATAATATAATGGGCTTTGAATTAATATTAGGATCAAGAAATTCATCTCTATATAATTTTCTTTTTCTTCTAAAAGACATTTATCCAAGGTTTACTATTATTATTATCTTGAATAAAGACCACTTTATAATCTAATCGAGGTAATCAATAAATATTGTATAATTGAATATTGTTTTATTATGAGGTAATAGATCCACTAGTTGCCCGGACGACCTAGAAATTGCGTAGAGAATTCAAAGCGGTCGTGAAAAGAACGAAAATAATTCTGGTCGTGGTAGAGGACAAAATCATTGTGGTCGTGGTGGAGGAAGAAATGCAACAACATAAGTTTATTTATTATTTTGAGTTTTGTTTTGAACTGTTATCCATTTCGTTGTTTTTTAACTTTATGTTTATTTGAATTTTTGTGTGTTTTAAGTTTATTTCTTGTTTCAATCCATGAATGAGATTACATTCCTGAATCCTTGTTATCTGATATATGTTCTCATTCTCAATGGATGAATTTTATTTCAATCAATCAGACAATTTATCAAATATATTGTGGGCAAGAATTTTATTTACAAAAAAAAAAGGATTACATGTAGCGCTTCACATTATTATTATTATTATTATTATTATTATTATTATTATTATTATTATTATTATTATTATTATTATTATTTCTTTTTACTTTTCGTTTTGCTCTTATATCTGATGTAACATTCAATTGGTCCATGAAAAAAATGAATAAACCAAGGAAAATCCTTAGTAAGTATTCCGAAAAAAAAAAAAGATATTTTATAGGTGGTATGGTGTCATACTATCATATATGTACCACAAACACATAAACATATATGTAATCCTAAATTGTATTATATAATTATTTTCCATGAATAAACAAATAATGAAAAAATAGAAAATTTAAATCCTAAATACATTGTTTTTGCTTATTAACTACACGTAAAAAAAAAATTGAGGAAGACAAGTAAATAATAACATCTAATTAAATAAAAAATGTTATATACCTCGAGTATAAAAGGGTTTGAACTCGGGATTTGGCGGTTAGTTTTGATGAACTTTGCCATTTACAGCAACTTAAAATAGAGTTATTGTTTAATTAACAATGCAATTCAATTATAGTAGAGTTAATCGATGACAGTATGATATTATTACGAGTTCAAATAACTTAAGTTAATTGATGACAATTTGATATTTTATGAGTTGAAATCACTTAAGTAGAGTTAAATCACTTATAGTAGAGTTATTAGATGACAATTTGACACATTACAAGTTATATTCACTTCTAGCAGTGTTCAAATATGAGGCGTCGTGTAGTGTGGTGCAGAGGAGACCGCAGGAGATTTCAGGGCGTAGTGTGTCATGGCTTGCACATGATAGGGGTGTTGTGTGTGATCGCACGGGAGGCCGGGGTGTTGTGTTTGATCACACGTGAGGTCAGGGCGCCGCGTGTCATGGCTTGCACATGATAGGGGTGTTGTGTGTGATCGCACGGGAGGCGGGGGTGTTGTGTTTGATCACACGTGAGGTCAGGGCGCCGTGTGTCATGGCGCGCACATGATAGTGTGTGATCGCACAAGAGGCCGGGGTGCTATGGCTTATAAATGGATAGTTGAATAAGTTGAGTTTTTAATTTTATTTTCAATGAGAAAGAAGAATTTGTCACTGTATGAGGGAGAGTAAATCAAAATCTGTTGAAATTAATTTTGCTTCATTATTTGCTTCGCCGTATAGGAAGAGTAAATAATATCTTATAGTAGTATAATTATAAAATAGATATGATTTGGATATGAATTTTGAAACAAATATTTTCCTAATCTCCTTCCTAAAATTGTGTAAGGGTAGAATTGTATACACAATAATTAAGGAAAATTAATTATTTTATGGAAAACTCGAAAATAGGATAATTTTATTAAAATGACCCCATTATAGCCCAAAATCACAACCCTAAAATTAAAATGTGAGGAGAAATAAGGGTTTCACTTGTGGATAGTTATTGAGTTGATAAAGTTAAAAGTAAAATAGACTGTGTGAGATCTATTTCTATAAATGAGATAAACGATTTTTTCATGAACACTTATAAATGGCAAAGTAAACAACTATTTCATTAATGAAGAGAGTATATATAGTATCAGCCGGAAACCCTTTTTTTTTTTTTTTTTTTTGACAAAATTCAGAAACAAACATAAACAAAGGAGTAATGTAAATGATAGTATAGCACATCCCTATTTTTTTTAATACATCCAAACAAAGAATAACACAAATTTATATATTAAAAGGGTAATGATAAATGGACAACTGTTGTCCAGACAATTAATCGGTTTTAAGTTTGAAAATCGATCCAACCAATATTATTTAAAACCGCCGGTTTTTTTATTTTATTGTTTTACTATTGCATCCCTTAATTAAGCTCGAAGGAAAGGTTGTGCTAAAGATTTTATATAATTGATAATCAATTAATAAAATTATTTACAAAAAAGAAAATGATGGGTGTAAGGAATTGGTTGGACCGGTTTTGAAGAAGAAAAAAATCGGAGGTTTTAAATAATATTAATTGGATCGATTTTCAAGCCTAAAATTGGTAGTTGTCTGGACAACAGTTGTTCGTTTGTCATTATTGATATTAAAATTAGTAATAATAACATCGCTTTCAAATCTTATACTTCCCATAGTAAAAGGAACAAGGAATTAGGCTCTTGATTAATAAAATCTTCACCATATTGTAGAAGGCATGCATGCATAACAAATAACAAACCTATGTATCTCTAAAAAGGTGCATAGAAATACATGAACTTTGGTCGACCTTTCATTTTGCACATGATTTTTAAAACTTTTTCATAAAAACACCGACTTTCAATTTTGTTCAATTTTTCTCAAATTTTAAACCCCACGTAAATTGAATCTTACTAATTGGTGCTTATATGGCAACCAGACATATGTCGGCCTTTTATGTCTGAAAAATTAAACGAGATAATTCATAGAAGTTATGTATGATGTTGTTTCATACCTGAATTACATTCTTCCAAAATTTTCTCTTATGCAAATTACGAAATATGTGACAATTTTATGGCGAAATATAACAAAATTATTTACATTTACATTATGTAATATTTCTCATCTTAATCTAAAGAGTTCTGATTCAACAATATACGAGATTTTGTCAAAAAATTTTGTATTAGGAAAAAAATGAACAAAATCGAAAGTTGGTGATTTCATGGGAAAAATTCCAAAGTCATGTGCAAAATGGAGAGAGAATAAAGTTTGCCTATTTCCATGCATTAATTTTTCCGTGTCTAATATATAAAAGGAATTAAAGCCTTAATGTCTTTGGGGAAATCTTCAAACTTGGATTGAGATAAAAAGTTGAGCCCAAAGTGAAGGAAACCGAATATAGTTTGGGAAACGCAAGAAATTCCCCAAAAACCAATGATCGCAAAGAAATAATGTGGGCATATCACTAGAGAGAAGAGACCTCCTTGTGGAATTTTGTACTGTTTTTCACCCTCACTTCTCAATGTTGATAGAAGATAATGGTGGTAGAAATTGCCACCAATTCCCACTAAAAACATTGGGATTCCCACGTATTTGAGATCAATTGCTGGCTCTTGGAGTGCTAGCATTAATTAATTGTAGAGCATAAATCATGGTTGATGAGGAGAGGAAGTAACTCAATGAAATAGAGGTCATGGTTTGGACTTCCATCAACCCACTATATTTGTGGATGAACAGTACCTAATTACCATTACCAGAAATAATTAAATACAAAGGCTTCGTCGATTAGGGTAGTAAAAATATACTACTATATGGTTGTGGAGTGGAGGTAGAATTTGTACCTCAAAAAGCCTCTTGAAGAAATGTGTGGTGATAGCGGAGCGGAGCAGCGTGAATCTGAGATCTTCGAGGGGGAAGGCAAACTGAGAGAATACTCCGGCGAGTAGTGCCGGAGTATAGGTGCCGATCATCCCTAATTTGCCCGACGCTTTAGGTTTCTTCTCCGACGCGCAGCTTCGACTACTGCATACTCTTCCCCTTTATCTCCACCCAGCCTGCGTTGCTCATCGACAGAAAACTGATCGCCGACATCACCGTAATCACCACGCTCGCCGCCGGCGGGTATAATAACTTCAGCAGCGCTATAGCCGTATGCATGAAATAAAGGAGGCACAAGAAGGAGATAAGGAAGCTGCTGAAGCAATACATGTTGTGCATGCAGAGGAGAAGGAAGTATGCCACGTCAGTTTTGATCTTTGATCGGCACTGTACGTGAAAAGCACAATCCGCACTATCTTATGGTGTGAGGAGTATCCACGTGGAGAAGGGAATGGCGTAGAGATCACACTGCTCTCTCTTTGTATCTTAGCTCGTCTTAGCTAGCTATAAATAGAAGATAGAAACTACTGTTACATTAACTTTTACCATTCTATTCTCTCTGTATTGTACCTGAGATTTACATCAATGAGAATTATCTTTCCTCTCATATAGTCACTAAATTCAATATGGTATCCACAACGGGTTAAGATCCAATCATTTTTTTCTGTAATTGTTGTGGCAATTAAGTATGGGAAGAGCAAGGAAAGTACAATGGAGTGCACTTCTTCAGGAAGAAGAAGCTCATGATCGCGATTCATCTGAAGAAGAAGAGATGCAACAACATGCTGAGACTGACTCAGGAAGAAGAGATGATGCAGAATCCTCTGGTTCAGTGATGAATGAATCGCAACTGAAGGAGATATTAACGATTCACACATCGGACCATCCAGGTATTCAGCTTGTATCCTCTCAATTGAATGGAAACAACTACTTAAATTGGAGCAAATGTATGCGATGCGCTATAGGAGCTAGAAGTATGCTGGAATTTGTTGATGGAATCCTTTCTGAACCACCGATTAATTCGATCTATTATCGTAGTTGGTTGAAGGCTGATCACCTTGTGCATTGCTGGATAATCAATTCTATTTCGAAGGAAATTGTGAATGCTTTTGTTCATATAGATAGCAGTAAAGCACTTTGGGATGCTTTAGGTCAGAGATTTAGTAGAAGCAATGGACCTAAAGCATACAAGTTAGAGAGAGAAATCATATCCTACACGCAAGGCAATCAATCTGTTATGCTATATTTTAACAATTTGACAGCATTGTGGAATGAGCTTGATATGATTTTGCCACCTTTGGATTGTATTTGTGGTAATTTGTCTGTGGCAAATAAAAGAGAAGAAGAGCGGAAGTTGATGAAGTTTCTTCATGGCCTAAATGATCATTTTGAAAGCACTATAAGTCAGATCCTATTGCTGGAACCTCTGCCTTCGGTTAACAAAGCTTATTCCATGATCCTTCAAATAGAAGAGTAGAAGTCTATTAATGAAGTACACACTGATATTCATCATCCAGTCACTATGAATCTTAGAAGCAATCATCAATCAGGGCATAAATCTGGTAATTCTGTTGGTTCCAACAAAGGATGCACTCCACAGTTTGGAAAGAGCAGTAGTTTTAAATTAAAGAGACTGACTAAAGAGGAGAAAAGAAAGCTGAAGTGTTCTTACTGTGAGGAACCTGAACATGAAGAACCAGATTGTTTCAAGCTACATGGATATCCAAATTGGTACAAGAAGCTAAAGAATGTTAAAAGAAAAGGAAGGATAAATCATGTTGACACTCCTTTTGACTTTGAAGAAAATGGAAACTCTGGTCCTTCTGGAGAAAAGACTGAAATGACTTCAGATATAAGTCGATTGATTCAACAAGAAATTGCTAAGTGCATGGGAAATTTATTCCAAAAGCAAGGTACCACACAAGCTACAAGAGCAGATATCAACATGATACAAGGAGGAGACAACAGTCAAGCATTGGTTGAAGGACATTTTGCTTTCAGCATTATTGGGAAACTCAAGCCAAATGCTTGGATTCTAGACACAGGAGCAAGCACACATGTGTGCAAGAGCTATAGCTTGATGCATGGAATGCATAGATTAGTTGTTCCATCTGAAGTTTATCTGCCCGATGGAACTCCCAAGGCAGTATATTATGCAGGAGAAGTAAAACTTTCAGAGTTCATAACTTTGAAAAATGTCTTGTATGCTCCTGAGTTTACTCACAATCTAGTTTCCATGGCTAAGATGTCAAGAGAGTCTGGAGTTAGATGCATGTTCTGTGATACTCATTGTTTGATCCAAAGAGTCAAAGGTGATCAGATTCTTGGGATAGGGAAGGTGATTGAAGGACTGCATATTCTTGAGTCTTTGGAATCTCAACATATAAATCAAGTGAGCTTGGACACTGGAAATGACTATGTCAGTTGGCATTACAAGTTTGGTCATCCAAGCCTTGCAACGATGAAGCACATGAAGATTCTTTCCAGACAAATGAATGCACAAGAAGAAGAAACCATGCTTGGATGTGAGGTATGTTTTAAATCAAAGCAGTCCAGAAATCCATTTCCTACTTTGCATAGAAGATCTGAGGGATTCTTTGACATGATACATGCTGATGTCTGGGGTCCTTATAATTGCTCAAATGTCACAAATACTAGATTTATTTTGACAATAGTAGAAGATCATAGTAGAAGTATATGGACATATTTGATGAAGGATAAATGTCAAGTTTCAACACTCCTTACTGGTTTTATTCTCATGGTGCAAAATCAGTTTGGTTTAAGAGTCAAGAGCCTAAGAACTGATAATGGAACTGAATTTGTAAACAAGTCTTTATTCAGTTTCTGTTTAGATCAAGGAATAGTGCATCAAAAGTCATGTGTGTATAGCCCTCAGCAGAATGGAATTGTAGAGCGCAGACACAGAACCTTACTACAAGTTGCAAGAACTTTGATGTTTCATAATTCTGTTCCTAAGTACTTCTGGCCGCAGTCTATCCTAACAACCACATGGTTGTTAAATAGAACTCCAAGTAAAGTCTTAAATTGGAGTTGTCCTTATACTTTGTTGTTGAAAAGGGAACCAGATTTTAGTAGGATGCAACCTTTTGGATGCTTGGCATTTGCAGTAAATTTATCTCCAAACAGAGATAAGTTTGATGAGAGGAGTTTGAAATGCATATTTCTTGGATATACATTAGATCAGAAAGGATATCTTCTCTATGATATGCATCACAGAGTTCTTTTTACTTCAAGAGATGTTAAGTTTTTGCCTAAATCTCCAGCTTATAAAGGCACTACTCCATCTGATTTATCTGATGTTTGTGTTCCCAAGTTGATGGAAGTTGATTCTCAAGTTCTGCATAATGAGGAGATACCTGACTTTCAATTAAGCACTGAAGTACAAAGCTGAAGAGGATACTGATGCCATTATGGAAGAAGCTGACTCTGAATCTGGACCAGTTTCTTCCTCACAGTTTGAAGCAATGGAACATGATTCTTCTACACCTCCACAACAAACAAGAAGAGGTAATCGAGCTCGAAATCCACCTCATTGGCTGCATGATTATGTGGGAAATATGACTTGTTTATCAACAGTCACTCCAGAATGTAGATCATTAACACCTCCAGCATTTCCTTTTATCCAATCACCTGCTTTCACAGCTATTTACAGGACATTCTTGGTGAATGTTGAGTCTATCCAAGAGCCTACTTCTTATGCTCAAGCCAGCAGATCAAGGGAATGGGTTCAAGCCATGAATCAGGAAATTGAAGCACTTGAGAACAATAATACATGGGAATTGACTGAATTACCAGCAGGAAAGAAAGCAATTGGATCGAAGTGGGTGTATAAGGTGAAGCTTAGAGCTGATGGAAATGTTGAGAGACTCAAAGCAAGACTTGTTGCCAAAGGTTACAATCAGCAGTATGGCATTGATTATCAGGAGGTATTCTCACCCGTAGCTAAACTTGTTATTGTCAGATTCTTAATTGCTATAGCAACTAGTTTGGGATGGTATTTGCACCAAGTGGATGTCAATAATGCTTTTCTTCATGATTTTTTGCATGATGACATCTATATGAAGCCACCTCAGGGGTATTCTAAGGCCAAAGACGGACAAGTCTGTAAACTTGTTAAGAGTTTATATGGATTAAAGCAGGCCTCAAGAGAATGGAACTTGGAGTTTTGCAAGAAACTTGCTAAATTTGGATTTACTCAGACATCTAGTGATCATTGTCTATTTGTTAAAGGTTCAAGTGCTGATTTTATTTGCATATTGGTGTATGTTGATGATGTACTGATCACTAGTCCCTCTGCAGCATCCATTGAACAGCTCAAAGTCTTCCTGCAAAAGGCATTTACCATCAAAGATCTTGGAGAAGCCAAGTTTTTTCTGGGGATGGAAATTATTCGAGGTACTGCTGGAACTTTTCTCAACCAACGCAAGTATGTATTGGATCTTATTAAAAGCGTGGGACTACTTGGTTGCAAGCCAGCATCTACACCATTTCCTCAAGGAACTCAGATTGGTAATATCTCTTCTCCTCTTCTAGAGAATCTAGAATCATATAGAAGATTAGTAGGGCAGTTACTATATCTTAATCTTACTCGGCCAGACTTGTCTTATGCTATTCAGCAATTAAGCCAGTTCATATCTAAGCCTTGTGAACATCACTGGGAAAATGCATTACATGTAGTCAAATATTTGAAAGGTTGTCCATCTCTGGGATTATTCTATTCAGCTCGCTCTTCTTTTAAACTCCGAGCTTATGGAGATGCAGATTGGGCTGCATGCTCTAGTTCAAGACGTTTACTTACTGGATATTGCATTTTCTTGGGAGAATCCTTAGTCTCTTGGCGCTGCAAGAAGCAAACCACTGTGTCCACTTCTTCAGCTGAAGTTGAGTATCGAGCTTTGGGAACCACTGTAAGAGAAATGGTTTGGATTTCTTACTTGCTTAAAGATTTTCAGTTGCCAGTTTCACTCCCAATTCCTTTATATTGTGATAACCAAGCCGCTGTACATATCACAAAGAATCAAGTATTTCATGAGCGGATGAAACACTTGGAAATAGACTGCCATGTTGTTCGAGACAAGTTTAAAGAAGGATTTTTAACTCCAATTCATATTTCTACTAAAATACAGTTGGGAGATCTCTTTACCAAGTCTTTGGGAGGACCAAGATTTCGCATGTTGCTGTCCAAGATTGGCATGGCAGATGTCCATGTCAATCTTGAGGGGGGGGGGGGTATAGCCGTATGCATGAAATAAAGGAGGCACAAGAAGGAGATAAGGAAGCTGCTGAAGCAATGCATGTTGTGCATGTAGAGGAGAATGAAGTATGCCACGTCAGTTTTGATCTTTGATCGGCACCGTACGTGAAAAGCACAATCCGCACTATCTTATGGTGTGAGGAGTATCCACGTGGAGAAGGGAATGGCGTAGAGATCACGCTGCTCTCTCTTTGTATCTTAGCTCGTCTTAGCTAGCTATAAATAGAAGATAGAAACTACTGTTACATTAACTTTTACCATTCTATTCTCTCTGTATTGTACCTGAGATTTACTTTTAATGAGAATTATCTTTTCTCTCATATAGTCACTAAATTCAATAAGCGCCGACACTACAATCGCAGCCGCGGAGGTGGTGCTGTTTCTGTGCGTGGAAAATAATTGGAGAGTGTGATGGATATAGGATGTTTGTTTCCTGGTTGAGGAGCGAAGATATGATGAGGGTGAGTGAGAGAGAGAGAGAGAGAGGCTGCAGCTGAGCCATTTCATTTTAAATTTCTGCTATTTTTTTTTACGGAATCATCATTATATTACTAAAATGAAAACGATTCTTGATTTGAAAAAATTCTACATGGCACTCTTTATATTCTTCCATTCATATTTATCTAAATTCTCAAATTTTTGAATTTTTAAATGTAAATATCTATACTAAAATCTTGTGTCCCACATCGATTTTTTAATGAAACTTCACCTATTGAAAAACCTATAAATACTTAGAATTAATGTGTATTTTCTCATCTTTTGCTTCACCACTTTTATTTGGCCAATTAATTTATTAATTGGCCGAATAAATAACTATAATTTATTGTTTAATTTAATTTAATTGGGTCAATTTATTAATTGGTTGAATAGATAATTATTTTTTGTAGGAGTTTTATTTGGCCAATTTATTTATTAATTGGTCGAATAAATAACTGCTATATTTTTATAGTTTAATTTATTTTAATTTGTTCAATTTATTAATTGGCCGAATAGATAATTATTTTTATTAGGGAACCAAATTATTAATTGACAGAATAAATGGTTCCAACTAGTTTGGATAATTTATTGGTTGAACGAATTAAATTTGAAAATAGTCTAATATTTTTTTATTTAATTTGATAAAAAATAAGTAATTTCTAATTTGTCAATTAATTAGGTAGACGGGCCAATTCCTAACTGACGGGTACCTTAACTCGGGATCCCATGACACATTTTCATTCTTTATTCTTATGAATTTTAAAATTTTCATCTTATTCATTTTTTTTTTCATGTATTTTCCAAAATCTAGAATCGTCATAAATTGTGCATTTATAAATCAAAATCGTGGTCAACGGGTTAATTCTGACCCGGAACCGTGGCGGTAGACGAGCCAATTTCCAACCGACACTCGATTTTTTTTTTTCATTTTATGCTTTTTTTGCCATGTATTTTCTAAAATCTATAATCATCATCCATGAAATAATTTTTATGTTATTTGTAGTTGGATTTCCAGCTTTGCATAATTTATAATTTTAATTAACGAATATTACTATACGATTAAGGACGATAACGAATAGTACAATCATTATTTTTATTAAATTTTTGGATCTATATAAATTCTAAATAAATTTTATAAATTACGCACTTATAAATCAGAGTCGTGGTCAATGGGCCAGTTCCGACGCAGAACTGTGGCGGTAGACTAATATACGGATTTTTTTCAGTAAGGAAAACGAATGACTAATTTTTTAATCGGATTTTAAACAAGTACAAGTATATAAATTTCAAACAAGTTTGAATAATCATAAACATATCATCTCAAATTGTTTGATTAATCGTCTCCGTTGGAAAACGTAGAATATGTAGGAAAATTGGCAGAAAAATTACTAACGATTTATCAACCAGTCAATTCCGACCAATAATCGTTTTCGTAGATGGGCCAATTATGTACTTGCGGGACAACTTTTTTAATATATTATATAATTTTGAACTCATAAAATTAAGAATATTTATGGTCAACTTTTATTCTATATTATTGACTAAATAATTTTATGAATCACAATCATTCTACATAAAGTTTTGTAAAAAGGAAAAACTACTAAGTACATAGTGAAACAATTCTTGAAGTTCTATTCTGATTTAAAAAAGTTATTCTCGAAGCTAATAAAAAAGAAAACGAATGTCATCATTTATTTTCTATGAATATATTTGGAAGATAATTATTTATATAATACTACAATTTATAATTAAATTTTTATTTATTAAATATTGTGTGAATATTTTTGGAATATAGTTATTTATATAATTAAATATTAGTTTCAGGTAAAAAGAAAACAAATGTCATCATTAATTTTTTTGTGAATATATTTGAAAGATGATTATTTATATAATTTAAAATTAGTATTGTAGTCAATAGGCCGGTTCCAGGTCGAAACCGTTGGGGTAGACGGGATGATTGTGAAGCGGTGGTTTAACTTATTTTTTTTTCTTAATCTTGTGTTGAATTCATAATGTGGGGTATTTAGGGTTACTTTCATCTTATAGACAATCTTAACATATGTAGTATTATTCGCTATCTATATATCTCTTATCTCTCTCTCACTACTCGCTCCTTCCCATGCCTCTTTTTCTTCATAAAAAGCTAAAAAATTCAGCTTAAGAGTCGTTTTCCTTTGAAAGAGAAATATATTTTTGCCCACATCGGTTTTGTAGAAGAACAGAGCTTTAACAATTATCGAAAGTAATGAGAATATATTAGTTATAATTTTTAACAAACATATATGGGTTTGAGACGTAAACATGTGGTAAAATTACTTTTTCATTGAATTTGAGATGTGTTCAAGGGATATAAATTCTACACACTTGTTTTGGTGCACTGGTTATATACTATACACCCACTTTTTATCCTATTATAGCACACCATCTTTGACTTTTCAACTCACTATTCACACGAGTTAATGTTCACGCTACTGTTCATTATTATTTATTTTTATCCTTTCCAGATTTCCTTTTTCATGTTTTTTTTTTTAATTTCCTACTTTTTTTCTATTTTTTTATTTCCATATTTCTTTTTCTTTTTTTGCTTTCTTTTTTATTTTATTTTTTTATTTTCCTTTTTTTCCCTCTTTTTTTTTTAATTTTCCAGATTTTGTTTCTTTTTTTTTCTTTTTTCTATATTCCAGATTTTTTTGTTGTTGTTATTTTCCACATTTTCTTTATTTTATTTCATCTTTGATTTTTTCAACATTATCGTGACAAAATGTAATGATTGTGAAACATGACGTTTCTTAGTGAAAAAGTTTACTTTTTCCAACGACAATTATTACTTTAACGTTCGACTAAAAGTAGAACTTGTCGTATTAAAAAGTAGATATTGTCGTGACGAAATGTAATGATTGTGAAACATTACGTTTCTTATTGAAAAAATTTACTTTTTTCAACGACAATAATTACTTTAACGTTCGACTAAAAGTACAACTTGTCGTATTAAAAAGTAGACATTATCGTGACGAAATGTAATAATTGTGAAACATTACGTTTCTTAGTGAAAAAGTTTACTTTTCCCAAGGACAATAATTACTTAACGTTCGACTAAAAAGTAGAACTTGTCGTATTAAAAAATAGACATTGTCGTGACGAAATGTAATAATTGTGAAACATTACGTTTCTTATTGAAAAAGTTTACTTTTTTCAACGACAATAATTACTTTAACGTTCGACTAAAAGTACAACTTTACAACTTGCCATATTAAAAAGTAGACATTGTCGTGACGAAATGTAATGATTGTGAAACTTTACGTTTTGTAATGACAATATTTACTAAAAAAATTGAAAATAAAAAAATCTGGAAAAAAAATGAAAAATATAAAAACAAAAAAAGCTGAAAAATAAAATATGTAATAAAATAAAAACTACTAAAACAGTAACCTGGAAAGAAAAAATAAAATGAACAGTGAACAGTAACCGGAAAAAAAAAATGAGCAGTGAACAGTAATGAACAGTGCTGCGTGAATAGTGTAGGTTGAAAAGTCAAACATGGTGTGCTATAATAGGACAAAAAGTGGATGTATACTATACAACCGACTCACCAAAACACACCCCTAAATTCTAAGCGAGTTCAGTAGATTGCATAATCGAATTATTAACGTTAAAATAATTATCAAATAATATTTTTTTTAATCTATCACATATTAATACTATTTAATAATTTTATTAATTTTTATAATTTCCCGTCGATTTTCGACGGATTATACACTAGTTATAGTAATATGAATATTTAGTTTATTTTAAAGTTGCTATCCACTTATAATTTGAACGGGTCAAAAATCTCACTAGGTCATAAACCGAGAACCCCGGATTAAAGTATTCAGCTCACAAAATGAATCCATAAAGAAATTTCAAAATCATTAATTTCAAAAGGGATAATTCCAAACATAACCCCAAATTACTTTTGATACCCAACTATTTATAAATAATTAGTGCTAGTTTGTTGTAAATCTACGGAAAATAATTATTTCAAAAATTATTCACAAAATCGATGTAAGATAAAGGTATTTTTTGCTCTCAAAAAAATTGTCTTATGTCAATTTTGTACTATGAGAATTAAGGTAGGTTTTTCTGATAGCAAATATCTTTTTGTCCCACATTAACTTAGATAAAAAAAGTAATTTTAAATATTGTCAATGTGATCCAAAATATCCTATATTATGAGATGAATATAATTTTTTTTTTTAAAAAGTCAGTTTAATTGTTGGTTCGAAATACGCCCATCTAACTCCAATAGTTTTGTGTCAGAATTGTCCCGTTCCACCATGGTTTTGATCGGAATCGTCCTATCTACTCCATAATTTTGGGTCAGATTGGCCCGTACTATAACGATAAAAGATAAATAAATTTATGTATAAATTTAAAAGTGCATAGTTTATGTAACTTGTTTAGAATTTATAAAGGTCATAATTTAAAAAATAATTGTACTATTCATTTTCATCCTTAACCCGTATAGTAATATTTGTTATATTATAATTATAAATTACGCAAAGTTAGAAACCTGACTACAAAAGACGTAAATATTAATTCATGAATGAAGATTTAAGATCTTAGAAATAAAAATGCATAAAATGAATGGTTTTGATTTTTATAGGCAAATAATAAAAGATATATCAAAGTATATAAATTGCATACTCCCTCTGTCTCACCAAATACGGTCTGTTTTTTTATTTTGGGATGTCCTACTATACTTGACTTGTTTTCTTTAAAGGAAACAATTAGTGTATATTTAGCATTATATTATCATGAAAATACACAAACTTTGGATCAACTTTCATTTTTCCCATGAACTTTCAATTTTCTGTGACAATGCACGAACTTTGAGTCAACTTTCAATTTTTCCATGAACTTTCAATTTTTTGTGTCAATACACGAACTTTGTGTCAACTTTCATTATTCTCACGAACTTCAACTTTGGTCCAACTTTGAGTCAGCTTATGAGGCAATCAAGAGTGTGTAGTCTTTTCGTCCGACGACTAAATTAAACAATCTCTTAATCTCGTACGTCATTATTTAATCTCATACTCCCTCCGTTCAAGAAATGGTTGCCACATTGTGGACGATATGGGCTTTAAGAAAATGGTAGGTAATAGTGGATAATAGTGGGTATTGTTGTGGATGAATAAGGGTTCCACAATAAATGTGAGTGAAGTAGTGAGAAATATAAGGTTAAATATAATCTATTATGTAAGTCTTACTACTATAAATAGAAGTAACAATTATTTCGTGGACGAACTTAAATGACAAAAGTGACAATCATTTCGTGGATATATGGAGTAATTAACTTACCCATTTAAATTGTCTTGATATGATTTTTGGTGATAAAATTTTCTCTTATTTATCCAATCAAGACATTTGGGAAGGAAAAGAAAAATAGCGCATGAATTTGATTTTGGCAAGAAGATTAATGGCACAACTGAAAAATTAGGAAGAAATATGGAGAAATTTTGAAGGAGATGATACTCTTATATAGGAGAAATATGGAGAAAATTTCATCCCAATATATATCGCCCAAAAATCTAACAAGATAATAAAATAAGTTTGTTAGTTTTAAGATTAAAAAACGGAGTATGAAAATATAAAAATATGGTAGTTTAATTTAGTTGACTGAGGAAAAGATTACTCTCGATCGCCACAATTTTGGCAAAAAAATGATCGTGGAGAAAATCGAAATTGGACCAAAGTTTAAATTCGTGAGAAAAAATGAAAGTTGACTCAAAGTTCGTGTATTGTTACAAAAAGTTGAAAGTTCGTGGGGAAATTGAAAGTTAACTAAAAGTTCGAGTATTGTCACAAAAAATTAAAAGTTCGTGGGAAAAATAAAAGTTGATCTAAAGTTTGTGTATTTTCATGAAATTAACCCTATAAAATATTGCATTCACATTACATGGTCCATCATGTTATCTAAACCCTACTAACATATTCCCACTACACACTATCCACCATCTCATCTATAACTTTATTAGCATTATAATATTGCATTTGTACCACACTAAAAACTCTCTTTCTACCTAATATCTTTCTTCTTAGTCTCCGTGTCAACACGAACTACGCCGTATTTCGTGGGATGGAGAGAGTACATAATATTTTTGGTAAGGTAAAATGTTTTCCTTTTAATAATACTGATGATTAAGCAAATTTCAATGCTGACAACGAAGCGCAGTTCAAGTCCTCTAACTAAAATATTGGGGGTTCGAGTCATGTATGCATGTATAACTAAAAAAAAACAAATTTCAATACCTCAATAGTAACTTTGTTGGGAAATTTATTAAAGTTTTGATTGATTCCAAAACCAATTGACCCCAACCGAGTAGATGTTGCCAGATCCTAATGTTAGTAGTTAGGCTCGCTGTTTGAGCAGTGTTAAGATTTTATCTTTACAGGGCTCCAGCTGAAGACGGCAACAAGGCCTCACTCGGATAGAACATCAGTTGTGAGGAAGACAACTGAGCGTTCATAAGATGAGCATTCAAAGTAGAAGATGCAAAAGTCATCTAAGCATTAAAAAAGGGGGAAGTTACGTTCAAGAGAAGTTGCAATTGAACATCAGTTGTAAGGAAGACAACTGAGCGTTCATCACATGAGAAGTAGATAGAGGAAGAGAACATCAGATGAAAGAAAGTCATCCGAGCGTTCGAACCCAACTGATCGGATACAAGAAGGACAACTGAGAGTTCAGTTTCAGAACATCAGTTGTAGGACCTGAACCAAGAAGAACAACAGCTTGAAGTTCAAAGTCAGCTAAGAGTTCACATGTTCAGATAGAACATTAGCTGAAGAACAAGTTAGATGAAGATCGAAAATCTTAACCGACCACTCCTTGATTGGAAGTCTGATGTTAAGATTTGAATTTCAAATAAGGAAGTTACGTGAAGGTTTGACTCTCTGTCATTACCTCATTTGGCCCAACACAAGGCTGTCTCAGATGGAAAGCAGAAGCATGCAGTTGCCATATCCGGAAAGTCTGCAGAGATGAGAGACAAGCCATCGCTTTCAAAGAACAGAGATCAACAGCTCTTCCAACAACTAGTTGATTCTCTCCGCCTATAAATAGAGGCCTTCATTCATTCACCATGACTACAAGACACACACGGGAATTCGAGATAGACAAGTGAGAAAGAGATATTCAAGCGAAAGAACAACTTCATTATGCACTCAAGCAAAACCTCTTAGAACATCATTAGTTGAGAGTGCTAGAGAGTTAGTTTCTGTCCTTGTAGTTTTTGATCCAACCTTGAGAACATCACTTGTTGAGAGTTCGTAAAGTGTTAGATCTTAGCTCACTTCTTGTTCGAGCTATTTAGTTGGAACTCCACCCTTTCTTTCACCTGAAAAGGTTTTAGGACCCTACTCTTCCCGTAACTGAGTAGATAGGTTGTTTAGTACCCGAAAACTAAACTGTAAGGTTGATAAGTACCCGTAAACTTATCTCAACGGTTGCAAAGCCCGCGTAAGCTTTGTGGTTTGTCCAGAAGAACTTGGACTGAGTTGTGTGGACTCACAACTCCCCGTGGACGTAGGAGTTCTCTCCGAACCACGTTAAATCTTTGTGTGTTGTGTTTATTTTCAGTTATCTTATTGCATATTCAACTGACTATCTAACCTGCATACAAACTGCATTCTTTCTCAACTGTTTTGGTTTTTTGACCAACCGTGCATAAAAGCGTGTGTTGATTTTATACAAGTTATTTTCCACCACATTCCGCACAGCACTTCACTTCCAACCGAGTGTTTCCTATTCGGTTGTGATTCCAACTGAGTTGCATTACTCGGTTGCGTTATTTTTTAGGGGGTTGTTTTAAAAAGTCTTATCTGGTGTATTCCCCCCCTCCATACACCAGAACTCGTATCGGGACCATCAAGTGGTATCAGAGCAGTGGTTCAAAAGACTGCTGACTCTGTTTCACAAGGTGTGAATTCGAGGTGTTTTCTTCAGTGGTCAACTGAACAGATCTTTTTATCACGCTAGTGCATATTTGCTTGCATATTTGTTCTGTTGTTGTGTGCAGATGGACGTCAAGGACAAGATCGTGGTCATGTTCTCGGTTGTGAACTATACATCCTGGAGAACTCGGATGAAGAAGATCTTACTGTCAAAGCATCATCGGATGCAACAAGTACTGACATCCGGACCGATCATCATCAGAGAAAGAATCACTTGCACTCCTACAAATCCCAACGATGGGGATGCAACTGTGGAGTTGGTGGAGAAGAAGCCTGAAGACTTCACTCCAGAGGAAGCCAAAGTGAGCCAGTTGGACATCTGAGCTTAGAGCACGATCATGTCCACAGTTGGACAAGATTATCTGCCTTGGATAGAGGAGTGTGAGACTGCCAAAGAGATGTGGGATATTTTGGCATCGCTGAGTGAAGGAAGCGACGAGACAAAGGAGAACAAGTTCTCACATGCCTGCCAAGATTTCGACAACTTTTGTCTGAAAAATGATGAAACCATCGATCAGTTAGAGCTCCGGTTTATGGACATCATCAGAAGGATCCAGTCCATCAGAAGAGGAAAATACACTTTGAGAGAAATCAATCTCAAAGTGTTACAAGCTCTACCGGTTGAGTGGGATACCTTCACTATTATCCACGAGACCCGAGCTGACCTTGGTGAGATAGGAACTGAAAGATTGTTCTCAATTCTAAAGGGAAATGAGTACAAGGTGAACCGACGAAAATCTCAGTCCTCAGTTCAGACGAGTCGACATGAGGATGTTGGTTCAGCCATAAAGTCAGTGGCACTTCGAGCTGACTACTCCAAATCGAGAACATCGAGGCCAACAAGATCTGCGGACACAGCTGCAAAGGAGCCAAGCAGAGAGGAACTGCAACAGAACATAGCCGCCCTGTCAAAGAAGCTAGCTGACATGGACACTCGGTTCGGAAAATACAAGAGGTTCTACAAATCTAACCGAACTCGAGATAACTCAAAGCCTGTGACCAACGGTTGCTTTGAATGCGGCAAGGAAGGACATTTCAAAGCAGATTGTCCAGACCTCTCGAAGTAAGAGAGAGAAGCGTCGAGGGCCAAGCAAGCTGGAAAGAACAAGGCCATGTTGCAGAAGAAGCAGCTGACGACATGGACATCTTCACTGACACTGAAGATGAGGATGAGCTGACTTCCACCAACAACGCTATCGGTCAGGATCAATGCCTCATGGCACTTGGAACCGACCAAGATGATACTGAGGTACACTCTATTCCTGCTAATTTAAATTCTTCCAATATTTCTAACATGCAGGAAACACTGGATGAAGAGTTGGAACCCTCCTGGAGTGACTTTCAAGAACTCAGTGAGGAACTTCATCAGCAATCGGTTGAGTTTAAGAGTCTTCAAGAACAGTTCTCCAAACTTGAAGAATCCTTAACCGAGAAGGACGATCTGATCAAGAGTCAAACTGAAGAGATAGATAATCTCAAAAGTCAACTGAATGCGGTTAACCGAACTAATGCTCCAACTGATGAGGAGTTGACGAAGCAGATCAAGGAGCAGCAAGATCAGTTGAAAAAGCAAGAGGAGCAGATCGACCAGCTGATAAAGAAGTCAGACGGACAAACCGAGCATATAGCTGTCCTCCTCAAGGAGTTGCAAACTGAGAAGGATAACTTAATTAAGTTATATCAGTCATCCAAGATCATTGAGAATCTTATCAGTTACAGCCGACAGATGGATGACGTGTCAGGACTCGGTTATGATGTAATCAAAGATACTGGAATTCCTCCAGCAACATTCATTAAAGCTGTGGAGATCAAGGTTGTCGAACCTAACACAGCTGAGTCTGAATCTCCTCAAAGTAATCCAACCTCCACCTCTCAGCAAGCTCAACCGACCAAGGGAACCACAACTGAGAAGGGAAAAGGAGCAGTGGATGGACAGAATGTTCCATCGGTTGGGACATCAACCGAGGGGGAATGTTCCAAAAGTCAGAAGAGGAATCAGAGGCGTCGAAGACACAATCGCAACCGAACTCAGAATCGGAACCAACCTCTGCATCAACCTCAGAGTCAACATCAGAAAGAATGGAACCGACCCAGAACCGACAAGGATCCAACCATATGAATCAACAGTGGTTCCATCATCAGTTCAACCAAAGGTTCCAACCGAGTCTACCGATAAGGAACAGGTCGAACAACTGGAGATATTCATGCCGCAACATGAACCACCAACAGGGCATGAACAACTATAGACAACATTCAGGGAGTTGGAATCAGAATCAGCCACAAAGATTCCAACATGGCGTCCGACCTCACAGACAAATTCAATAGGATAAGAATCGCCATCAAAACAGGGGGAAAGCCTCTCCTTCGAAAGCTCACAATGGGAGAAATCCAACTCCTCCCAAGAAACAGAACATCACTACTAACAACAAGCCTAAGGATAACCGAGGTGTTGTTATAGTTGATGATGAAGGAAAAGTGATCTGGAATGATAAATCTATCCGAGTATACAGGAAAAAACGACCCATAGTTCAAGGGGGAACTGGTTCTAACCCTCCAGGACCCAACTAAAATTGGGGACCTAAGCGAGTTTCTCTGTGCAGGAACAGGAGAAACAGCTGAGGAAGAATAAAGCTTCACGAACAATGTGGGTGATGGATAGTGGATGTTCGAAACACATGACAAATCTGAAGGATTTGCTTGGGAGTTTCGTGGAGAAAGAAGGAACCTCAGTTACCTTTGGTGACAACTCAAAAGGTCACACCAGAGGTTACGGTACCCTTGAAACCAATCATGTTTCGATTTCTAATGTTTCTTATGTTGATGGATTGAATAACTTGCTCTCCATCAGCCAATTCTGTGATAATGGTTTCTCTGTCAAGTTTGATGCACAGGGTTGCTGGGTTAAAAATGTCGGATCAAAGTAGGTCATATTGTTGGGAAATCGATGAAATGTCTACTATGCTGACTGGAACAGTAGTCTTCCTAACACCTGCTTGTTATCAAAGAGCAGTTCAGATGTGAGCTGGCTGTGGCCCAAAAGGCTCAACCATCTGAATTTTAAGACTATGAACCGACTTGCCAGACAGGAACATGCAAAAGGCATACCAAACCAAGTGTTTTCAACAACACATATCTGCAGTGCATGCCAGTTGGGAAAGCTCGCTAGATCCTCCTTCCGGTTGAAGATAACTCCCTCAACCGACCGAGTGTTACAGCTGATCCACATGGATCTCTTCGGGCCAGTTACACCAAAGAGCATGAATGGCAACGAGTATACACTGGTTGTAACTGATGATTCTCCAGATATACGTGGACCATTTTCATGCGTCACAAGAGTGAGACCCGAGATGAGCTACCCAAGCTGATGGATCGGATATTGAACCAACAAGAAATGAAAATCATCTCCATCCGATCAGATCGTGGAACCGAGTTTCTAAATGAAACCATCATCGAGTACTGCGAGAAGCATGGAATTACTCATCAAATATCAGCTGCACGTACTCCGCAACAGAATGGAGTAGCTGAGCGAAGAAACCGAACACTGAAAGATGCAGCTACATCCATGTTGACAAGCTCAGCTCTGCCAAAGAGATTTTGGGCTAAAGCCATCAACACAGCATGCTACACCCAGAACCGGTCTCTTCTAACCAAGCGGTTGGGAAAGACACCATACGAGCTATGGAGACGCAGGAAGCCAGATATTTCATATTTTCGCGTTTTTGGTTCTAAGTGTTATATTCACAACAATGGGAAGACTCAGTTGAAAACTTTTGATGCCAAGGCTTCGAAAGGCATATTTCTTGGATATGCTGCTCGGATCAAGGCTTATAGAGTTTTCAACAATAGCTCTCGTGTTGTGGAGATAACATCTCATGTTAGTTTTGATGAATCTACCTTTGAGTGCAGGGAACAGGCTAAAGGACGACAGACTGATCCACAAGTTCCACCTGCTCTCACCAGATCGCAAGTACTAAGGGAAAAAAATCTAGCTGAACCATTGGTATGGGAAACCGAGGATGATAATCTATACTCCTCTGAAGATGAATGCGAGGACCCCAGCTCATCTCAAGGGGGAACTCCAGCTGATGCCTCTCCAACTGCATCAGCATCCGAAGCCCAACCAAGCCCGGTTCAAAATATTATCAATGTTGAGGATCCAGAGTTAACAACTGATAAATCACCAGCTCAGAAGAGTCCAGCATCTCCCACAGCTCAGATCATGGAACAGCTACAGTTGGAAGAAGAAGGAAGACGCAACAGAAGATGGTATGAAGATCATTCCTCTGACAACATCATCGGAGATCCAACCGAAGGTGTGCGTACAAGGAGTAGAGTTGCAATTCCAGATTCAACTGAAGAAGATTCCAACACTTATGCCCAATATGCTGAAGAGTTGGCAGTTCTTGAAGAGTTCGAGCAAGCAGGAGATGTTGCCATGATTTCTTGCTTCGTAGCTGATGTACCAGAATCAAAGAATATTGTGGAAGCTCTCAACTGTGTTCACTGGACAACAGCCATGCAAGAAGAACTGAATGAATTTCTACGCAAATGTGTATGGGAGTTGGTAGAAAGACCAAATGGTGTCAAAGTCATTGGATTAAAATGGATCTTCAAGAACAAGAGAGACGCCATTGGATTCACCGTGAGGAATAAAGCAAGGTTAGTAGCTCAGGGATATTGCAAACAAGAAGGAATCGATTTTGAGGACTCCTTTGCACCGGTTGCAAGGCTGGAAGCCATCCGAATCTTTCTAGCCTATGCTGCATTTCACAAGTTCAAGGTCCAGATGGATGTGAAGTGTGCCTTCCTCAATGGTGATATCAAGGAAGATGTATATGTTGCACAGTCTCCCGGTTTTGAGACTGGAGATGGAAGAGTGTATAAGTTGAAGAAAGCGATCTATGGATTAAAGCAAGCACCCAGGGCTTGGTATGACACTCTTTGTGGTTTTCTTCTGAACTCGGGATTCAAACGAGGATCGGTTGACAAAACCCTGTTCACCATCAAAGTTGGAGAAGATATACTTGTTGTGCAAATCTACGTCGACGACATCATATTCGATTCTAAGTCGGAGGAACTGTGTGAAAAATTCTCAAATCTCATGAAGGAGAAGTTCGAGATGTCGATGATGGGCGAGATGAACTACTTTCTTGGACTTCAAGTGAAGCAGTCACCAGAAGGGATATTCATCAATCAGTCCAAGTATACAAAGGAGCTCATCACTAAGTTCAGATTGCAGACAAGTAAGACTACAAGGATCCCGATGAATACTAACTGGAAGATTGAACCTAGAACCGAGGGAAAGCTTGTGGATGCCAGTAAGTACAGAGGGATCATCGGTTCTTTGCTATATCTAACCGCCAGTCGGCCAGACATATCTTACGCAGTTGGAGTGTGTGCACGGTTTCAAGTTCAACCAAGGAAAGCTCACATGTTGGCAGTGAAGAACATCATCAAATATCTGAAGGGAACTGTTAATGTTGGGTTGTGGTATCCAACCGACGACAACATCCAACTGACTGGATACTCAGATGCAGATCTAGCTGGAGATCGGTTGGACAGGAAGTCCACATCTGGACACTGTCAGCTCATGGGAAGCAAGCTAGTTTCGTGGTTCTCCAAGAAACAAGCATGTGTTGCCACTTCTACAACCGAGTCAGAGTACATGGCTGCCAGTAGCTGATGCATGCAAGTGTTGTGGCTCAAGCAACAGCTGAGAGACTATGAAGTTGCTACTGGGCAGGTTCCCATTCATTGTGATAGCTCAAGTGCCATTGCTATCTCTTTGAATCCTGTTCATCACTCTCGGACAAAGCACATTGACATCCGACATCATTTCATCCAAGAGCATATTGAGAAGAAGGACGTATCCATGGAGAAGATTCCAACTGAGATTCAGAGAGCTGATATCTTCACCAAACCTCTAGCCGAAGCACGACTCAAGATGTTATGTGATCTTCTTGGATTGTTGGATCCATTAGATGAGGAACCAGCTGAGGTGAAGAGATAGATATCCATCTGAGGGGGAAGCTCAGATGAAGGGGGAATCTTAGATGCGGATTGCCAACTGAAGACATCAGACATCAGCTGTACAGACGAATTCGAGTCAGCTGATGGTATGCTGCTACGTTGGATCAGACGTCAGCTGAACAGACAAACTCGAGTCAGCTGATGGTATGCCGCAACATAGGAACACAGCTGATTCCGACATCAGCTGGCAGGTAACATTTATGGCTGAAGGTGTCATGTTCTTAAATGAGAATGTTTGAAATAAATTCAAACATTCCTGAGCAAGTCAGTTACATTAAAATAGCCATCATGTCGCATTAAATGTAAAGTACGGCTGAACATCTATAGCCTACTTTATAGTGCGACTGGGCTGACAAGAAAAACTGTACACCTTCTCACGCGCGGGTTGGAACTCGGTGTATGACGTCAAGTCAAAGATAGTCAACAGTCGCGTGATCTCAGCCGTTGATGGATTCGCGCCATTTAACCCCAACCGTCAATCTCAATTGAGTCAAAAACCTATAAAAGGCGGAAAATTAGGAAGTGATCTCTTACCTTCCACATTCGTATCTATCTGCAATAACTGTTCATCGTCTTCTCAGAAATTGTCTAACTATTTTCTGCAAAGATTTTCTTTTCTTCCTATATATACCTTCGCAGTGATCCTAAATGGCTCCCAAAGGCAAGAAAATGGCGTCTTCCGGACCATCTCTAGTCCCATTCTCTTACGAAGAATCGTTCGACCTGCTGGTGTCGAAGATTCACTTCGAACAGATCCTCTTCGATGAGAAATTGGAGTCGCCTGTGTTGGCTCCCCTCGCAAGCATCCTCCAAGATAATGGCCTCTTGGAATGGGCGAAGCTCTGCCCTACCCACCTGCTCAGGCGTCAGGTCGGCGAATTCTACGTGAATCTGCAGTCGTCCATCGACAGCAGAGAAGGAGTTACATCGAAAGTTTCCTGCCGCCAACGCGATGTTCCGGCAAGAACCATTCACCGTGTGTCTTTCCCCATTGCAGTTTCCGATGTTCTCCGCCACGTCATTCCAGTAAACCACGCCGCCACGGAATCTCTTGAAAATATAACTGACGAGCACGCCGATGAGTTTTTGGAGAATGCTCTGATCACTCCGGAGAGGTTGAGGAGCAATATGGAGAGGACGAAGTTGAAGCCAGAACATCGATTGTTGTTCGATGTTGTGTCCAATGTTGTGTTTGGCTACAGTGGAGCTTTCGACGACATCAGCCAACCAAAGTTGAAGCAGTTGTTGGCGTTGGAGCACAAGCACGAGATCAACTGGTTCCAATATTTTCTGAACCAGCTGATCCTGGAGAAACAGAAGATCTCTGAGACCACAACTGACTCCGGAGAGAAACTGTTGAATGTGAAAGGGACGCTCAACTTCGGGTGCAAGATCTCAGCTCTGATCCTGATCGCAACTGAGGGTCGGAACATGGTATGGGAAGATTGCGAAGAGACCCCAGTCAAGAAGTTGACGCTGTTCCCAACAGCGAAGAAGGCACAAGAGGTGCTTAGGAGTGTCTACACTCCTAAGGAGAAGAAGGAGGCTGCGAAGTCTGCCGAGCCCACAGCTGAGGGGGAACCAGCTATCGTTCGACCCACAAAATCCAAAGCTGCACGCCGACGACAAGCTGAGTCAGTGCAAGAGAAGGAGGAGGAGCCTGCCAAGAAAAGGCTAAGGGTAAAATTCAAGAAGACAGAAGCACCAGCCGAGGTTATTCCAGCTGAGGAGATGTCAGCTGAGGAGCCGGCTGAGGAGCATGATGAAGAAATTTCAGCTGAGGAGCCAGCTGACGTACCGGCTGTGGATGCACCAGCTGAGGAAGCGATACCAGCTGAGGAGCCATCCGAGTCGAGCCGCTCAGCTGAGGCCGCCACTTTCGAGATCGTCCCTCGCGCCACCGGAGCTGATGAGGCGGAAGGGATGGAGACAGACGTGACGTCGGATGCATCTTCCTCCTCTGAGGAAATCGAACACGCCCCAACCTCCTCTACGGCAGGAGTTGATGCCGTACCCCCCCCTCCCCCCCCAAGAGCCTCTTGCTCTCTCAACAGAACTACAGCCAAATGTTCCGAGCTCATTGCTCGATGCCAACATTGTGACCGCTCCTTCGGCCAATGTTGAGGAACCAATTGAAACCCCCCTCCCAACTAAATCTGATATTTCGAGCTCCCAGCTCGATGCCGATGTTGTGACCGATTCTTTGGCCAACATTGATGAAACATTTGAACAGCTACCATATGATCTATCCCCCTCCCCGATAGACGATGAAGCTGACCGCCAGGCAGTCGCGTTGGAACACGAAGGCAAGGTGGCCTACTGTTTCCAAAAGCTGATTGGGATGTTCCCAGAAGCTTGTGACATGCCCATCTTCGCAACTCTTGGCACTGAGCTGTTGTACCAGTTCAACCTGATCTTCAGTCACTGGTACGTGAAGGAAGACACGATCAGGGTGCACAGCTGGGACAGGCTGAAGGCGGACGAGTCCCGCATCCGCGACTACTTCAACTACACCAACTTGGAAGTGGCGTACAACAACAAGGTGGCCCTGGTAACGCGTCGTCTGGACCTCAGCAAGGCTGAAGGCACTGATACAAGAGAAACAGCTAGACAAGACTGCGTTGAATTTCTTGACAACATGCTCGTCAAGTCAGCTGACTTTCTAGATGATATGGATGCAGCCACCACAGCAGCGAAGGATGAAGAAGAAGAACTGAAACTGCACCTGGCCAACCGACAAGCCATGGTCACAGTTGAGCCTCTAGCTCTGATTGAACAAGCCCCTCCAGCTGATCAGCCAGCTCCATCATCTGAAGACATTTGCGAGCTGATAGCTGAGAGGGTGAACCAGCTGAGGACCGAGATGCTTGCCAACCTCCAACAACACAAAGAAGATCAGCTGAGGGTGTTGGCAACACACAAAGAAAAGAACAAGCAGCTGGTGGAGGAGAATGTTGTGATAAAGACAAAGCTGGATGAAATCTCCTCCTCCACCAGCCAAGACATTTCGGATCTGAAGTCCACTCTTCTGGGAATGAAGTCTGAGCTGAACGTCTTCAAATCCTTGTCCGACTCCAACCTCGCCAAATCCCAACAGACACAGGATGCAGAATGAGAGTCTAGGTTCGAGTCGCGATGGGCTGAGTTCGTGGCTTTTCAAACTGAGGTCATTGAAAACCTCTCTGCATTAAAGAAAGCCGAACAAGAGCGCTAGGACTCCGAACTGGCGAAGAAGGTGGAGATCGAGTGCGCGGTCAATGAACTCTTCAACCGCATTCAACTAGCCGAACAATAGCTCACCTCTCTGGATGGTTCAGTAGCAAGCCTTGTTGCTGATGCCAAAAAGGGGGAAGATAAAGAGGCGGATGTTGAGATGCAGGAAGAAGAAAAGACCCAAGCCGAGGAAGAAGTGCCTGCTGCAGCAAAATCTCAGCTGAGGAAGAAGACGAAGAAGGCCGCTCCCAAGTCAACCGAAGTCGGTGGAGCTGAAATGACAAAAGACTTGGAGCTGGCGGAGAAGTTTGGAGTTTCGTACAACTCCATAGCCGAGATCACAGCCGAGCTTGATTCGGAACTCGACGGTATCACAACTGAAGAGTGTATCGCAGCTGCCAAGGCATGGATGTTGCTGAAAAGGACTATATGAATCCGAGCTGGATCAGGAAGTTCGCTGCCAGCTAAGCTCGAAGGGTCAACCAATTTGAAGAAGAGCTGGACAAGATGACCAAGAACTTGGATCGAAACATTGCATCCCGCAGCCGTCGCCGAATCGATAAACATCAAGTCAAGGCTGAAGCTCGGCTAAGACAGCAGAGATTGCCAAGGAAGACCAAGCTTCAAAGTCGGTTTAGGCATGTCGACAAATGGATGCCAGCTGAATGGAACGAGGATTGGGAGTCGTTTAAACAAGAGTTCATAAACGACTTTTACTACAGAAAGGTTTACGCAACTGAGGATGGAAGGAAAGCTTTCAAAGAAGCACTAACCGAGCTGCACACTGGGGACCCAGGGATGTTTAGCTAGTTCAGGCGTGCGATGATTGAAGCAAAACTGGATCTGAACACTGTCCCCGTCCCTCAGAAGGTTACTTATAAGCCTCCCTTCCTTCCAGACTCCCGAACCCCCAACAGGACAAAGATTGCAGCTGAAGCGAGACAAGTTTGCAAGGAGCACGGAGTTGATATCTCAAAGGAGTCAGCTGCTAAGAGAGAAATTTTTGTTAGGATTTTCAGTGAGTATGGGCTACAATTTTAGCTCAAATAGTTTTTGAGCAACTGATGTAATTTTTGGTTTTTGTGCTTATCTTTGTAACAATCAGTTGTAATGAAAACTATTCAGTTATAAGATTCACCTTGATGAACAATCTCTCATTGTCCAAGCTCTGAATCGCAAAGTTATTTCAATACCATGTTATAACTGTGCTAACCCTTTGATGTTTTCATCTTATAGACAGTCTAGAATTTCAGCTGAGATTTTAGATAAGTCAGTTAGATTTAGATCAGTTGTGATCTGTAAGGGTTTTAGAATTCTTATAAGGGGTTTTGGCATCATCAAAAAGGGGGAAATTGTTGGGAAATTTATTAAAGTTTTGATTGATTCCAAAACCAGCTGACCCCAACCGAGTAGATGTTGCCAGATCCTAATGTTAGTAGTTAGGCTCGCTGTTTGAGCAGTGTTAAGATTTTATCTTTACAGGACTCCAGCTGAAGACGGCAACAAGGCCTCACTCGGATAGAACATCAGTTGTGAGGAAGACAACTGAGCGTTCATAAGATGAGCATTCAAAGTGGAAGATGCTAAAGTCATCTAAGCATTGAAAAAGGGGGAAGTTACGTTCAAGAGAAGTTGCAAGTGAACATCAGTTGTAAGGAAGACAACTGAGCGTTCATCACATGAGAAGTAGATAGGGGAAGAGAACATCAGATGAAAGTAAGTCATCCGAGCGTTCGAACCCAACTGATCGGATACAAAAGAAGAACAACTGAGAGTTCAATTTCAGAACATCAGTTGTAGGACCTGAACCAAGAAGAACAACAGCTTGAAGTTCAAAGTCAGCTAAGAGTTCACATGTTCAGATAGAATATTAGCTGAAGAACAAGTTAGATGAAGATCGAAAATCTTAACCGATCACTCTTTGATTGGAAGTCTGATGTTAAGATTTGAATTTCAAATAAGGAAGTCACGTGAAGGTTTGACTCTTTGTCATTACCTCATTTGGCCCAACACAACGCTGTCTCAGATGGAAAGCAGAAGTATGCAGTTGCCATATCCGGAAAGTCTGCAGAGATGAGAGACAAGCCATCGCTTTCAAAGAACAGAGATCAACAGCTCTTCCAACGGCTAGTTGATTCTCTCTGCCTATAAATAGAGGCCTTCATTCATTCACCATGACTACAAGACACACACGGGAATTCGAGACAGACAAGTGAGAAAGAGATATTCAAGCGAAAGAACAACTTCATTCTGCACTCAAGCAAAACCTCTTAGAACATCATTAGTTGAGAGTTCTAGAGAGTTAGTTTCTGTCCTTGTAGTTTTTGATCCAACCTTGAGAACATCACTTGTTGAGAGTTCGTGAAGTGTTAGATCTTAGCTCACTTCTTGTTCGAGCTATTTAGTTGGAACCCCACCCTTTCTTTTACCTGAAAAGGTTTTAGGACCATACTCTTCCCGTAACTGAGTAGACAGGCTGTTTAGTACCCGAAAACTAAACTGTAAGGTTGATAAGTACCCGTAAACTTATCTCAACAGTTGCAAAGCCCGCGTAAGCTTTGTGGTTTGTCCAGAACAACTTGGACTGAGTTGTGTGGACTCACAACTCCCCGTGGACGTAAGAGTTCTCTCCGAACCACGTTAAATCTTTGTGTGTTGTATTTATTTTCAGTTATCTTATTGCATATTCAACTGACTATCTAACCTGCATACAAACTGCATTCTTTCCCAACTGTTTTGGTTTTTTGACCAACCGTGCATAAAAGCGTGTGTTGATTTTATACGAGTTATTTTCCACCACAATCCGCACAGCACTTCACTTCCAACCCAGTGTTTCCTACTCAGTTGTGATTCCAACTGAGTTGCATTACTCGGTTGCGTTATTTTTTAGGGGATTGTTTTAAAAAGTCTTATCTGGTGTATTTCCCCCCCCCCCCCATACACCAGAACTCGTATCGGGACCATCAAACTTATATATAAGTTTCAAAGTATGACAAATCAGACCAAATATAGATTAGATTTCTATGACTTATTTGTATTTATTATGAAAAAATTATATTTAATTTTAATTAAAATAAAATTTGACCCTATACTTAAAATTCAATGTCTGCCCTAGCTATTGCATAAAGACATAAATTTTGTACAGTACACATTGAAAGATAACAGTTATAACTCTAAATTTAGACTAACATAATGAAAAAGTATGATAAAAATAAAATGTTCATCCAACAGATTTCTTAAATTAGATGGCTCCACCAAAATATTTACACACTTTTATATTTCAATTAATAGATTTCACCACTTTTGAGTGTAGCAAAATTCTTAAAATTTCAAAACTAGTATAAGAACACTTTGAGCAAAAAGTGTTGTATACGCACAAAAGTGGTGTCATTCTATCTCACACTATGATAAGTTAGCATATGAATCCCAAAAATCGGCCCTATAAATATTATATTGGGTTTTGGTGCAAACTTTTCATATTGGGCTTTGGTGCAAATCATTATATGTACACATTGAAATAACAGTTGCAACTTTGGAAAATTTTCCACTTGATTTATATAAACGTAAATATTTACATCTTCAGTATTTGTCTATTTTTTCTGAAGAAATATACAAATCTTTAGTCATAACTAGGCAAATAATTTGGTATATATACTTACATAGTTGAAAATTGAATGTGGTGGTTTGTCTCCTATAGATGCATCTAGAATGTGCATTTATTCAGATCCGACTTTGGCACATGACTAACTTGAGATTGAAGTTGAAGTGTCCCGAGAGAGAGAGAGAGAGAGAGAGAGAGAGAGAGAGAGAGTACAATTATTGGACAAGGCATGTCACTTTAAATTACTTCCGTACCTCATTCCATTCAACATTGTTATATTTTATTTTTTAATATTGTATAGATAAAGGACTCGTTAAATTTTGACTGCGGCACTTTCTCTTACCTCATCACGTGATCACTTATGTAATTCAAATTTAGTTTAAAGTATTTAACGAGGGAACTAAACTCATTTAGAGGATTTTTAGGCACTCTTTTGATTCAATCAATTAAAACTAAGTACAAGAATTTAATTGAAATATGGCAAGAACAATAATTGGTGCATTGTTCCTTAGACAAAAAATTAGGATTTATTATTGTTAATTAGAGTTTTTAATCATTAAAGTTTTATTAATTTTCAATATTTAGCATAATTATGATATTAATTTTAATTGGGTTATACATAATAATTAATTTAAAAAATAAAATAAAATCAATCATGGGCGTTGATCAATTGCTCCAGAATGTCTCTATAAGTAATTGGTTCGGTTACCTCCCATGCTTGTTCTAAAATTAAATTCCCAAACAAAGCGTCTTCTTCAACTTTGTCAAGAATTGGTTCGATTACCTCCCTTGCTTGTTCCAAAATTGCGCTTCTCCTGTGAATGTTGTCAATATACGGTGCTAAAGGTTGATTCTGACTTCTGCGACCTCGCATACACAACACTAACAAACAGATTAAACGCACCGGAGAGAGAAAAATAACCAAACAAAATTAAAAATAAAATTGCAACATAAAATTCGCCTAAAGCCCTCCCCGGCAATGGCGCCAAATTTGTTCAACCTAAATTAATCTAAGTCGCACGCAATTAAATGTGGTTGTTATAGATTAGATAAGTTAACCCGAATATCGTCTCAAAAGGAAGGCTTAACAGGGTGATTGATGTATTACGAAAAGAACAGAAAATCAAAAGAAAGCAATAAAGAGTGATTGATTTGAGGTTTTGTTTAATCTAAGGAATTAAAAGACAAATTAATCTAGGCAAGAATGTAAAACCCTAAGTCTAAGAACACAAAAAACTTCATAAACATAATTTAGATGCAAAGAAAGAACTTACGATGATTAATCCGAAATTAAGTCTATCACAAACTCCGTTCGAATCGAAAACAATAAATCTACCTCGAGTTTTGAAGAACAAGAAACTAGAGAAAAACCTGGAAAAGAATAATAGTCGACTTTTGTTTCTGAAGCGGAAAAAAAACAAAAGGAAAAGAAAGTAAAAATAAGGAAAATAATTCGGCGCCCTATTTATAGGGAAGGTTATCGCCGCCTCAGCCCGGGTGATCGCCCAACATGGGCGAGCGCCGGACAACGCGTGATCGTCCCCATACGGACGAGCGCCGGGCTCGGGCGAACGTTGGCAGTCTCTCTCTACTGCTTTCTCGTCCATATGTAAGCATGTTGGACGAGCGACGGCTTTTAGCGATCGGCCAAGATAGCTCTCTGTAGTTTTTGCTCACCCGCATGCAAGAGTGCCGGACGATCGACGGAGAAGGGCGATCGTTGAGGTCTACTTCTTCACGCCGCGACTCGGTGATCGTCCAAGGTGGACGAGCGCCCGAGCCAGGCCCCTGTCTCCTCGCGTGGAAAATTCCCCAGTTGGGCAATCGCCCAACTTAGTGGTTTATCCTGGGCGATCGTCGGACCATGAGCACTGCACGTTTCTGTCACACTTCTCTCCAAATCATGAATATTGAGCAAAAACCTGCATTTTCCACACAATACTCGAACCAACACATTAGTGCATTCTATATTTTAAAAACGAACAAACCATGTTGAAAATCAACTAACATGCACCAATTAAACTATCCAAAATACGACCAAAAACAGGTGAAACAACCCCTCCACACACAAAACCTTGCTTGTCCTCAAGCAAATCTTATTAAAAATTAAAATGAAGAAAGTGAAAACTTGAACTAAATAACGCATATCTCAATAAACTTCCAATCGCAAGACAATCTATCATTCATCTATCGAAAACAGTAATCATACATCAAATGAGTTGCCCTCCACACAAGACCTCAATCTGCCTAACATCCAAGCAGAAGATCAAAGAAAGGAAACAATGACAACAAAGAGTATCCCAACTTGAACTAATCATTAAACTATACTAAAAACAATGCGAATTCCGGGCAATATTCACTAGGTGCATTCACGGAAAATCCGGCCTCCTAGAGTGGTTTTCCATACCCATTCCTCAAACTTTAAGAACGAATTCAAGTGAATGAGAAAGAGGGGTAGAGCCCTTCACAACACAACAAAATTTAACCAAACAAATTAAACAAATGTCAAGTCAAACTGGGTTATATGGCCATAATTCATGAGGTGTGGACTGTTGGGAAATTTATTAGTATGAGTTTTGATGAATTCCAAAACCGACTGACCCTAACCGAGTAGATGTTGCCAGAACCTAATGTTAGAACGCTGTTTGAGAAAAGTTGAGATTTTATCTTTACAGGTCTTCAGCTGAAGATGGCAACAAGGCGTCACTCAGACAGAACATCAGTTGTGAAGAAAGACAACTGAGAGTTCATATGTTTAGATGCAAACAAGGGGAAGTCTTCAGAACATCAGTTGTGAAGGAAACCAACTGAGGGTTTGTCAGATGAGAAGCAGTAGAGAGGAAGAGAACATCAGATCATCTGAAGGTTCAAACCCAACTGAGTAAATACAGGGAAGACAACTGAGTGTTCAGTTTCAGAACCTCAGTTGTAGAACTCGAACAAGAAGATCAACTGCTTGAAGTTCAAAGTCAGCTGAGAGTCCAACGGTTCAGAACATCAGCTGAAGACCACTCAGATGAAGATCAAGACTTTCAACCGACGAACCGAGGTTGACTGTCAGAAAGGTCAAGATTTGAATTTCAAAAGGAAGTCACATGAGGGTTTGACCGTTCAGTCATTACCCCATCTGGCCCAACACAAGGCTGTCTCAGATGGAAAGCAGAAGAGCACATATGCCATATCGGGAAAGTCTGCAGAGATAAGAGACAAGCCATCGCTATCAAATGATCAGAGATCAACAGCTCCTCCAACGGCTAGTTGATTCTCTCCGCCTATAAATAGAGGCATTCTCTCATTCGAGAGATACAAGAGACAGACTGAAGCAAGAGAGAAAAGTGCAATCAGAAGAGACAGACTGAAGCAAGAGAGAAAAGTGCAATCACAAGAGAATCAAGCGAAAGAAAAATCTGCTAAAATCCTATTCTAAGAACATCAGCAGCTGAGAGTTCAAGAGTGATAGAACATTAGTAGCTGAGGATTCATAGAGTGAAAATCTGTCTTAGATCTTAGTTTGAGTGTTTATTCGTTCAAGCCTTAGATCCAGCTCTCATTCGTGATCGAGCTGTAGTTGGAAATCCCACTCACACTCACACCCTAAAAAGTGTGCTAGGACCTTACTCTTCCTGTAATTGAGTAGTCAGGTCGTCAAGTACCCGCAAACTTGACATAGGCTGTTTAGTGCCCGGAAACTAATCTGTAAGGTCGATAAGTACCCGCAAACTTATTCTTAACGGTTGCTCAGCCCGCGTAAGCTGAGTGGTTCTGTCCAGAAGAACTTGGACTGAGGTGTGAGGATTCACATCTCCCCGTGGACGTAGGAGGGTTATCTCCGAACCACGTTAAATCCTGTGTGTCTGTGTTTGTTTTTATTCAGTTGCTTTGCATTTTTTATCTGATCAATCTAACCAGCATACAAACCTCTTTTGCACATTTTCAACCGAGCCGTTTTGGTTTTTGACCAACCGAGCTATTTTGCGTGAGTTGTTTTTAACGAGTTTAATTTTCCACCACATTCCGCACGGCCTGACTCTTCCAGCTGATGTCGCTTACTCAGCTGTGAGATTCCAATTGAGTCCTCTTTTACTCAGTTGAAGTGATTTTTTTCAGGTTTAAGTTTTTAAATCTTAACTGGTGTATTCCCCCCCCATACACCAGTAACTCGTTTCGGGACCATCATGAACATTTAGAGGTCATCTAAAGTATCCTCATGTGGTTTCCCATGCTCATGGTTTCCAGAAGAGCAGAAGCCTCCCAAAGTGACTCAACTTATTAAAACATTAAACAATTTCTTTTTTTTTCTTCTTTGTCTCTTTTTTTTTTGTTTTTTTTAAAACAATTGGGATATACTTCTAAAGCACCATCTCCAACCTTCACTTATACTAAAAAATTAAGCATCAATAATTCAAATGTGAATCGCCCCACAATGGACATGCAACAATCGCACCAATCAATTCATGATAAAACCATCTTGATCAATAAAATCTATCAAGACATGAGTTATAAACTTCAACCTCAACTTCTACATCATAATTCCAAACAAGAAATACCCGAGGACGCACAAGATCATTATTCTAACAAACACCTCCCTCCCTCCCCCCCCCCCCCCCCCCCACGAAAAAAAAAATACATGACAAGGTCCTCATTGTCCACCAATAAGCCATAAAAGAAGGAGGAACGAATCACACGGCAAACCAAAGAAAGGGTTGAAACAGAAAATAGATTCCAACGAACTAGCAAAAGACCAAAGCAACGCAAAACAGATACAAAAAAAAAACATGAAAACAAAAGAAACATCAACAATCACAAAAAAGAAAAAGAAAAGGGAAAAGAACGGCATACACAACAACAGTGAAAATCACTGCTGATCCGGCGGTGGAGGAAACGGTCCACCCGGAGAAACATTCCAACGAGCCATTTGTTGCTCCAGATAATCCAATTGACGAGTCTGCGAAGCCATTTGTTGTTGCTGTTGAGACCAATATTGAGCGTTAGCCCAACTCTGAGCCTGCTCCACCCAATGCGTGTTCTGAGTCGCCCAATACTGAGCTTGCACATCCCATCGCTGATCATTAACAGCCCAACGTTGATCATTCCTCGCCCACCATTGTTCGTTCTGCTCCCATCGTTGATCTTGACGGTATAATTGGGCATTCTGTAGGATCATCTGCTGCTGTAAGTGCCTAAATTGCGAACCCATCTCTTCACGGAAAGAAGTAAAATCCTGCTGAAAAGCCTGAAAACCATAAGGAGCAGAGCCGGAGGGCATAGAGTCTGAAGGAACAACAGTGGAAGGAACAACGTTGGAAGGCTGAGAAGCAGGTTCAATCCGACGAGGAGATTCATCCTCACTCCCAATGGCGTGGTCTACCTCATTATCTCTATCAGAGCCGACATCAGAAGAAACTGAAGTAAGAGGTCGAGGATCACGAGTGCCGGCAATCTCGACGCCGCGTTGGCGTTTCACTGCGGGACACGCCTCGTAGGGAATGAAAGTCACCAAATCACGAATAATATGCCCATGCTTCAATTCAGTAAAACCCAAATACTTAAACTTCAGAAGAGCCAGAGATGAAGGGGGAAAAACAGCAGGAAGGACTTTAAAATGCGTAGCAAGAGCAGTGGCCAAGTGAGGTAAAGCAGCTCGATAAGTAGAGATGCGAACAATATTCTGCAAGGTAGCAAAGATGAAAGGAGCCGGACAAACTTTCCGCTTCTTCACAGCACAATCAAGTAAATAAAGCTCAATCGAATTCACCTTGTTAGCCTCAGAACGCCCCTTAATATTATAAATAATAAATTTGTGTAAAACGCACAAGACCGGGTCACGAATTAACCCGCTCGGCATACCACCTTTGTCCTAATTATCACAACCAGTTAACTCATTCCAAGCGGCAGAATGATCAAATGAATCAGGGACAACCATCTCACCATATGACTTTCGAAAACCAAAAACTTTGTTCATAGCAGAAAGCCCAGCACGACACTTGTTACCCAACAGACGGAATGAAATACCAAAAAGATTATCCTCAAATTCCATAGTGGCAATAAATTCCAAACATAATGGAGTAAACGAATTCCATTCAGTATGAGCATACTTATGCATCCCTAACACTTTAAGATACTTATCCAATTGCTCGGCAATTCCCAAAGATGTCATAACGTCCCAATCAATAAAACGCGGCAAGGTAACAGGCCGCCTCTCAAGGCAAAGATAAAGGTTACCTTCAGGGATCGTGTAAATAGGAAAGACCACTTCAAATTGCGCACGGAGGTCCCGTGGCACATCTTCATCGGTGTCCATCGCCTCCGCAGCATTAGCACGGGAAGTGGAGGTATCGGCTGCATTCTTGGTACAAGCCATTGAAGGAGTCCTACAGAGTGGTGGACGCTCGTTGAGATGAAGAGAGGCAATTGGGCGCTCGGCGGATGTGAGGCAAGAGTCGGCGCTCGCTGAAGGAGAACGAGCGACAGGTACGCTCGGTCAATAAGAGCGGTGAAGAAACGAGGGTACACTCGTCTGAGGGAAGTGGGCGCTCACTGGAGAGGAAAGAGAAGAGGAATAGGCGATGCTCGCCGGTAAATGCTGGGCGTTCGCCGGAGTTAGAAGGGACGGCGTGATGGAGCAAGGCGCGCCGGTATGGAGAGAGAGGCCCCACTTGCGGAGGAAAGATGGTCGTCGACCTGGCACGGTGGATTAGGCGGACTTGACGGAGGCCCACTGAGTATTGGTCGGCGACGAGGACGCAAGGGAAGAGAGGAAAAATATGGGAGTGCGGCGGCTTAATGAGAAATTAGGGCACGACTATTTAAAGGGAATGGAACTGGGCGCTCGTCCGCTAACTGGGCGCTCGTCCGCTAGGCGCGGTCGCCACACTGGGGTTGAGGCGAACTCGACGCTCGTCGGCCTTGGGCGAGCGTCGCACTTGACTCTCGGGACTGGGGAGGAGATCCTGTGTGAATTGTGCTGGGCGCTCGCCTAGCTTAGGCGGTCGTCACACCTTCCGCCCTGGAGTGAGGAGAAGTCAGCGCGAGGAGTGCTGGGCGCTCGCCCGGCATAGGCGATCGCCACACTTCCCTCTCTGGAGTGAAGCAAAGTCGGCTAGAGAGGTGTTGGGCGCTCGCCCGGCACGAACGATCGTCACACCTGTGCTGCGGTTTTTTTTTTTTTTTTTTTTTACAGTGGGTTGCCTCCCACGAAGCGCTTGTTTAACGTCGTTAGCTCAACATACAAAAATGAAACTTCATTCCGAATCCACGAGCCAAATTGACTCCACCTCATTCACAATATATTCTTCTTCGTGGTACGGTTTTACTCGATGGCCGTTTGCTTGAAAAGACTCTTGAGTCTGCTTGTTGACCAAACGGACAGCTCCAAAGGGTAAAACTTCTTCTATGAGATAAGGACCGGTCCAACGAGACTTCAACTTGCCTGGGAACAATTTCAACCTTGAGTTGAACAAAAGGACTTTCATCCTGGGCTTCAACTCCTTGCACAAAACTCGACTGTCATGAAACCTCTTCACTCGGTCCTTGTAGATTTTGGCATTTTCGTACGCCTCATTCCAGAGCTCATCCAACTCGGACATTTGCAACATCATTTGCTTTCCTGCGGCATCCAGATCGAAATTGGCTGCTCGAATTGCCCAATACGCTTTGTGCTCAATTTCCACCGGCAAGTGACAATTCTTTCCATACACAAGCCGGTACGGACTCATCCCCAAAATGCTCTTGTACGCCGTACGGTACGCATCATTGAGCTTTGAAGACCAATCTTTACGAGACGGCTGCACAGTCTTCTCTAAAATTCCCTTGATTTGCCGGTTGCTAGTCTCTGCTTGACCCGACGTTTGGGGATGATAGGGAGTAACCACCTTATGAGTTATTCCATTCTTCTTCATAAGCTTCTCGAAAAGCTTGTTGCAAAAATGCTTTCCCCCATCGCTGATTATTGCTCTTGAAAATCCGAACCTGCAGAGGATATTCTCCTGCACAAATCTCAACACAACATGAGAGTCACACGTCCTAATGGGGATTACTTCAACCCACTTGGACACATAATCAACTGCTAACAGGATGTACTCATAACCAAAGGATTTGGGAAACGGCCCCATGAAATCAATGCCCCACACATCAAAGATTTCAACCACGAGAATGTTGTTAAGGGGCATCTCGTTCCTACGACCGATGGCCCCTACCCTTTGGCAACGATCACACGCAAGATAAAAAGCATGAGCATCCTTAAATAATGAAGGCCAGAATAAACCTGATTGGAGCACCTTGTGTTCTTTTTTCTATCCTCCAAAGTGGCCTCCACAATGTGTCTCGTGGCAGAACTGGAGCACCTTAGCTTGCTCATCATCTGGCACACATCTTCGGATCACATCATCCTTACCAATCTTGAAGAGATATGGGTCTTCCCAAAAGTATTGCCTGCACACAGATAGAAAACGCTTTCTTTCTTGGGAAGTAAGGTCATGTCTCAATTCATCACAAGCAAGAAAATTAACAATGTCAGCATACCAAGGAACAATGCCGGTACTCAACGCTTGCTCAAAAGGAAACGACTCAAGCAAATTATCACAAATCATAGGCAAAGGAAGATTATCAAGACGAAATAGGTGGTCAGCTACTGCATTCTCACTACCTTTCCTATCATGAATCTCCAAATCAAATTCTTGTAATAAAAGCACCCAACGAATGAGTCTTGGCTTAGCCTGAGATTTGGTTAACAAATAACGCAGTGCAGCATGATCACTATGAATGATGACCTTAGACCCTATGATGTATGCACGAAACTTATCTAATGCAAACACAACAACAAACATCTCTTTTTCTGTAGTGGTATAGTTTACTTGAGCAGGAGTAAGAGTCAGACTCGCATAATAAATGACACGAAGCATTTTATCTATCCATTGACCCAAAACAGCACCAACTGCAGAATTAGATGCATCACACATAATCTCAAAGGGTTCTGACCAAATAGGACCAATAACTACAGGTGCAGTACTCAACTTCTCCTTAAGCAAGTTAAATGCATGAAGAAAAGCATCATAAAAAATAAAAGGCACATCTTGAGAAAGCAAACGACATAGAGGTTGACTGATTTTAGAAAAATCCTTAATGAAATGCCAATAGAAACCGGCATGACCAAGAAAGCTCCTAATTCCTTTGACATCACGAGGTGGAGGTAATCTTTCAATCACATCCACCTTAGCTTTGTAGACCTCTACACCCCTCTTAGAGACGATATGGCCTAACACGTTCCCCCTCCTCACCATAAAATGACTCTTTTCTCAACTAAGAGTCAAACCACTCTCAACACACCTCGCTAAGACCCGTTCAATTTTTCTAAGGCAATCGTTGAAAGATGATCCAAACACAGAGAAGTTATCCATGAAAATTTCAACAAAATCATTAAGCATCTCAGAAAATATGGACATCATACATCTTTGAATGGTACCTGATGCATTGCAGAGTCCGAACGACATCCTTTTGCAGGCATATGTGCCAAAGGAGCACGTGAAGGCAGTTTTGGCTTGATCCTCGGGTGCGATCGCAATCTGATAGTAGCCAGACAGTCCATCTAGAAAACAGTAGAAGTCATGCCCCGCCAATCTGTCGAGCATCTGATCAATAAATGGCAATGGAAAGTGATCCTTCTTGGTGGCCGCATTAAGTTTCCTGAAGTCTATGCACATCCGCCACCCTGTAACTGGTCTCATAGGCACCAACTCCTCATTATCATTCAAGACCACTGTAATTTCCCATTTCTTCGAAACCACGCGCACGGGGCAGAGCCATTCGCTGTCAGCAATGAGAAAGATGATCCCCTCGGCCAGCTGCTTATAGATCTCCTTCCTCACAACTTCCATTAATACGGGGTTTAATCGTCTTTGGCCATCCCTCTTCGGAGTCGCTCCTTCTACCAAGTTTATCCGGTGCATGCATGTAGCAGGGCTGATCCCCTTAATATCGGATAAACAACATCCAAAAGTTGCCTTGAATTTTGTGAGCACCTCGACCAATGCTTCTTCTTCGTCTGCTTTGAGCTTTGCAGAGATTATCACAGGCTTCTTTCTTTCTTTTTCAAGGAACACATACTTCAAGTTAGCCGGAAGGTCCTTGAGCTCAAGCTCAATCTCCTTCTCATCTTTAGGAGCCTTGACTATCAATGGCTCATCAACAGGTAGGTTGGTTGGCAACAAGGCTTTCATAGCAGCTTCTTCTCTGAGTCGCTCCTCCAAGTCGGCTGAGCCTTCAAACACCTCCTTAATTTGTTGCTCTTCCATGAAACAGGCTTCGGCAAGTGTGTCGAGAGCATCAATGTAAGAGCAATTATCAATGCTATTGGCTGACGGAATCCCCTTATTTGCTCGTACATCATAGGAAACTGATTCCCCCAAGACTGACATCTTAATTATGCCATTTTTGACGTCAATGAGCGTATTAGTTGTGGCCATAAATGGCCTCCCCAATAACAGAGTGTGCTCTCAACCATCTTCCTTGACATCTCCAATTTCTAAAACCACAAAATCCACCGGTACGATAAGCTTCCCTACTCGAACCAAAACATCTTCAATAACTCCTCGAGGGTGACGAACCGACATATCTGCCAATTGCAAACACATCCGTGTCGGCTTCAACTCTCCCAATTCCAACTGCTTGAAAATCGAGTAGGGCATAAGATTGATCACTGCTCCTAAATCTAGCATTCCAGAAGCTTCCTTTCCATTCCCCATAGCTATTTTAATCACAAAGCTCCCAGGATCTCGTTGCTTTTGGGGTAGAGATTGCTGCATAATGGAGTTGGCACTTTCTGATACTAGAACTTGTTCTGGTTCATCAAACTTTTTCTTCTTGGATGCTAACTCCTTGAAAAACTTCACATAAGCAGGCACGTTTCGGATCACATCGAGCAAAGGCAAATTCACATTCACCTTGGATAGCATCTTATAGAAGTCTGAAAACTGCTGGTCCTGCTTCTCATTTCGCAATCTGCTAGGGAAAGGCACTGGTGGGCGATAAGGCTTTTCAGCCTTATGTAGGCGAATTTCCGCTTGCTCTTCCTCGACTCTAGGCTGCACGATCTCTGATGGTGTGTCGCCCACTTTATTATCCACCGTCTTTCCACTTCTCAACACGGTGACGGCTGAAGCTTGATGTGGCTGTTGACCTTGGCTCGGAATCTTTCCAGTCTGTTGCTGCTGCTGCATTTGGTTCTCAATACCCGACACTTGTCCCACAACCGTCTCAAGATGTTATATGGTTGCATCTTGAGCTTCTCTCGCCTGCCTGCTTTCTTGCATGAATGCATTGAGATTATCTTCAAACTGGTTCTTCTGAGCAGGTGGTGGCGATGCGCGCTGAAATTGTGGTGGTCCCTGCTGGAACTGACTTTGTTGAGCTGGATTCTGCCACTGAGAATTAAAATTTTGCTGCTGCTGCGGATACCACTGCTGTTGCTGTTGTGGGTACCACTGTTGCTGATTAGAAAACTGATTAAATTGCTGAGGATGATACTGGTTAAACTGCTGTGGAGGACGGCGATTTTGAAAGTTTCCTCCATATCCCTGGCCTTGGTTCGGATTCCGCCATCCCGCGGTAGGTTGATTTTGCCATCCCGAGTTCTGCTGTCGCTGACTCTGATTAGACCCTTGGCCTTGATCAAACTGTTGTCGAAGAGGAAACCCCTGTACCGCATACACTTCTGCGCCTCCTTCATAAGTCAACTCCCCCATTCTCTGGCACTCCTCAGGATTATGCCCCAGTTCTCCACAAATACCACAGGGTTCAGGAATAATTTCACGTCGAATGGGCTCCGATCGAGGTGGAGACGCCGCATGTTTATTCATCTTCAATTCTTGCAACTCCCTCATCATCCCTGCAAGCTGTTTCTGTAACTCATAATTCGATGCCACGGCACTGGCTTCAACTCTTCTCCCACGGATCGACTTTTGTTGCGAACTGTCTGCCAAAGTCTGAAAGATCTTGTTGAATTCCGTGGGCATCTTCGTGGCAATGTTACCACCTGCAGTGCTATCCACCATGAACTGAGTAGTCGTAAGTAGTCCATCATAAAAGAATTGGCTGATCATAATAAAGGACAGCTGGTGATGTGGACACTGTCGAAGGAGCTCTTGATATCTCTCCCAATCCTCATGGAAAGGCTCATCAGTTCCTTGCGTGAAATTCATGATCTGAGTACGAATCTCCTGTGTCTTGTGGTTTGGATAAAATTTCAGCATAAATTTTTCACAAGCGTCCTTCCAGGAATCTATAGAATTGGATGGAAGCGCTAGTAGCCACGCTCGAGCTCGATCCTTCAAGGTGTATGGCAAGCACTTGAGCCTCAATTGATCCTCTGTAAGGTTCGAGAGAGGAAAAGTTTGCATTATCGAACAGAATTCACAAACAAACTGGAGGGCATCTTCATTAGGCATGCCATGAAAGGTTGGAAGCATGCTAGAGTAGTTATGCTTCAAATCATAATTCCTGACTCCAGTAGGAAGAAGAATGGCCGACGTCGTGGCCTCAATAACAGGTCGGGAGTATCCTCCCATGAGCTGGTTTTTCTCGGTTGCGATGTTACTTTGGAAGTTCAACTGACACTTTTCCTCGGAGTCACCAATTAAATTCCCAAACAAAGCGTCTTCTTCAACTTTGTTAAGAATTGGTTCGGTTACCTCCCTTGCTTGTTCCAAAATTGCGCTTCTCCTGTATATGTTGTCAATATACGGTGCTAAAGGTTGATTCTGACTTCTGCGACCTCGCATACACAACACTAACAAACAGATTAAACGCACCGGAGGGAGAAAAATAACCAAACAAAATTAAAAATAAAATTGCAACACAAAATTCGCCTAAAGCCCTCCCCGGCAACAATGCCAAATTTGTTCAACCTAAATTAATCTAAGTCGCACGCAATTAAACGTGGTTGTTATAGATTAGATAAGTTAACCCGAATATCGTCTCATAAGGAAGGCTTAACAGGGTGATTGATGTATTACGAAAAGAACAGAAAATCAAAAGAAAGCAATAAAGAGTGATTGATTTGAGGTTTTGTTTAATCTAAGGAATTAAAAGACAAATTAATCTAGGCAAGAATGTAAAACCCTAAGTCTAAGAACACAAAAAACTTCATAAACATAATTTAGATCAAAAGAAAGAACTTACGATGATTAATCCGAAATTAAGTCTATCACAAACTCCGTTCGAATCGAAAACAATAAATCTACCTCGAGTTTTGAAGAACAAGAAACTAGAGAAAAACCTGGAAAAGAATAATAGTCGACTTTTGTTTCTGAAGCGGAAAAAAAAAACGAAAGGAAAAGAAAGTAAAAATAAGGAAAATAATTCGGCGCCCTATTTATAGGAAAGGTTATCGCCGCCTCAGCCCGGGCGATCGCCCAACATGGGCGAGCGCCGGACAACGCGTGATCGTCCCCATACGGACGAGCGCCGGGCTTGGGCGAACGTTGGCAGTCTCTCTCTACTGCTTTCTCGTCCATATGTAAGCATGTTGGACGAGCGACGGCTTTCAGCGATCGGCCAAGATAGCTCTCTGTAGTTTTTGCTCGCCCACATGCAAAAGTGCCGGACGATCGATGGAGAAGGGCGATCGTTGAGGTCTACTTCTTCACGCCGCAATTCGGCGATCGTCCAAGGTAGACGAGCGCCCGAGCCAGGCCCCTGTCTCCTCGCGTGGAAAATTCCCCAGTTGGGCGATCGCCCAACTTGGTGGTTTATCCTGGGCGATCGCCGGACCATGAGCACTGCACGTTTCTGTCACACTTCTCTCCAAATCATGAATATTGAGCAAAAACCTGCATTTTCCACACAATACTCGAACCAACACATTAGTGCATTCTATATTTTAAAAACGAACAAACCATGTTGAAAATCAACTAACATGCACCAATTAAACTATCCAAAATACGACCAAAAACAGGTGAAACAACCCCTCCACACACAAAACATTGCTTGTCCTCAAGCAAATCTTATTAAAAATTAAAATGAAGAAAGTGAAAACTTGAACTAAATAACGCATATCTCAATAAACTTCCAATCGCAAGACAATCTATCATTCATCAACCGAAAACAGTAATCATACATCAAATGATTTGCCCTCCACACAAGACCTCAACCTGCCTAACATCCAAGCACAAGATCAAAGAAAGGAAACAATGACAACAAAGAGTATCCCAACTTGAACCAATTATTAAACTATACTAAAAACAATGCGAATTCCGGGCAATATTCACTAGGTGCATTCACGTAAAATCCGGCCTCCTAGAGTGGTTTCCCATACCCATTCCTCAAACTTTAAGAACGAATTCAAGTGAATGAGAAAGAGGGGTAGAGCCCTTCACAACACAACAAAATTTAACCAAACAAATTAAACAAATGTCAAGTCAAACTGGGTTATATGGCCATAATTCATGAGGTGTGGACATTTAGAGGTCATCTAAAGTATCCTCATGTGGTTTTCCATGCTCATGGTTTCCAGAAGAGCAGAAGCCTCCCAAAGTGACTCGACTTATTAAAACATTAAACAATTTCTTTTTTTTTCTTCTTTGTCTCTTTTTTTTTGTTATTTTTTTAAACAATTGGGATACACTTCTAAAGCACCATCTCCTAACCTTCACTTATACTCAAAAATTAAGCATCAATAATTTAAATGTGAATCGCCCCACAATGGACATGCAACAACCGCCCCAATCAATTCATGATAAAACCATATTGATCAACAAAATCTATCAAGACATGAGTTATAAACTTCAACCTCAAATTCTACATCATAATTCCAAACAAGAAATATCCGAGGACGCACAAGATCATTATTCTAACAAACACACCCCAAATTCGTTCAACCTAATTTAATCTAAGTCGCACGCAATTAAATGTTGTTGTTATAGATTAGATAAGTTAACCCGAATATCGTCTCACAAGGAAGGCTTAACAGGGTGATTGATGTATTACGAAAAGAACAGAAAATCAAAAGAAAGCAATAAAGAGTGATTGATTTGAGGTTTTGTTTAATCTAAGGAATTAAAAGACAAATTAATCTAGGCAAGAATGTAAAATCCTAAGTCTAAGAACACAAATAACTTCATAAACATAATTTAGATGCAAAGAAAGAACTTACGATGATTAATCCGAAATTAAGTCTATCACAAACTCCGTTCGAATCGAAAACAATAAATCTACCTCGAGTTTTGAAGAACAAGAAACTAGAGAAAAACCTGGAAAAGAATAATAGTCGACTTTTGTTTCTGAAGCGGAAAAGAAAAACGAAAGGAAAAGAAAGTAAAAATAAGGAAAATAATTCGGCGCCCTATTTATAGGGAAGGTTATCGCCGCCTCAGCTCGGGCAATCGCCTAACATGGGCGAGCGCCGGACAACGCGTGATTGTCCCCATACGGACGAGCGCCGGGCTCGGGCGAACGTTGGCAGTCTCTCTCTGCTGCTTTCTCGTCCATATGTAAGCATGTTGGACGAGTGACGGCTTTCAGCGATCGGCCAAGATAGCTCTCTGTAGTTTTTGCTCGCTCGCATGCAAGAGTGTCGGACGATCGATGGAGAAGGGCGATCGTTGAGGTCTACTTCTTCACGCTGCGACTCGGCGATCGTCCAAGGTGGACGAGCGCCCGAGCCAGGCCCCTGTCTCCTCGCGTGGAAAATTCCCCAGTTGGGCGATCGCCCAACTTAGTGGTTTATCCTGGGCGATCGCCGGACCATGAGCACTGCACGTTTCTGTCACACTTTTCTCCAAATCATGAATATTAAGCAAAAACCTGCATTTTCCACACAATACTTGAACCAACACATTAGTGCATTCTATATTTTAAAAACGAACAAACCATGTTGAAAATCAACTAACATGCACCAATTAAACTATCCAAAATACGACCAAAAACAGGTGAAACAACCACTGCAACACAACAATTGTTATCTTATTAATTATTACCCTTTAACATTTCAACTAATTCATCCTTAACATTATAAATAATGTTGGATTTTTTCTTAACTCATACTAATTACACTTAAACAAAAATTAATTTCTGCCAATGACATTTCATTTACAGAACGAATGGAACATGTAACAAAGTTATAAATGCACAAGCAAGAAAATTAACTACTAAAACATAATTTCAAACGGCTTGAATATCGTTAATAATTCATAATCACATAAGAGTAAAATATTAGAAAGTGAATAGACTATCACTTTTAAAGCATTTTAAATAGTTAATTTTTTTCTTATTTAAAACATTATAATATTAACGAAACAAAAGAAAAATTGTACAATCTCTGTCCACAGTAAGTGTGACCCAGAGGGGGTAACACAAGTTTTAAGAAAAAATGAGAGTGTGTGAGAGTGGGGAAGGTAAATGTGTTAATTTTAGTGGAATGAAATAGAGTAGGTGAGAGTGATAAAGGTAAAAGGGTTCTATTTATGGACAGGTCACACTTATTTTGGACGGCTAAAAAAGAAAATAAAGTCACACTTATCGTGAATGGAGGGATTATATTTAATACTACGTCCACGAAATACTTGTCATTTTTGCCATTTAAATCTGTCAACAAAATAATTATCACTTTCATTTACTACAATAGTAGGGCTCAAATAATAGTACAATATATTTAATATTATATTTTTTTCATTTATGTAAGAAGCATGCTAGTCACATGTCGACCACAGATCGAGTATCGGAACAACTGTCACAAATTAAACTTAGGGTTTACGTGTCTATTTAGCATATTTCAGTTGACTTAATGTCACGTATGATACAAGACAATATTAGAATATGTGATTTTAAGCAATATAATATCAAAAAAAGAATATATGAATACTGCAAATACATCACTAATATCATTGTGGATTAGAACAATTATGACACCATTAGGATTTATTTAGACTTTTATTTAATTTCTTTTCTGTTAAGTAATTTTTTTCTTTTGAACTAGTAGTATAAATAGGGCTATTGACGTTGTGAAGGTTGGTTGGAAATTTTTATAAAGAAACCTAGGATTTTATTCATTGCGGCTACCACTGCTTTTGCTTTCGGTATTTTACAGAAAAATCAACGAGAGCTTTAGTCTGGTTAGCGCGCTACTGCTGCATCATTTGGTATCCAGAGTCTTGCTACGATCCTTTCATCACGATGCCTCCTCGTCGACAACCTGCCCAAAACGTTCACGACGATATTCGGCGCAACCAAGAAACACGTCAACAGGTTGATCTATTATCTCACCAGTTTGAGGACTTGTTGGCTCAAAATCGCGAGATCCTCGGCCTTCTGAACGCTCGCCATGATCGACCACACAACACTCACCGTCGTGAACCCCATCGCATACATGCAGATTCCGACGAGGATACCATTACGATGGAAAATCCTTTTACCGTTGTGGATCCTGTTTCTCATGATCATGACTCCCACCGATGGAAAGCTGGTTTTCGCCTTGATATTCCTGAATTTTCCGGTGAATCTGGCGTGGACGATTTCCTTGACTAGCTTCATGAGGTTGAAGATCTCTTGGACTTCAAGGATGTTCCGGCTGATCGGCGTGTATCATTGGTTGTCACCCATTTTCGCGGGCGGGCTTCCGTGTGGTGGCACCAGTTTAAGTTGCTTCGTCAACGTCAAGGTAAACCAAAGTAGACGTCCTGGACAAAGCTTCTCAAACATCTTCGTAATGAGTTTCTTCCCTTTAACTATTCCCGGACTCTTTATCAACGTCTTCAGAATCTTCATCAAGGATCTCGATCTGTGGATGAGTATTCGAGAGAATTTTATCAGCTCGTTGCTCGCAACATTTGTTGGAGACAAACGATCAACTCGTCTCTCAGTTTATTGGTGGCCTCCGTATCGTATTTTAGGATTCCCTAAATATGTTCTCTCCGATCTCGGTTTCTGAAGTCCATCAGCGGTCCCTGTTACTCGAGCAACAATTGTCTCGTCATCCTCCTCCCGCTCGTTCCACGGCAACAGCTTCTCAACCTCCTAGACCGCCGGTTGCTGCTCCTCGACCTAGCGGTTGCTTTAATTGCGGTGACCCAGGCCATCGTCAAGCCACCTGTCTGAAACCCAAAAACTCTCGTGGATTAATTGCTGATTACCCGCATGACACGGAGTATTCAGGCCCCCCGCAATTTGATGAAGAACCAACGATCGAGCTCCCAGAAGAACACTTACTGCCTGATGTGGGTAATGCTCTTATGCTCCGCCAAACTTGCTTGCTGCCGGGCATTAATGATACTCAAGTTCAGCGTCATCTACTGTTTCAATCGGCATGTACTATTAATGGCAAAGTTTGTCGCTTTATCATTGACACTTGAGCTTGTGAGAACGTCATTGCCTCTGATGTTGTTGAACGCCTCGCCATCTACGCCGAACCTCATCCACATCCTTATTCACTTGCTTGGCTTCAACATGGTAACATTGTTCTTATTAATCGTCGTGCTATGGTTACATTCTCTATTGTCACCAAATTTTCAGATTCTATATGGTGTGATATCGTGCCAATGGATGCCTGTCATCTCTTATTGGGTCGTCCATGGCAGTTTGATCGGAGTGTTATTTATGACGGTCGTCAAAACACATACTCTTTTGTTTATGAAGGTGTTAAATTGGTGGTTTTACCTTCTATCCCATCAGCTCCGCCAACACTGGCTGTATCGACTGTTGTTCCTGAGTCTCCTCTTGGAGGCCGGGTGCTCCTCTTGTCTCGACATGATTTTTTCCAGGAATGTGAACTTAATCAGCCTATTTTTCTATTGCTTCCTCTTGCGATGTCTGACACATCGTTGTTTTCCCCTCTAGTCTCTTCTTTATTATCGGAATTTGCAGATGTCTTTCCTGATGACTTGCCGTGTGGTCTTCCTCTGTTGCGTGATATACAACATCATATCGATCTCATTCCTGGGGCACAACTGCCGAACCGCCCTCATTATCAGATGAGCCCGTCCGAACATGAAGAACTTCGCAGGAAAGTTGAGGATTTACTTTGGAAAGGACTTATTCGACAGAGTTTGAGCCCTTGCGATGTGCCTGCTTTGCTCGTCCCTAAGAAAAATGGTGAGTGGCGCATGTGTTACGATAGTCGTGCTATCAACAAGATCACTGTAAGATATAGTTTTCCCATTCCCCGTTTGGATGATTTGTTGGATCAATTATCTGGTGCTGTTATTTTTAGTAAACTTGATTTGCGAAGTGGATATCACCAAATTCGTATTCGCTCCGGAGATGAATGGAAATCGGCCTTCAAAACCTGTGAAGGACTTTTTGAGTGGCTCGTTGTTCCGTTTGGTTTATCCAACGCCCCAAGTACATTTATGCAGATCATGAATCAAACTTTTCGTCCTCTCATTGGCACATGTGTCGTCGTTTATTTCGACGATATACTTATTTACAGTAAGTCTGAATCGGAGCATATTTCTCACTTACAGCAGGTCCTTACCATCCTACGTGTTGAATGTTTTTATGCTTCTCCATCGAAATGTTGTTTTGCTGTTACTTCTGTCTTGTTTCTCGGATATCAAGTCTCAGCGGAAGGGATTTATGTTGATGAGTCAAAAATCATAGCTATACGTGATTGGCCTACTCCTACTACTCTCACTGTTGTTCGTAGTTTTCATGGCCTCACTTCCTTTTATCTTCGTTTTATTGCCCACTTCAGCGCCATCGCAGCACCGCTCATCGATGTTATGCATGGCAAATCTTTTTGTTGGACACCTAAAGCTGGCGCCGCTTTTCACTTGCTTAAGTCTAAGCTCACGCATGCACCTCTACTTGTGCTTCCTGATTTTGATACTCCATTTGAACTTCACCGTGATGCCTCCAAAACTGGTATTGGTGCAGTGCTTAGTCAAGACGGACGACCTGTGGCCTATTTCAGTGAAAAATTGACCGGAGCTCGCACTCGTTATAGTACATATGATGTCGAGTTTTATGCTATGGTGCGCGTTGTTCGCCATTGGCGACATTATCTTTTTCCGCGTGAGTTCATTTTATTCTCTGATCATGAGGCACTTAAATTCCTTTCCAATCAAGATTCTTTATCTGCTCGTCATGCCAAATGGTCTTCATTTCCTTCAGCAGTTCACCTTTGTTCTTTGTCATCAAGCTGGTACTATGAATAAAGTTGCAGATGCATTAAGTCGTCGCTCCATGCTTCTTGCTGATATGGGCATTTTGGTGCAGGGGTTTGATGAGTTTTGACATCTGTACTCTTCAGATCCCTATTTTTCTCCAATTGTTACTCGTGTCGCTGCTTCTCCTGCTCCAGATTTTTCCATGCATGAAGGATTTCTATTTAAAGGTGTGCAGTTGTGCATTCCACTTTGTAGTTTGCGGGCAAAACTTGTAGCTGAGATCCATAATGCAGGCCATGTGGGACGCGATCGTTCTATAGAGTTTCTTTTGCGCTTTTATTTTTGGCCTACTGCTCGCAAAGAGATGAATCGTTTTGTCGAACGTTGTCGTATATGTCAGCTCTCCAAAGGTTCAGCCACCAATGCTGGACTTTATCATCCTTTACCTATTCCTTCTGTTCCATGGGTCGCTCTTAGCATGGATTTCGTTTTGGGTTTACCACGTACCCAACGAGGGCACGATTCTATCTTTGTTGTGGTGGATCATTTTTCTAAAATGGTTCACTTTATACCATGTAAACGGTCTACCGATGCTAGTCATGTGGCTTCTCTATTTTTCCGAGAAATTTATCGTCTTCATGGTTTGCCATCTTCTATCGTCTCGGATCGTGATACTCGTTTCTTGAGTCACTTCTGGCGTTCTTTATGGCGTCTTGTGCATACTGAACTTCACTTTAGTAGCGCTTATCATCCTCAAACGGATGGTCAAACGGATGGTCAAACCGAGGTTGTTAACCGCTCTTTAGGGAATTTATTGCGTTGTCTTGTTGGTGACCATATAAAATCTTGGGATCTTCAATTGAGCCAAGCCGAGTTTGCCCATAACTCTGCTCTTAATCGGAGCACCGGATTCTGCCCTTTCCAGCTCGTTTATGTTGTCATTCCACATGGTCCTATTGATCTCTTGCCACTTCCGTCTTCCCCAACGTCTGCTCCCTCTGCTGCAGAGCTTGTTACGAATCTTTCCCGGCTTCATGAGATAGCTCGTCAGAATCTGGAGGCCTCAACTGCCCGTTACAAACTTGCTGATGATCGTCATCGTCGCGACGTTCAGTTTGTTGTTGGGGATTTCGTTTGGGCTGTTCTTACTCGTGATCGTTTTCCTGTTAATGCTTACAATAAATTGGCTTCAAAGAAGATTGGCCCTGTCGAGATTATTGAGAAGATCAATCCCAATGCTTATCGTCTTCGGTTGCCGTCCCATATTCGCACTTCCGATGTGTTTAATGTCAAACATCTTATTCCCTTTCACGGCGATAATTCTTCTGGAGATGAAGCTCACGACGATTTGAGGACAAATCGTTTCAACGGAGGAGAGAATGATGGAAATGAAGCTGCGGTGTTATTCTTAACCAAGATGGATCCACTTGCAATTGATGCAGTCAAGGCCCGTGTCAACTAATTAGAAGTTCTTTGTTTATTTAGACTTTTATTTATTTAATATCTTTTCTGTTAAGTAATTTATTTCCTTTGAACTAGTAGTATAAATAGGGCTATTGATGTTGTGAAGGTTGGTTGGAAATTTTTATAAAGAAACCTAGGGTTTTATTCATTGCGGCTGCCAATACTTTTGCTTTCGGTATTTTACAGAAAAATCAACGAGAGCTTTAGTCTTGTTAGCGCGCTACTGCTGCATCAGATGCGATGCTAACTCGACACACTAACACGCACAGAACTGATAGATTAGTGTCGACTTTTATTGTGTTCATATCATTGTCGTGTAATCCGATATGGACACAAAAAATAATTATCCTGTGTTTGATTGAGTTCGTGTAACACAATCAGATTTATTTATTATTTCATTTTTATTTTTATTTTTATTTTTTCTGATATAAATTAATGATAAATTATTTTTTCTAGGGATTAATATTTTATTTCTTTATGTTGACTCTCAATTTCAGACCTTATCTTTTATTATTTGTCATCTGATATTACATATTATGTATTATGTTGTTAGTCATGTGTACTATATATTTTTTTCCTATAATTAATTCAGATTTTAATTGTGTATATATATCTTTTGAATATAACATATTCAAGCTTTGGCCCTTAATGAAATGGAACATACTCACAATCTTCTTAGAATTTCTAAAGATTTATCCTTCTACGTATGTTTGAAATAGACCTTTGTATTTCGTAAAGAGTTTCTTCATATTTCATGCATGTGTTTTTAATAAAGGAAAAATGGTGAAAAACACCTTAATGTTTACAGTTTACACCCAGGATCAACTAATTAATCTCCTAATAATTTTTTAAAAGTACAAATAAGTAATTAATGTTTGTGATTCTTAACATTTATACTCCTCCCTACTATTAGCACTTCTAATTAAGTTTACGTCAAACTTTTATCTATTTATTTTGTCTTATTTTATTTTCAAAAGCATTAAGAATGAACTTATGATTTTTTGCTTCCAATTATTTAAAGCTCTCTTTCTTTGTTTTGTGAAAAATTTCATTATAAATTTATTATTATTAATTTCAGAAAGGATTATTATTAGTAGTAGTAGTAGTAGCAGTAGTATAGCAAGAAATATTCTATAAATCACATATAAATACCTAAACTGTTAACTTTTGATGCATCCAACTCTATCAGAGGTATCTTTACGATGCCTAATCACTTATCTTGCCCAATGTCTTGAAGAAAATTTAATTATTTAAAATTGTTTGTTCAAATTAAGGACAAAATAAACATATTACATATTTATATTTTTCTCACTTCAAGATCCAACGAATCAGAGACGACTCACACCATATTTATTGATATTTTCTTGATAAATAATTATATTCAATTTATATGAATTTTTTCATAAAAAAAATAGAGATATAAATAATTGGATGAAAAATTATAAGCTAATAAGTATAAATAATTACAAACATTAAGCGTTTATTTGATTATGAGGTGTAGAAATTAAGGGTGTTTTTGACCATTTACCTTTAATAAAATGAGTCGTGTTTCTATTAAAAAGAAAAAAAACTAATGGATGGTAATGTGTGACTCTAATTATCCGTTAGAAAATAATAAAATGCGATACTAATTATCCGTTAGAAAATAATAAAATGTGATACTAATTTATGATCGTAATTACAAAATGTATTGTATACTATCAAAATTCAAATTCTCTCTCATTCTCTCTTTCTCTCTCTCCAAAAATTATTAATTAAGTACGTCGGTCTTGGCTCAAGAAAACGAAATTAAATTGATATCTTCTCTCACACTCATGATCTCATCCACATATATCTCAGATTGACATGGAAATTTGATACATGAGCAAATAAAAATATTGAAAAACCTGAAGAAAATGATGTTGCAAATTCCCAAACCTCTTCATTCTCGTTGGTATCGGTGGTATTTCATTAGCAAAAGAAAACCAAAGTTTCAATAATTTGGGGTTGAAAACAACCTAGTGCAGTTACTTCCGAGTGGAGCCGCCGACCAAAAGCTTTAATACAAATGCTTCTCTTTATCACTTTTCGGAGAGGTTGGCATGGTATAAGGCTCTCTGCAGCGGCGATCGCACCCCTAGCGAGCGTGCTCGTACCGCGCATGCACCACTGTCGAGCGCTCGCTCGCTCTGCCGATCGCCAAACAAGGCGCTCGCTGTCAGTCTTCTTTACACGTGGCGATCGCACAACGATTGCCAGGCAACCGTTGGCGATTGCCACGACACAAATTTAATTTTTTTATTTTTATTTTTATTTTTTTTTAATCCTACATTTTACCCTATAAATACCCCCTTCCTCTCCCTCAAACATCACATCTCTCTCATTCTCCTCTCTTTCAAAATTTCTCTTTCAGCGATCTCCGGCGATAATCCGACGATGGTTCATCATCCCTCACCGATGGCGAAACCCTGGAATTGACACGGGCGTGGTTGTACGTCCACAATGGCGGCGGCGGCAACAGAGCCATGTGGACTAGAATCGAGACTCGCTACAACGCGAATCGCCCACAGTACTCGGCGGAGCGCAATTCGACGCAGTTGCGCCACCACTGGTCTCGAGTCAAGATCACTTGCGGGCTCTTCAACGCGATGTACCGTCGAACCCGCGCTCAATCTCCGCTCAGCATCACTGAAGAGATGGTGCTAAACTCGACGCTCAATGAATGGGCGGACATGCACGCCGAGGCATTTAGGCATTTGGCGGTTTGGCACCTCGTGAAGGATGTGCCCGATTTTTTTAGTGAGTAGGGTTTTTTTTTTAATTATTTTCAATGTATTTCGTATTAAGGTTTTTTTTTAATTAAGTCATTGTATTTTAGGGTTTTTTTATAATTAATTATGTTTGTTTTAATTTATTTATGTAATTTAATTTAATCTGTAAATATAAAATAAATTTAGAAATTAAAAAAATATATTATGGCGAGCTCGCCGCTGCAACCGTAGTGAGTGGGCGAGCTCGCACTGATGTGGCATGTGAGTGCGCGCGATCTTCGCGATCGCCGCTGCTCACAGCCTAACTAATTGAAAAAGATGGATCACAATATTATTAAATACTACAGTACAGTATAAAATAATTAAACAATATATATATATATATATATATATATATATATATATATATATATATATATATATTGTCCCACAACACAAAATGCTTCAAATTGGAAAAGGACTGCATTGTTTCCAGCAAATTAATTAGTACTAGAGGTTTCCAAATTTGAATACTCTTTTATTTTTGTTTTAGTTCGGATTAAGTTTTTGACCCTTCATAATTCATATAGTATGTTTTTTCTGGTGTCATATGAACTTTGAGATCGGTGGAAATTAATTGCATCAACTGTGAATGGTTGGTTGATCAATACCTCTTTGATATAAGTAATGAAATCATTATATGTACACATTTTCAACGAAAATCAAGACTTCTTGTTCCCAAATCAACATGGCATTCTAATTATTTAAGTCGAGATTCTGGTGGTGAGCGACAAACTTGAAACATCTTCCAAATATTAGAGTAAGAGTAATCCGTTTTTTGCTATATCTATTTCATCTAATAGTTTTTTTAGAGAAAAGTGTCAAAAACACCCTCAATGTTTTACATCAAGGATCAAATGAGTCCCTAATACATTTTTTTAAGGTACAAATAAGATCTTAATAGTTAATAAAGGTTAGATTTTGGTTTTGGATCTCTAATTTTATCCCTAGTTCTTCGTGCTATAATTTAGGTGATTGGATTTGTAATCCATCACTTTGCTTTGGTCTAGTTAATCGTCATAGTTTATTTTGTTGATAGTTATCTCTTGTAATATATTTTGGGTTGCACCCCTCGTGCGTTGTTAATTCATTTTACTTATAAAAAAAACAAAGAAGATCTTAATGTTTGCAATAAAGGGTGTTTTTGACACTTTACCCTTTATTTTACTAGTGCACATTTGCGTATACAGAGATGACATATGTAGTTACCAATTTGTGTAGATACAACACATGTCTAATAGTGAATTGAATTAAAATATAACAATTACACTATTATTTTAACATAGAATGGATCATTGTTTTCTAAACGGGGACCCATTAATGGAGTTGATGTGTGTGGAAAAACAAAAGGAGATAGTAATTAATATTGAAATAAGATGGACAAAAAGAAGGGTTAAGAAGAATCGAGAGTAATGGTATCCAAACGAGCCACATCCACTTCATAGTTCTTAGTGATAAGGACAAAATGGATGATGCTTGATTGGATACAATTACAAGGATTCGAATTCACTGATCCATATCAAAATTACACCCCAACGGCCTCAATTTCTTGCAATTTATAGCCACATATTAGATGAATTAGGACCCCATGATTTTGTTGCCTCAAATAGTTATTTAGCTTGAGCTTTGGAAGCTCATGCAATAGAGATGAGGTGATTCATTAGTAGATATTTAGGTCATCAATTTTATGTTGCTTGTGAGTTTTTGTTGTTAAAAGTGAAAAAGGAGAAATGAAGGGAAAAATGTTAATTATTTCTCTATTCATGTGACAATCACATGCTACATGCTAAAATTTGAGTTCTATAATGTTCCACTTCGTGGCATAATTACTCAAAATTGACTAAATTGTCATTTACACATTGTATCACATGCAATTGCTACTACCATTTTTGTGACTAGAGAATATAAATACGCCATTTTTGGTAAATGACACCCAATTGTGGGTGTTACAAAATCACTTCATTTTATTTTATTTTTATTTTTTTGAAAGATTGCTCGATGAGATCTAGATTTTGACTTTTAGTGGACTCGCGTATATTCACGTAAATTAATTTAATAAAATTCAAAACCGATATTTTTGTTTTAAAAGCCCAAATTAGGGGTTTGGGCTTAGGGCTAGCTTAGTCCAATCTATACAACAAAACAGTACAACAAACTCGCGGAAAATAAAAAGTTGCCACGACCGTCTCGCTTCTTATACGTTCTCCGGCAGTAGCACTAACATCGCCGCCGATTGCTTTCACTCATCCCTCTCCAGGTTTCTCTCTCCTCCATTTCTTGTAGTACTTGTGATTCATGGAAACAAATCAAATTCTAATTATTACTTATTTGACAGTAGCGTGTAGTATCTCTTTGCTATGTTGATGTCAGTTAGAACTAGAGATTTTCATTAAGTTTCAAAGAATTTGATAAAAAAAAATCTGATCGCTCTAGTCATCAACACATCACTTATCTTCAACAATTTTAGAGAGCGAATTACTATCGTGCGGTGCGAGTAAATTGGCTATTTGTTAAGAAATTGACATTTATATATATAGCTTTGCTTCTTACTCAATTGGAAATCTAGGCAAATTAGCTTCAATTCTGTTTACTGATGCTACTTCTAATTATCCCTTTTTTGCTATTCGCACACTGCGCTTTTTCTAAGTGCAAGATTAGTTGATTGTATGCTGATTTTTGAAATATGTTCGTGAAGATGATGGCGTGTAAGCAAAATTTTGTCGCAACAATTTTGTTACTTTTTCCAGGCCAATTTTGTGTTTTTTGGTTTGCATTATTACTTCTAGACCAGTCACTGTGGTCTTGTAGAATGGATGATTTATAGAATGTGAAGAGGAATGAAAACTGTTTCATTGTATTGATAGATCTCGAAATGTTCAGAAAAGCTAATGAAACAGTTACAGCCTACTACTATTTATACTAAGCTACTAACCGACTTAACTAAGAATATAGCTAGCTTACTATCCAAGCTAAGATTACAACCATTAGTTGAATTGGATTACAAAACAAATCAACGATCAAGATGCTATGTTATTTAGTGCATGCTCTCACTAGCTGCATGACTGCTGCATGCTTTTCCTTCTTCTCTCTCTCTCTCTCTCTCTCTCTCTCTCTCTCTCTCTGTGCGAAGATTTCAATCAAGTTGAGAAAGCATCTGTTTCGTGTTGTTATGTAACCAATCCATGGTGTCTATAGACTATACCTGCCTTTGGTGGTTGTGAAAACTCATATGTTGCTTCTCTTGCAGCTTTTGATTGCCAAGCTTTATCCATAAGGGAAGAGGAGATTGGCGCCAGTGGCCAGATTGTGACCGATGATTAGACTCTTCGATTCCCATTGTCACCTACAAGATTCAAGAATCTTAAATGTGGCTCCTAGACTCATAAAAGAGGCCCTTGATACTGGTGTCCTTCACTTTGCCGTAAATGGAGTGTCTGAGAAGGACTGGCATTTGGTGAAGGAGATGAGCGACGCCCATCCTTCAGTTGTTCCCAACTTTGGTCTTCATCCCTGGTTTATATCTGATAGAACTCCCGATTGGCTCAAGACGCTGAAAGGTTTCCTTGCATCTACGCCCTCTGCTGCAGTAGGAGAGATTGGTTTGGACAAAGGGTCTACTGGGAAGAAGATAGATTTTACAGATCAAGTTGAAGTCTTCCGCCTACAGCTCCAACTCGCGAAAGAGCTGAATAAACCAGCATCTATCCATTGTGTTCGTGCTTTTGGCGATCTTCTTGAGATACTAAAATCAGAGGGGCCTTTTCCTGCTGGTCTGGTATTGCACTCATTTCTTGGTTCTGCTGAGATGGTTCCTGAATTATCTAAGCTCGGTGCTTACTTTTCGTTTTCTGGGTTCCTCATGTCGATGAAAGAAAGCAAGGCGAAGAAAATGTTGAAGTTCGTTCCTCATGAGAGGATTCTGTTGGAGACAGATGCTCCAGATGCCCAACCAAGCTCAGTCGGCCCGGACTCTCTATTTGTGATCAAGACAGAGGTATCCAATCCAAAAGAGCTAAGTGGTGATCAAAATAAGCCATCCCCGAACGGCGAAGAAACTTCTAGGGAGAGATTTCACGATGAAGGTAAAGAAGCTTCCATTGTTGAAGAGAGCATTAATCATCCTGCAAACATTCATCACATACTTGCTTACGTCGCACGTATACTTGAAATGGAAGAAAAAGAAGTGGCTGAATTGAGCTACGGAAATGCAGTTCGCCTCTTCTCTTACAAGGGTTCAAAGTTGGTGCAGGGCTAACAAATTCTTGAAAATTATCCGTCTTTATATGCTTTCGGTGTGATCGTGATCATTCGATGTAAAAAACCAAAAATAATTTGTATTTCCGTACTGGTTATCATTAGAATTAGAACTAGTATTGGGCTCGTGTGATGCATGGGGTACACTTTCCAAAAGTTTTTGTAATTTGTACATCTTACCAATTGAAAACCTATATTTCTCATACATGATCTATATCTTTTTTTTTTTTTTTTGAACAACATTGCAAGGAAATTTAAATATCGCGTGACGGAGGACTCGAACCCGTGACCTTCGACCCGGGCATTATTAACCTCACTACCACTAGGCTAACACACACACACAAAACAAATATAATTACGTAAGAAACATGATCTATATCTTATACTCATGATAGTGGCATATTTAAAAGATTCGTACCTAAATTATTATATCTAAAATAACACCAAAAGAATATACTGACTCATTAAAACTGTACAAAAGAGACATCAGTTTCAGAACCTCGGTAAACTGCAGGAACAAGCTTAACACTGTATAGCTACGAATCATTTCGTAAAAAGTGGTACATTCTAGTGTTTTACAGCACTGCTTGCCGCGACAGACGTGCAACTTTGACAGTTATGTCTGGAGAAGACGAGTATTCTATCGTACGAGGAACACCTTTCCTGCATCATTCATGCTTATTCTGCAGCTTAAATTTTGATTCTCTGTCTCCACTGTAAGGTGTAACATAATATGCATATTGGTGGAGTACTGCAAACATGATCATCTCAGGACAGACTAAAACTTTCTGAATTGCTTCTTCAATGTGCTCCGTCTCTAACCAGAAATGACGAGATTGGATGATGCCCATCGCGACCAGAATTTTTATAAACACTCCCTGCATTTCATCAAGACATTTAGCAAAGTTAAAATAGTTTTGTTGTTATTGGCCCAATCGACAAAGAATTATTTGAATTTCTACCAGATATACAGAACCGAGTGTTGAGGGATTAACAAATGGAAGAAATTTAGTACCAATTACACTAGACTTTCAAATACCAGCATAGAATACTTAGTTAGCAGAATCCTCTCACCAGGAATTGATAGTGTAATCAGTAAGAGGCGATGCAATAAGATGTACTAACGTAAGCAAAGTTCTTCCTTTTCAAATTATCAAGTACGGGTATCAGTTAGAATGTCATTTCGTTTTCTATAAGTGACCTGAAACCATTAGTTCTCTTACAAATATCAGCAGCAACCTATAGCAAGAGACAGATTGTGACAATAACAAGACTCACAATACGCATTCAATATTCACAAGCATTTAACAGGTGTAGAAAACTAACAAGATTAGTATTTTTATTTTTATTTTTTCACATAAATAGGCAGAGTGAAAAATATATACCTTATCGAAATGTACAAATAGAACTAGGTAGTAATCCATTTATGCACAGATCTAATTGCATATATGCCTCTCACGTATAGCAAAATATCGCAAACAAATACATTTACCAAAACCTAACCATAAAACATCAACTCCCATATACTTATCATTCTATCTATCTCGTGAATATAATGCAGAACACATGTGAAGCATCCATCCAGCTTTGAAGTCTAAGCATGAACAAACTCCCACATATTTATCTTTATAAATTGTCTATCTTGTAAACGTAAAGCAGAAAACATGTTGAGCATGCCACATAAAATGTATACATCAAACATACTCGAGGGAATTCGAGGAATTCACATAAGTAATGCTAAGCTATTCATACGGGAATATGGGAAGCAAGGAAAGCAATATTTCTACTTATTTACCTGCCAAATACTGAAGAAAACAATTCCTTTGACGCAGATAAACTTTGAGAGAGGCTCATGTGGTTCCAATTCTTTGGCGAAGACACAATAAAACACGACCAAGGAATAGGTGGCCAACAAAATTGATAAAGTGAGAATAATGTCGAATGCCCAACTGAGCCAAGTGGGAAAAATCCCCATGACTTCCATTGCTATCATCAGGATAGAACAAATAGGAAGGATGATCACAAACTGCCACGTCAAATTCTTCAGAAGCCTCAATGTCTGCTGATTCAAATGAGTCTTTCTAGGCTGCATATTTTCAGAAGGAAAACTTTTCTTAAGACACAGCTTCAAAATCTACAATACAACTGAAAACATGAGCAGCAGCCCAATCTATTAGAACTAACTAATATGCACCAAGCTCAATTTTAGAAGCAGAAACCCAATCTCTGTCTAACTAGCACCAATCGGCTGAAAATCGACCATAAATCTTACACACTAGCATAAAAAATCCAATTCATTCTCCCTTGTTCTCAATCAGCATAAATAAATTCTTGAAACTCAACACTAAAAAAGCACAAACCACTGCTTTGAACAAAGGAAAATCCTCACCGCGAAAAGAGTCATCGGAAACGAAAGGTGAATCTCCCTCCCCTTTATCTCATCAGGCACAACACTTGTGCTAATCGAGATATTCAAATAGCTATACATCAAAGACAAAAACATGGCAATAGCCTGCTCCAGTGCTCCACCAACATCAAAAACACAATTCCACATCAATATAGCCACCAAATAACAAAATGAAGAGAGAGAGAGAGAGAGAGAGACTTACCAAAGCCCCGTAGCATTCTTTAACAGAGTCCAATAGCATAAAAGCGGTTTGCTGCCGGGGGCATCGATCAATCCGAAAAACGAGTTAACGGCGTACACCGGCGGCAAGAGTATGATTATGAGTATCGAAGGGGGGTGTCGATCGAAGGGGATCGACGCACCCCCCACTCGACATACCCTGTGTCGGCCACAGTGGGGGATCGACACCCCCTGTGTCGATCGTGGTGGCGGCGGTGTCGAGGCTTCGACCCAGCCTTCGACTCCACACGGCTGAAATATGGGGACACGTGGCGTGTCCCCATTCATCCTCTCCTTTTTTTTCTGATTATAAAATAAAGAAAGCAACGGGTATATTTTTTTTGTGTCCAACGTATATATGTGAAAGAGCAACGGTGATATCTCCAATTTTTTCTTATATATATCCCACCACACCACCACATCAATTCATCCATACTACACCACCACATCAATTTATCTAATTCATTCATCATACAAATTCACTCGTTTTTTCAAAAAAAAGAATTATGAATTGGCCGGGTGCGAGCTACAATCCTGAAGAGGCGGAGGCGCGCCGCCGCCAACGTATGCAGCGAGCCAGGCAGCTTTACCAAATAGTGGCCGAGTCTAATTCGTCAGATGACGACGACCAGGATACGAGGACGTACTTGCACCGGAATCGTGAGGAGGCTGAACAACGCCTCCGACGAGATTATTTTGTCGACCACCCTATATGGGGTGATGTTGTCTTCCGCCGGCGGTTTCGAATGAGCAAGCGTCTATTTTTGAGAATTGCTCAAACTCTTGAGGATCGGGAGAATTTTTTTCAGCAACACCCGGATGTCACTGGAAGATTGGGGTTCCACCCCTGGGTCAAGTGCACTGTTGCTCTGAGGCAACTAGCCAATGGTGGAGCAGCCGATCAGTACGACGAATATCTGCACTGTGGCAAACAACGGGCAATAACATCCTCAAGAATTTTTGTCGAGCCATCAGATCTGCTTTCGGCGACTACTATTTGAGGCAACCAAACGAGGCTGACATTGCCCGGATCACTGCATTGCATGAGAGGACGCACGGCTTTCCCGGAATGCTTGGAAGCATCGACTGTATGCACTGGCAATGGAAGAATTGTCCAACGGGTTGGAGAGGAATGTACACTGGACGAAATAAATCTCCAACCCTCGTCCTTGAAGCTGTTGCCTCGCAAGATTTGTGGATTTGGCATACTTTTTTAGGTGTCGCCGGCTCTCTGAACGACATCAACGTGCTCAATCAGTCCACTGTCTTCAACGACGTCATCAATGGTAGAGCGCCGTCAACTGCTTTCACTGCAAACGGCCGCCCGCACCGTATGGGATATAATCTCGCCGACAGCATCTATCCGAGAATCCGGCGCCGGCCATCGTCAGCTGCCGCTGATCCATATTTGCGAAATCCATATTTCTGCAACTTGAATTCTTATTCTTCTATATAAATTGCTTATGATTTTTTGGATTGTTTAGCGGGTAGTAATGGAGGAAGTAAGGGGAGATTAATGAAAATTCGAACAACTGAGTAAAAAGAAATTGAGATTTTTGTTTTTTTTTTTTTGTTTTTTTTTGTTTTTGTTTTTGCTTTTTTTTTTTTTTTTGCAGAGAGATCATTAGTAATTCAAAATCCAATCTCCTAAGTAGGGATGACAATTGGGTACGACGGACACGGATAGTGGATATCCATGCCCGTACTTGCAAGCAAAACCCCGACCCGCCACTCGACCCGCTACCTGTGACGGGTTCTTTCCTCCACCCATCCCGCCACCCGCGGATACCCGCCACCCGTCTGGTATCCGCCAACCCACCATTCGCGGGTATCCATCTACCCGGTATCCGCAAGTTGGTTTGGGTACCCGCTACCCGCGAATCGGAATTTAATCAAATAAAGACAATTCAACACAAATAAAAAATTAACCATCAAACACAATGTTCAAATCCACATATTCTATCAAATTTCAAAACATACTAAAATTCAAATTCACAAATTTCAAATTCATACCCAATACCCAAATATATCAACTAAAATTTAAAGTTCAAATTTAAAAATAACAAAGTTACATTATTCCAACTCAACGGTTGAAATAGAGCAATTTTCCTCCAACTCTTCTTCTTCACCTTCAAGACATGTCCAAAAACTTTCATTCTTTCCTTGACCTATGAAACAAACAATTATTTACATTAGAAATTGAACATTACATAAAAATTAATCACACGTGGGATGTGGTGTTTCTTCGAGATCTTAATTTTATCATATTTTTAAGCGTTGACCTGTCTCAATGTGGCTGTATTTTTTGTGAAAAACTTAGAGTGGAGATCTTAAATTTGTGAAATTTCATTTAATTCTGTTCTGTAATATCCATCTCATTTTCTTAGTTAAATAGTAAAAGATTTGAAGTCGAAATTTGAAATTATGAAATCTGATTTGCTCTTTTTTTTCGTTTTGGTAAATAAAATTTTACCAAATATAGCAGAGCAACTTACAAACAGACAAGAATGAAATAAAAAAACAATTGAGAAACACATACCTTAAATGGCGGTGAGGTTCCAACAGGTGGAGACAGCAACGCGACGGCGACGCAACGGGGGCGGTAACAAGCCCTGAGAGAGAGAGAGAGAGAGAGAGAGAGAGAGAGAGAGAGAGAGAGAGAGAGAGAGAGAGAGAGGCGTAAGAAAGAGATGTGCGAGAGAGAGAATGAGAGATGCACAGAAAAGAAGAAGAGAATTACCTTGCTTAAGAAACTTGAAAAGTGCGGCGGCGACGGGGGTCGATTGTGGAGAGGAGTAGCAGAAAGGGCTTGAGAAATTGATGGAGAGAATAGAGATTGATGAGAGACAGAGAGAGTCGCAACAACAGTCAGCACATAGGGTTAGGTGTATGAAGGGGTATTGGTTGGGATGGGCTTTTTTTAGTAATAAGTTAGTATTAGGTTGGGCTTGGAGTTGGAGTTGAGCCAAATATATATTACTTACATTAAATAATATTTAGGCCAAATATATATTATATATATTATATAATAGTCGGGTAGTAATCGGGTATTTCGTGGATATTTCGCGGGTATTTTTTGCAGTTAAACGGGTTTCATGGGTACGGATAATAACTATTGCTACATGTACCCGCGAACTAAATGGATAGTATTTTCTAACCATGAAGCTATCCATGAATATCAAATGCCCCTCAAACCCGCACCTATTAGGGTCGGGTACCCACGGGTAAATTGCCATCCCTACTCTCAAGCTAAATCAAACACTATGACAGGAAAGATTTGAAATCTAAAACCAAAACCAAACTTTAATCATTTCAATTAACTCATTGTAGCAGCTCGCAATTTTCTTGAACACCATCTCGTTACCGTTGTTTCAAATATTCAATATAACACAAATCCATAAAGCTTTCTACCACTTAGTTGATTTTTTATTTCTTGCAAATCCCAAATGTTGCTCAAATTGACATACCGGATTCACATGTCCAACATAATTGATTTCAAATCAATTGTAGCAGCCAACCCATACGTTGTGAGAAAACGAGCAAGAGAAAAAGAGGTGTTCGACCGTTTCACAATGAGTTAAACAGAAAGGGCACCCGTCATCAACAAATCTCTCCACCATATTGAACCTCTACTCATCTCTCGATTCATAATCTCTTCTAAACTCCTCTTATTCTCTTCTCTCGCCCCATATTTTGGCATTAGCACTTTGCACCAGAGAGGTTCATTTTCTTCTTTTAATCTCCAACCCCATTTTCCGAACAAAACCTTATTAAACCATTCAAACCCGTCTCATCCTAATCCCCCATCCTCTTTTGATGAATAGAGCTTTTTCCCACGTCACCCACACAATTATTTTATTCCCTCCAACCTTCTTACCTCATAAAAATTCTCTTTGAAGTTCAATAATTTTCTTTATCACACAAGATGGAGCACGGAAAAGAGAACACAATTCTTCCACCAAATGACAGATATTTATTTTCCCAGCTCTTCATGAATGGTGTCAACAACGGGCTGCCACATTGTTATTTTTCTTGGATTCGCGCTTATCGGAACGCCAAGGTATTTGAAAGGTATAGTCCCCACTTTGCAATTTAACTGCCTCGCAAACTCATCAATATTTCCCTTTGTGACGTTTATTCCCACCAACGTGCTTTTACGAAAGTTCATTTTCAAACCAGAAACTAATTCAAAGCTCCATGTTATACCTTTTGATGGTCCCGGTAACGAGTTAACTGGTGTAAGGGGGGAATACACCAGTAGAGATTTTTCATAAAAACTTCTTTCAAGAACAAACTTTTCAGTTCGTGATGCTCGACAATTGTGAAATTCAGTTGGAGTTGTCACTCAGTTCGGCACACAATTGACTTTTTTGACCGAAAGTCAACTGTATTTTCTTGATTGAGGTTTAGAAAGAGTTTGCAGTGCGGAATGTGGTGGAAATTTTTATCTCGTTACAAAAAAAAGGTACTTTTATGTGAAGGTCAAGTTCGCAACACTTAGTGCATTTTTTATAAGGACTTGATTATGCAGTCAGTCAGTTAGTATAACAAATAGTAATAACTGAAAATACTGGAAAGTAAATGACACAAGTATTTTTATGTGGTTCCCAGATGAATTCTTATGTCCACGACTAGCTTTTCGGGCTAGTAATTCACTAGATAAGTTTCCATGTACTTATCAAACATTATCTTTAGTTTGTGGGCACCAAACAGCCTAGTCAGTTTGATTACGAGTTCGAACAACACCTACAACACTTTTGTGGGCAAGTGTAAAACCTATCTTAGTTCACGGGTACTAAGAGACCTGATGGTCCCTGTAACGATTAACTGGTGTATGAGAGGATACACCAGTAGCCATTTTTGCTTTCAAAATCTTTTCACTGAGTTAACTGCTCAGGTCAGTTCGCTCAACAACTGGAAAAGTCACTTGAAGCTGCTCTACAACTGAGATAGTCAGTTGGAGCTGATCACACAGTTGGGTGCACAACCGACTTCTTGGACTGAGGGTCAGTTGTGTAGTCCAACTGAGGTTTTAAAGAGTTTAGCGTTTGCGGAAGTTGGTGAAAATTTAAGCTCGTTACTAAAACTGAAACCTTTATGAAAACGGGAAAGGTCAAGTTCCTAAGGTTAGTGCAGTTTGTATGCTGGGTCAGATTAGGAAACTAAATGTAAAATACTGAATGTAAATACAGAAAGTAAAGGACACAGTATTTTAACGTGGTTCAGAGATTGACCTCCTACGTTCACGACTTCCTTTTCGGGGAAGTAATCCACTAGATAAGCTTAGACGTGCTTATCAAACTTTCCACTTGATTTGCGGATACCAAGCAACCTAACCAGTTCGATTACGGGTTCGAACAAGACCTTACAATACCTTTACGGGCAAGTGTACAGTCTGAACTTAGATTCCGGGTTCTAAGGGGACCTGGTCTTAGATTGCGGGTTCTAAGGGACCTAGTCTTTGATTACGGGTTTAAAAGGACCTGTCTGGGGTTGAGAGTTTTTCCAACTATGAAGACTTCTACACAGAGAGAAGTGGAGGCTTCTTCCTAAGGCTTAGAGACTCGATCTTTTGGGAGAGAGTCTGCTTGGACACAAATTTATGCAAAAACCTATACTATAGACTCGATCAAAGAAGGGACTTTATGAGATGCTAGATGGAAGAACAGGAGGAGGGATGGACACTCGATTTCTACTGGTCTTCAACTGAGGTCTTCTTGCTAGAGAGAGTGATGGTCTGCTGCTGCTTCTTCACTCTTGATTTTCTCTCTTCTCTCGCCTGTTCTCTCTCACTGAGCTCGGATGTGGAGTCCTCTATTTATAGAGGGAGATCTAACTAGCCGTTGAAAAAGGGTCGTTTGATCTCTGCCAAAAGCATGTCACTCCACCTGCTTTACTGGAAGCTTTCCTAAAATAGTAACTGCGACCTTCGATTTTTGCGGGTCACTATTGTCGGTCCATTTATAGTAAGTTTTCCAGCTGACTTGTGCTTCCGAGTAGATTTGAAGTTGGACTTCAACTCTTTTGCCTTCAACGTCTTCAAAGTCTTCTCTTCTCAACTTTGCGACGTCTGACTTCGACACAACTTCTCTTCACGCTTTGAGCTGCATGGGTCAGTTGAGGAGTCAACTGAGTTACTGTCCAACTGAGTCCATGGTATAGTTGAGCTTGGGTCTCAACTGAGTTTGAGGGTTAGCTGAGCTTGGGTCTCAACTGAGTTCTTCACGAACTGTCTTCTTCAATCCAACTGACTTCTTCTACTTGAAACCTGTAAAGATAAAATCTCTACGCTCAAACAGTGAGCTCTAGCTAAGTTCAGACTGATGGCTTTCATCTACTCGGTTGGGGTCAGTTAGTCTTTGATATAAATCAAAACTTTTACTAAATTTCCCAACAATACCTAAGGACTTCGATTACGGGTTTGAAGAGGACCTAGAGTTGGGGGTTCTTCCAACTAATGAAACCTACAAAACTTTTCAGTGGAAGTTTCCTTCTAAGAATTATAGATTTAAACTATAACAGTGAATTTACTTAGAAAATTACAAGTGATGGTCCCGAAACGAGTTACTGGTGTATGGGGGGAATACACCAGTTAGGATTTTAAAACTTAACCCTTAAAAATTACTTCAACCGAGTAAAACGGACTCAGTTGGAATCTCACAGCTGAGTAAGCAACCTCAGCTGGAAGAGTGAGGCTGTGCGGAATGTGATGGAAATTAAAACTCGTTAAAACAACTCACGCTTTTATGCTCGGTTGGTCAAAAACCATAACAGTTGAGAATGTGCAGATATGCAGTTTGTATGCCGGTTAGTTTGGTCAGTTAAAAATGCAATAAGTAACTGAATAAAAATACACACAGACACACAGGATTTAACGTGGTTCGGAGATAACCCTCCTACGTCCACGGGAAGTTGTGAGTCCACACAACTCTGTCCAAGTTCTTCTGGACAAACCACTCAGCTTACGCGGGCTGAGCAACCGTTATGGATAAGTTTGCGGGTACTTATCAACCTTACAGTTTAGTTTACGGGTACTAAACGACCTAGCTACTCGGTTGCAGGAAGAGTAGAATCCTAAACCTTTTCAGGTGAAAGTGAAAATATGTTTCCAACTAAAAGCTCGAACGGAAAGTGAGCTGTGATCTAACTCTCTACGAACTCTCACTAAGTGATGTTCTTAAGGTTCGATCTAAAGAAACAAATAAACTATCTAACTCTAGAACCCTCAACAAGTGATGTTCTAAGAGATTCAGTTCAGCTCGGGAAGAATATTGCTCTTTTCTTTTCGCTTTCAGATTTCTTCTCGCGTGTGTGTCTTGTATCTTCTTCGAATGAATGAGGGCCTCTATTTATAGGCGGAGAGTATCGACTAGCCGTTGGAGGAGCTGTTGATCTCTGATCGTTGAAAGCGATGGCTTGTCTCTCATCTCTGCAGACTTTCCCGATATGGCATCTGAGCTCTTCTGCTTTCCATCTGAGACAGCCTTGTGTTGGGCCAAATGGGGTAATGACTGAACGGTCAAACCCTCATGTGACTTCTTTTTGAAATTCAAATTCAAACCTTTCTGACAGTCAACCTCGGTTAGTCGGTTGAAAGTCTTGATCTTTATCTGAGTGGTCTTCAGCTGATGTTCTGTCTGAACCGTTGAACTCTCAGCTGACTTTGAACTTCATGTTGAGACTTCTTTATAACTTCCCCCTTCTTGAAACATTCTCTTTATCGGATAGCATTCTATAGCTGATGTTCCAACTGAACAGTTGGCTTGAACTCTCAGCTGTCAAAAAGCATAGCTCTCTCATCAGGCAATCTTGTAACTGATGTTCCTCATTCGATCTTTCATCCGGGGTTGTATCCGAGTGTTGCTATGTTGTCGTCTTTAGCTGGAGATCTGTAAAGATAAAATCTTAACATTGCTCAAACAGCGAGCCTAACAGCTAACATTAGGAACTGGCAACATCTACTCGGTTGGGGTCAGTTGGTTTTGGAATTCATCAAAACTCTTACTAATAAATTTCCCAACAACAAGGCAAAGGGATTCTAGACTCGATCATGAAGGAATTCTGAGAGGCTAGAATGAAGAATAGTAGGAGGTATGAACACTCAACTACCACTCGTTCTTTAACTGATAACTTCCTTGTATTTTACGAGAGCAAATGCTTCGAATGCTTGAATACTTGTACACTCTAATCATTTCAGTCATTTTCTCGCAATGGTGAAGGTCTCGATTTATAGAGAGAGAGGTTTAAAGAGCCGTTGGAAAGAGTCGTTTGACCTCTGTCAAAAAGCATGATCCTTCACCTACTTTTCTGCAAACTTTCCTAAAATAGTAACTGCGAGCCTTGTTTTCTGCATGTATCTACAGTCGGTCCATAAAAGAAAATTTACAGACTGTTTTATACTTGGGAGCAGATTTGAATTTTAATCCAATTTTTTCTTCTTCCTTCGACTTCCAAGTCTTCTTCTTCTGACTTCTGAACGTGTGATTTCGACAGAACTGATCGACATGCATGAACTATATGATTTAGTCCCGGAGTCAACTGAGTGGTGGTCTAACTGATCAACCTCGAACTTGAACTGTCTTTCAGTCTTGAGCTTACTTCTTCAGTTTGAACCACAAAAAATAAAATCCCTACGCTCAAACAGTAAGCTCTAGCTGTGATCATACTAACAGCTCATCTACTCAATTGGGGTCAATTGAAATCAAAACATTTACTAATTTTCCCAACACCTTTGATACTATAAGTATCGTCAACAAATTGAAGATGTGAAACTTCCACTTGATCTTTCCCCACTTTAACTCCTTAGAAAGTGTTGTATTCTCTTGCCTTTACCACTAATAAATTGAAGCCTTCTGCTGCAATTAAAACTGATGGCGATGCTGCAAATAAATTGAAAGTGTTGTATTCTCTTGCCTATAAGTATTCTCTTGCCTTTACCTTGGCGCAAACCCTTTTGTAGTTTGAATTCTTTACTTGGGCTTCCGTTAACTAAAACTAATGCCGATGCTGTAGAAATGCATTCTTTTACCCACAAACACCATTTATCATTGAATTCCAGTAGTTCATCACATACAACAAGTAGCTCCAATCAACTGAGTCGAATGTTTTCTCAAAATTAAGTTTCAAAAGCACACAACTACTATTCATTCTCCTCGCCTCTTCCACAGTTTTATTTGCTATTAGTGCGCTATCCAATATTTGCCTTTCACTAACAAAAGCATATTGATTGATCGAAATTATGCTCTCCAGGACTTTGCTTATTCTACTAGCTAACAACTTAGCTAGAACAATGTACATGCAACCAATAAGAAAAATGGGTCTAAAATCCTCAATCTTTTCTGGACTCGAAACATTCAGAACCAAGACAATGAAAAAAGAATTAATGCCTCTCACTATTTTCCCATTCTGGTGAAATTCTTCAACGAAAGCAATGAAATCTCCTTTCAAGACATCCCAAATTTTTTTGATGAATTTGAAGTTGAATCCCTCTAGCCCTGAGCTTTTTGATCCTTCACAATTCCAAACCACTTTCCTTATTTCTTCATCGGTGAGAGTTGTTGTTAAAAAGTCGTTCTGAGCCACACCCAATCTACTTTTTGGAGAGATTGATAAACTTGGTCTGCACCAAACCGTAGACGAGGATTATTTAGCAAAAACATCTTTGATACCTTGTTTCACCTTAAGGACATCGTCTTTCCAGATTCCATTGATATTCAATCCAACAAAGCTAATTCTCTTTCTATTCCTATTAATACAAGTACCGTAGAAACTGATGTTAGCAATACCTTCTTGAAAAATTCTTAGAAGGGTGTAGTTGTAGTACACCGACCTCTTACAATGTACTCCCTCCGTCCCACCGAATACGGCCTGTTTTCCATTTTGGGACGTCCCACCATATTTGGCATGTTTCCTTTAAAGGAAACAATTAGTTTATATACATGGCCCACCATTTCATCTAAACCCCACTAACTTACTCTCACTACATACTCAATCATCCCATCAATAACTTTATTAACATTATAAAATATTGCATTCACACTACACTAAACACTTTCTTTATACTTAATACCCTTTTTCTTAATCTCCGTGCCCATACGAACTAGGCCGTATTCGGCGGGACGGAGGGAGTAATATTTTAATAATATAAAAAAAATATTAAAAGAATATCATGTGAGGAATGCGTGTAGTACATTTATATCCCTCTAAAAATTTCTCCGCCTTCCTTGATCCATTTTGATTTTACCTTTTGAGCTTCAAAAGACTCTTAATTTAAGCACCTTTGAAGTTCAAGCCAATTTCTCTTTTTTTTCAACAAGTTCATCGTTGATCATGTCTGACACTTGAGCATCTCTCTTCTCGTCATCCAAATTCAAATGTCCTTAGTGTACATTTATTTTATAAGTATAATTTTGGTTGTTTTACATATATGGTTATTATCCACAAACAAAATTTATCCAATAGCGATTAACTCTCCTCGTGATATAGTGATTAACTTTCCTCGTGATATATCACAAAATCTTTCACCGAATTTAAAATTACTAATGCTAATACAACAAACAATAAATCTATTCGGTCACACGTACGCGTTAAACACAAACAAAATGTTTGATTTATTATTATTATTATTATTATTATTATTATTATTTTGTAATTATAAGACCCTCGATTTTTTCGGCAAGTAGTTCTTATATAAGCAATAAATATTTGGAATGAGTATTAGCAATTTAAATATTAATTTTCTAATGCACGAGTATAATATTTCATTCTTTTTTTGAACGGAGTATAATATTCATTTCTAAAATAGCATTTCATCTCCATAGTATTATTTAAGTATTGGATTGTTGATATTATATTTCAAAACTTTGATTGTATAGTTTTTGTAATTCTTCAGAGTGCACGAGTATAAGATTTCATTTCTAAAATAGGGTCCTCTCCAATATTTAAGTATTGGATTGTCGAAATTCTATTTCAAAACTTTGATTAATTCTCCAGAGTGCACCAATATAAGATTTCATTTCTAAAATAACGTTTTATGTCCATTATATTATTTAAGTATTGGATTGTTGATATTCTATTTCAAAACTTTGATTGTATAATTTTGTAATTCTCCAAAATGCACGAGTACACATTTCCATTATTTAAGTATTGGATTGTTGATATTATATTTCAAAACTTTAATTGCTATCCACCAGCAAAAAAGGATAAAGTATTTGAAAAATACGTGGCGCAAAATCCACTATTACAATAAGTGACACTAGACTTTAGTATAAGTGTAACTTCTTCAATTTGGTTAGTTTATGCCAAAGATGTACTAACTAAAGCTGCAGAGACTAACTTCTTCAATTTTTTTTATTATTTTTTATTTATTTTTTTTATCCCTTTGGGAATGGCCTAGTGGTAAAAAGTGAGCGCTTGAGACTGAGAGGTCTCAGGTTCGAACCTCATGAAGCGCCTCTATAGGTCGAGCATGTCACACCTGTACTTGGAAAGTGTGGTTTACCTGCCCTGTGTGGTTTGCAGGCTACTGCACAAGGGACATGGGTTTACCCAGTGCGCACCGAAGGTAGCGGCTGCGGGTTCCCACGATATCAGAAAAAAAAAATGGTGGGACGATTAAAAATTGCAGTTGATAATTGATGAAGATTGTGGAAGGAAAGAGTAAGTAGTACTAGGCTACTAGTTATGAATGGTCCATTTGTACAATCATACACATTTGTGAGCAAAAATTTAATATAGCGCAGCAAGTGAAGTCCATTCACCGTCCTCTAACATATGACATTAGGGCCAATTATAGATAGATAAAGAGATACTTGGTGGGGGCAAAAATAAAAATAAAAATAACCCAATTTTATTGTTTTCCTCAACCATCTATACTATAGTATATTGTAAGAACAAGAAAATCGTGTTTCTTGAGTTGCCCATGAGCTTGCTGAATTTCCACCATGGTTGTCTAGACTTATAATTGTTGATTTGGTTTAATCAAATGGTTTTATTTCTTAAAAAAAAAAAAAAAAAAAAGTCTTATGTACGTTCATGATGCATTTAGATAAAAGCTAGTAGTAGTATATCTATAAGCCCAAAGAGTATAATATATGCCTAATTAGTAGTCTCCATATTATTTTAGTTTCAGAATAATAATATGAGCATATATTGCAATATTAAGCTGAAAGTCGTAGCCCATGAAAAAACAGTCAAAACGAGCCTATTTCTAAAGAGATTTAGTAAGCATAATTGTTGAGATTGCTCAATGGAATTCATGCAAAATTGGCTAAGTATGAGGATTGAAGAAGATGAGGGTCTTTTCTGTAAAAGGGAAAAGATGGAGGGATCTAGTTTGCAATAATCGATGGTTTAGGTTTTAATCACAACTGTTGATTTTGATCGAAGGGTTGTGATTTGATCTGAGCTGGAAGTCGGTTACAACGGTTATAACCTCCAAGGGTGAAACTTTTCACCATCATCGTCTTCATTCTGTTACAGAGAGAGAGAGAGAGAGTAGTTGTTCTCATGATAGTTTCGTATAGCAGTTTCTTTTCTTGTGCATTATGTAATTGTTCGAAGGGAGTTCATTGATGAATGAAAGAAACACCAAATCATTGACCCATGGATGTAGCTCATTTGAGTGAACCATGTAATCCTTGGTGTTGATTTTATTTCCTGTTTTAGAATCTGCAAATTCTTCGTATGCGCGTGTGTTTTCAGTTTCAGATTCGTGGTGAAATCTTAGATCTATTCCTAACTCATATCAATCAAACCAAAAACCAGAAGAAAAGAAGAAGAAGATAAAACGAGGTAATTTTAAACAAAGTCCCTTCTTTTTCTTGATAACCGATTAATAAAAACTAAAA